>JAQJVL010000020.1:1222500-1541338 GCA_035578905.1 Stictocephala bisonia
TAATTTAATACACTAAATTAAACCACATTAATATTAGGACAATATATTGAGGTATAATACATGATGTGGTCTGCTTACTGAATATTTATAAAATAACAAAAGGTTATATGAGGATACGAGAGTACGTTTCCGTGTGTCAAAGTTCACCGGCAGATATGTGGCTTTGTTTTCCCTGACTTTCTCCAGCCTTGGGCCCATGTAAATGCTCCTTTGTGCCAGGAGTTTGGATTCTCACTAACCTTTACGGAAACATGTATTTGGATTTTTTTGAAATTACATTAAAGTTTCTAGAACAATACTAACACATTTGTTTTATTACTGGAATTGAAATAAAATTATGGTTTTAATAACTGTATATATATAAATTATTTCATAATTAATTGTTTGTGGTTTCAAATATAACTGTTCGCATTTATTTAATTATTCCTACCAATTATTATATTGGTTAAAATTAACCAATAGCACTAATCCAGTTTTTGGGTATCAATTCACTGTAATTAATTGCTTGTAAATAAGCAGTAATGCTGTCGATGGATTGTTGTTCTAGTACGTCAATTGATATTTGCCTCTTGATACATGAAGACCCCACTCCATGGATCTTCTTATCTCTCGCGGACTACTTGTACATATTACCAGAGGAGCTCTTAATACAGCGCCTTCACAATAGTGGATAGGCAGATACCGCAATACTCAACTGTAGCCAGATCACGTTTTAAGCCGTCGTTTATCAGAAGTAAATCTAACGCAAAAGAAAATAATGAGGTAATTTACTTTTCACAGATATTTTGAACATTAAATAGTTTAATGTTGCCTAGAGATACAGGGGGTTCCTGAATCTAATTCTGAAAACATAATGGACATAGTAATCAGGGTCGCATCAGTTTTGGGATTTAAGCTGGAGCCTTACAAGATCGATGCTGTGCACCGCCTGGCCCCTAATTCAGATAAGCCAGACACTCCAAGACATATAATTCTCAAGCTTTGTAGTCGCCTGGATGTGGAGGAATTGAGGCGTTTGGATTTTAAGAAAAGGGGGTTTTCGGCATCAAATCTGGGCTTTTCAACAAAACATTCTATTTATGTAAATTTATCGTTCTCGCGTGAAATGCGTATGTTGTGGTTTGAGGTGAGACGCTTTAAGAAAGACAACCAATATGAGTTCTCCTGGATAACAAACAGTGGAAATATTTTTCTCCGAAAGGCAGCGGGATCTCCGGCTCTGCTGATCGAGGACAAGTCCGACCTACCTCCTCCACGGGTAACGCGAGGTGTGAAGACCAACGCCCCAACTGCGGCTACTGTATCCAGCGCACCAATCTTGACCAACAATACTGCCGACTCCAGTGCACCGGCCGACGAAAATTCCAAAAAGTGACAGCCAAGATCTACTTTATACAAGGTGTGTTTATAGTAAAAGGTGTATTCCACTTATTCTTTTATTTAAAATTACATCATTATTATTATCATCATTATCATTATTATTATTATTCTCATATGTATATAGTTTTATGTTCATGTTAACTCATACCAGGCACTACAATAAATAAATTAAATGTATACTACCAGAATGTTAGGGGATTAAGGACGAAGACATTACCTTTTCGTTTAGGCGTGATTGAAAATAATTATGATATTGTTGCAGTCACCGAAACATGGCTTAATGAGTCGGTATTTAGTTCCAAGCTTTTCCCGCCACATTATGAAATTTACAGGCGAGACAGGAGTGGGCAGGGAGTCCTGGGGGGTGGAGTATTGATTGCTGTTAATAGTAAAGTTAAATCATGTATTATGTAACCTAGAAACAGGTAATGAGGATATTTGGGTTAAAATTAAATTTTCAAGTAAAACAATTTTATTAGGATTAGTTTATTTTCCACCTAATTCATATTTGTCAAAGTATATTTCTTTTTTCGAAAAAAAAAAAAAAAAGTTATAGTTTTAAAAACGAAAATATAATAATATTAGGCGATTTCAATTTACACATTAAAGGAGTAGATTATAATCTAATTGATGGTGGTGAATTATGTAGACAGTTATTATTTTTCTGTGAAATGTATAGTTTAAGTTTAAAGAATAGTGTAGTTAACAATTTAGGTAGAACATTAGACTTAGTTTTGTCAGATATTGATAATTTACATGTTTTTGAAGACGCTCCAATTGTTAATGTTGACAAATATCATCCCCCCTTAGGAATAGATTTTTCACTATATGTACAGAATATTTCTTTTGAGGGTAAATACTAACTAGTGTGAGAGGAATTATAATTTTAAATGTGCTAAATGTCTGGAATTGTATAAATAGATTAAGTCTTTTAATTGGACTAATGTAACTGATTGCGAAAAAATAGATGTTGCTGTGGAAAGATTTTATAATATTATGTTTTCTATTTTTGATATGCACATTCCTTTAGCTAAACCTAAGATATCAAAATACCCTAACTGGTTTACTTAAAATACCATTAAACTCATTAAGAGAAAGGAAAGAATAAGGAAACAATTTAAGAAATATATGAATGATTGCTGGTTAAGTAAATATAAAGAAGTAAGAAGGAATTCCAAAAATAGCATACACCTGGATTATGTTAATTACATAATATCGAATTTACAAGAGGATTGCTTATCTAATCCAAGGTCATTTTGGAGTGTAGTGAAAAGGCTGACAACTGATAATCAACCGGCTACTATGACTCTAGAAGGGGCGGAGGTGGAGGGGGCCCCGCTGTAGTCAATGCATTCGCAAATTATTTCAAATCTGTTTATGAGCCTTTTAGCCTCAGTAATGATGATCTTTGTTCTAATACATTAAGTTCTCCTGTACTTCCTAATGTCAGTAGTGTATCTTTGCACTGTGTCTCGGCCGAAGAGATATATATTGCTTTTAAAAAAACTTAAGCCAAAACGCTCTGTTGGTCCTGATGGAATTCCTCCTTTCATTTTTAAAGCCTGTTCAGAACTGTTAACAACTCCTTTGCTCCACTTATTTATTTAACCTTTCAATTAGGTCACACTGTTTTCCTTCTGCTTGGAAGTTAACTAAAGTAATACCGATACACAAGAAGAACAGCAAGTCTGATATCAAGAATTATAAACCAGTTGCGATTCTTTCCACTCCTGCTAATTTATTCGAGTCAATTCTATTCACTAGGGTGTTTAATCATGTAAAAAGTGATATTTCACATCATCAGCATGGGGTTTTTACACAAAGATCTATTAATACGAATCTTCTAAATTTTACAGATTTTTGTTTCTCTTGTGTTGACAAAGGTGGTCAGGTTGACGTAGTTTACACTGACTTTGAAAAGGCGTTTGATAAAGTTAACTACTTACAGCTTCTTAATAAAATCAATTATTTTGGTTTTTCTAAAGATTGGATCAAATTATTTTCCTCATATCTTACGAATAGAACACAGGTAGTGAAGTATAATGGTTTTTGTCTGATAAATTTTTAGTTCATTAAGGAGTCCCTCAAGGCTCTAATCTTGGTCCTTTATTATTTGTAATTTTCATTGATAACATTGTTCATTGTGTAAAGAATAGTAGAATCTTATTGTATGCAGATGACATGAAAATTTTTAAGGAAATTAACAGTATAGACGACTGTCAGCTATTGCAAGAAGATCTAGATCGCCTTTATGACTGGAGCCTTCATAATTTGAAATTTCATGTTGATAAATGTGCTACTGTTAGATACACTAAGAGAACCTACAATGCTGTTCTTTTTCAGTATTCCATGGGAGGAGTGGCGTTGGCAAGAAAGGCTAAGTTCAAAGATCTTGGAGTTACATTTGATGAGAAGTTATCCTTCACAGAACACATTGTTGATACCTGCAAACTTACATATCTTCTGCTAGGTTTCATTTGTCGCTCAGGTAGTTTTATCACGAAAGTAAGATCTCTGAAGTCACTGTACTGTAGTTTGGTTAGATCTAGGCTTGAATTTGGTTGTATTGTATGATACCCACACTTTGCTTATCTGATAGTTAAGTTATGGAGTTTTAATTAAGTTATGGATAGTTAAGAGTTGGAGAGAATCAAATAAAGTTTCTAAGGTATTTATTTTATAAGTCACATGGTGTTTTCACATATTTAATACCTTACTCTGAGCTACTAGATATGTTTGACTTAGATAGTTTACGTAAACGACGGGATGTGTCAATGTTGGTGTTCCTTTACAAATTAATATCCGGTACTATTGATGATAGTGACCTTTTGGCACGAATTAATTTCTTTGTACCTCGCCCCTCGTCTAGAAATAGAGCCTTGTTCTGTCCAGTAATCTCACGCACTGTTTTAGGGGCACAGGCTCCTGTAAACGCCATGATGCGTCTCTATAACGCAATTTCAACTGATGTGGACATATTTTCGTTGTCTTTGGCTTGTTTCACTAATAAAGTTAAGCTGACATTGTGTGAATAATTAATTTTGTTCATAGGCATTAGTGATAAGTGATATTAATCGATATGTATTGCATATTGATACTTTATTTTTTTCTCAATAGTGACTTGTTTTGTCTTATTATATTAATAATTATAAAAAATATGTTGTTTTCATCATGTTATAGTTTGAAGTCTGAGTTATAGCTTGAAGAAAAAGAACTTTTGAACTTTGTGCTGTGTAATACTTTTGGACTCGAGTAGTATGATTGTAGTAAGTTTTTAGTTTACTTATACAAGTATGTTTCCTTTTATTATTTGCTTTAATTTTGTAGTTGTGCTACATTGTAATTGGTGGTAGCACTGTTATGTAGCAGTAAATAAATAAATAAATAAATAAATGTCCCCCTAAAGGCAGACCATTTAATGTTAGATAAAACATGAATGTGGGGCATTTTGGGGCATTTTAAATTGTTAGATATCAACAATTTAATCAGCAAGTCTAGAATGAACTGTGCAGTTCTAGAATATTAAACTGAGCTTTTGAAGCATGCAGCACTCTGACGGGGGGAAATGGTCTATTTATTTACATTAGGATCTCCCGGAACTCTTACATTACTTAAATTACAATACATTGTGGTTTTGAAGTATGCAGCGGATGAGGTTAGACAGCTAGTATTATATTGCGTTCTTCGGCATATAGTCAAATATGTCAAGATTGACAAGCAGGAGTTACTGTAGTAGTGCAAGGAAAATGGTTGAAGTTTGTAGTCGTAGATTTAGGGAATACTGGTAGGAAACTAGTAGACATGTAAAGAATAAAGAGAAATAGTATTCATGTACATGGAACACAGTTGGGTAGGCCGTTGTCATATATTGACGGAATACAAGTGAGAAACTAGCTGAATCATGTGAGGAGTTCGAGCGAGCTGTAGGATTCATGCCAAACCCCGAGATGTACAAGTGGGTTACAGACAGAGTGCCCAGAGGCCGTATGCTAAGATATTTGAAGAAAGCAGAGTCCCTCGTTATGACGAAGACTAAGCATTCTTCAAAGATGAAGGTGAAGCTCCATTATCAAGGTTTTCAGCTAAGAACAATAACACAGCTGAAGAGAGGTGCACTTCGGGAGTCTGTTTACCAAGCGTATTGACCGAGAACAGACAAAGTTCTTGAGTGAGGCCAAAGGGAAAACTACCTCATGACGCAGCTGTAAGGTAGGAGAAAACTTTTCCTGTGACCAAGACAGACATCACAAGGGGTTTTGGACGTATAGTATGGCCAACTAGAATTTAGTATTAATTTATGGCAAGAAATTATTTGTTATTTTTCGTTTGCACAACAACAACAAAAAATAATTTGATTTTTTAAGCTTTTCATGAATTTAGAATATACACAAATTATTTTTTTATGTGTTTTTTTAAAGTAATATAGTTGATTATATATTTTTAAAACCGTTGAAATTTTATTTGTTTTTGTTTCAGTTGCTACCTACAAGTATCAGTTTTAATTTATTCATAATTTTCAGTTTTGCAGGAAACGACTGTTGGGTTTAGCCAGTTTATTTAGACTGTATGCATAAATTAGTATGCATATTATCTCTTGAAATCCCATATACCGCTGTGTCGGCCCTTGAAAAATGGAGTAAAATATTCAATACAATTGATTGTGCCAAACTTAGTATTATCTATTTATTTACAACTCTATTTCAGGTAGGTATTGAGGGCAAGAATATTCTCATTAAATATGAGATAGTATTAAGGGATTTGAGCTCTGCGATCTGACGCCATGAGAAAAGCAAACTATGGCCGTAATGAAGTTAATATACACGCACAAAGTAGGTAAAGTGGTCATAAAAAACACGTGCAAGAAAGTACATAGGCACGTGTTGCTTACCACCTCTCTACTCTATTTGCAATTTTTAATGTTTATTTTACGCCTGTCGTAAACATTTAAAAATCTTAAGCGCTGTACGCAATTTCAAAATCTGCACAAACAATGTACAAAGTCTCAACCGCTTTAACCTATAAAATGTAGATTTAGTTTTCTACGAAACGAAGCTTTTAACAGTAAAAAAGTTGATGTTATGGACAAATACACATGTTTTATTACCAAGAAATACTAAAAAAACTTAAATGAATTATCTTTCACATTACCTTTGTTTCAAGTTAATCATGCAGGTATTTGTTTTAGAAAAACTTCCAAAAGTTTACAATTAACAACAAAGTTTACGATATTTTATATTTATTACCTTTGTTTCAAGTAAATCATACCGGCATTACTTTAGAAAGCTTTTTGAATGTTTAAAGTCAACTAATACTTAAAAACAATATTTACGAAATTAAAAAAATAATCATTTAAAATTATTTACAGAAGTTGTATGTACTTGTACTTTGGCCAATTGACCCATTATTGTTTATTTTATGAACAATAATGAATTATATATAAAAGGCAACCAGTGGAAACTCAAATAACTTTATTATATAAATTATGGCGTGCGTATAGTCAACTAAAATTAGGAGTCGTGTTAATTATACTCAGTAAAGTCAAAGGAATCCCAACTTCAACATAATTAAAAGTTTCGTCGGACCAAAGTTAATCTCATTATTACTTTCATCTTAGCTGAACATTTCAATAAACTGTTAATTTGTGATAAATCACTGAACCGAAATTATCCATTTTAACTTCCTTTCAATTGATTGAAAAAATAATCTTGTAAACGTTCTAAAAATATTATCTCATTTTGGATAATAATACATTTTCAAGAATTGCAGATGTAAAATTAATGAGAAAGCTCATTGATCGGTAACAGGTGGGCTTGTTAGTAAACGTAAAGGTGAATCAGATTGAAGTGTCAGGTGTCAGGGATTGGTTTTAGTAAAGTAGACGAAGAAAACACAATTAATCATTGGTTGGATCAGCGAGCCAAAGTAGCAATAGCCGCTAGTATTATCAACTTGTCGAGTGAAATTGGATGAGGACAATACAGAAAGTGGTTTTAGGATGCTAGGATTACCAAAACATGTTAGGAATAGGGGGGTAGAAAAAAAACACAAGCAGAAAAAATAAACTAGGTTCAAAGGTAATTAAAACATTGATATTTTAATCGGAGGTTTGAAATAAGCGATACTTGGAAATAGAGACAGCCAATAAAGTGGCCAAATACAAACATCATGCGTTTCTAGTTAGGTGATCCAATGGGACTGTCAATGCAATATGACAAAAAAGTGGTTCCTACGCATTGGTGACTAACTTTACTAAGTATTTAGAGGTATGATCGAGGAAAAACCTTAACCAGCCATTTCAAGAACTATCCAAAACATCAAGGAGTAATTGTGGACCACACCAGATGGGATGCTTGAGCTAGCTGAATTTACGTAACAGTATTTGAACCTTAAGCTATGCCAGATTGGGGTGCTCGAGCTAGCTGAGTTTACGTGAACGGTGAACAGAATTTGAACTATAAGCTAGGTCAGACTGAGTTACGCGAGCTGGCTGAGTTTACGTGAACAGTGAACAGTATTTTAACTAAGCTATGCCAGATTGGGATGCTCGAGCTAGCTGAGTTTACGTGAACAGTGAACAGAATTTGAACTATAAGCTAGGTCAGACTGAGTTACGCGAGCTGGCTGAGTTTACGTGAACAGTGAACAGTATTTGAACCTTAAGCTAGGCCATATTGGGATGCTCGAGCTAGCTGAGTTTACGTGAACAGTGAACAGTATTTGAACCTTAAGCTAGGCCATATTGGGATGCTCGAGCTGGCTGAGTTTACGTGAACAGTGAACAGTATTTTGTAAGAGAAAATCACTTACTTATTCCGTCGTACAGCTCCTGTGTGAATAGTATATTCAGAACATGTTTCACCGTAAGTACGGCATCCTCAGCTGGTCATCGAGTGAAGATCAATCCACCTAATAGGTTTAGTCACAAGATAAAATTACACAAACACAAAGTACATATACATAATTAATACATTTAAATTCGCACGGACGAACACTAACGACGGGCCAGTCATGACTGTAACGCATCACGTTTGTCTGCAGTACTGGAAGTAAGTGATTTTCTCTTACAATTTGATTGAACAGCTCAGGGGCTAAATAATGTATATGAGAACAGTATTTGAACCTTAAGCTAGGCCATATTGGGATGCTCGAGCTAGCTGAGTTTACGTGAACAGTGAACAGTATTTGAACTAAGCTAGGCCATATTGTGATCCACGAGCCCACTGAGTTTACGTGAACAGTATTTGAACGTTAAGCTAGGCCAGATTGGGATGCCCGAGCTCACTGAGGTTACATGAGCAGTGAACTGTATTTGAACCATAAGCTAGGCCAGATTAGGTTACCTGAGCTCGCTTAGGTTACTTGAACAGTATTTGAATCTTAGGCTAGGTCAGATTGGGACGCACGAGCTGAGATTACGTGAACAGTGAACCTTAAGCTGTCTCCGATATAAAAAATTATTACTTTTTCCAATCCAAATATATATTGGTGTATATTGTCAGTACTTCGAGCCTGAGTTAGAGATAGCTCAGGTTTGAACCCTGGCCTTGACTAGAACGTTTTATCAGTAATATAGTCACCTTGTACCGACTGGTTCTTCCCTTTACCCTGTCTGACGTTCGCTACACAAATCAATAGTCTATAGGGAATAGGAAGACTAGGGAAAAATGGAGACCGGCTATATAAAGTTATTTGAGGTTATTTTAAGTAAAATTGACTGTTCTAAATATAAAATTATACCAAAATATTTTATATTCGAGTAATAGGGCTGAATTTTGGACGGGTACAAATGTTTAAAGGGTAACAAAATAAAGAAAATTTTGTTCTCTATGCCTTGTATACATCGAGTTGATTAATTTTAATAATTTGTTTCGAATAGCTCATGTTTTATATAACAAAGTATAATAAGACTAATAATGCAAAACAACTCATATCCGGATGATAAAAAGATATATTTTTATATAATTTGATGTTGAATAGTATAAAGTAAACGCGGGTGTATTGGTAAATACGAAATCCGACTTAGATTACATGAATAAGATATATATATATATATTATAATATGTTAAAAATGCACAGTAAGATATATATATATATATATATATATATATATATATATATATATATATATATATATCGTATGTATACCTGCTTATGATTTTTGTATACATTAAGTATAAAAAACTGATTTATAGACTTGAATAAATACTCTATAATTTCTTTTCAATTTCGGTTTTAAAACTAACTTTAATAAAAATGAAGAATTGCGTAATAATGCAGTATTCTGAAAAAAATATGTTGGAATTATTAAATTATTTTCAATGTCTTACGATATTTTTATAAACATAAATTAGTTATGACAGAGATGATAACAACGAGACTGTGTAGATAGACTGTGTAACTATTGACTTAGTCGAAGCGCAAACAAATCCAGATTGTAGAATCTAGTACAACATTCTCTTGTATCTCGACTGGATATGTTGTAATGTTTGAGCTGTTATATAAGTATATACGCCAATTAAGGACATTTTGAAGGACAATAATTGATTTGTGTCCAAGCGTTCTGTTTTATAATCCTTAATGTTTACTCTATTTTGTGTTGATATTACTTTTAGTGAGAGTAATCGTAATCACCAAGCGAAATTTAAAGTAATGAGAAATATTTTGTAAAGTAATAGTGTAATTTTTGAAATTAAAATATTATGTGCCAACAGTTTTTTTTTCGTAAGGTAAAACATTAGAAAACTTTGAAATATTTGGAACGTTAACAGAAATATATATTTTAAATTGAAATAAAACCATAATTGAATTGAACATAAAGTTCATATATTTTATATTAATGAAATGAGTTCGTAAGATGAGTTAAGTTTGGAGGATAGTGTTGGTATTGACCATCTGAGTGTTTAGCTACGATTAGGCATGGCCCTTACTAGTTATTTCACGATATTGTTACTTTCGTATTAGTTACAGAACAATATTGTTCAACATATTTCTCCATACCACACTGATGGTATGGTCAGCAACAGTAATATTTCTAGTCGTGATGTACTTGTAATGTTAGTGATATTTTAGTATTAGTGATATCTTAAATAATAGCGGGTTGTAGCATAAAATATAATACTCAATTTGATCAAATAAGGGAAAATAACTTTTGCTCAAAACTATAACATTTGATAATATTTAACAAATAATTATTTTGATTAACATAAAACTTAATATAATAACTGTAATAACAAACTATAAAACAACAAATAAATACATTTAGTTTAATCTAAATATTTAAATGGTTGTGTAGCCGTGTAACCAATCAGAAGAAAGATGTTTGATATTAACTTATATTACTGTAAGAATTAATTTCTGTTTGCATTCAAAATCATATCAAAAAATCATTTATTTCGCACTTCTATATAATTGCAATCAACAAACATAATACAATATTGTACATAAATAAATACAATATTGGCATTAAATAAATTTAAATGCATTTAATTTTCTTTTAATTTTAAATCAATTAATTGAATTCATATAAATATCAATATATTTATAATACCAAAGGGTCAAGAATCAATTTGTAATATATCAATAATTCTTGGGCCAAGAATGAAGACCATCCAGCGAATCATAACATATCAGAAATACAAAAGTATTAATATTAGTTTGGATCAAATAATAGTTACTCTGTGTATTAGTTACTTTTCTGCATCTAATACGAAAAAGCTAATAGTAATAGAAAAAGCTAATAGTAGCCATCCCTAGGGGTGAATGCAGGAAGTAAACTATTTCTCTTTAGTGTTGATAACTAATGATGGACACTGTATTGCATTTCACTTCTTTCTTTGACGTTGTCAAGGATATATGTAATTCGACAATCATGAAAACCATCTGAACTTTCAACTATTTTATATACATTAAGTAATGAAGTTAAGTGGTACAGAGGGCTTTGCATCCCTAACTTCGCCTCTTGTAGTAAAAATAAAGACTTTTTCATTTCATTTTAATTAAGTGACCTTCCCTTTTGGATCATACATACACCTCCTCGACCTAGTTAAATTCGCAAATGGTTTGCAATTCTGGTGCTCTAATAGATACCTCATTTTTGCTTCTCTCCAAAATCTGCAAAAAATCATAACTCAAACTTAAAACATACTTTTATTTTGACAGAAATATCTGAAATGAAATGAAATGGAATGGAATGGAATAGAATGGAATGGAATGGAATGGAATGGTATATCATCCTCTCTAATAACACGATTACATCAACCATATCATAAAACATTATCTCCTAACATAACATGTTCAACATTCCTCTTTAATTGTTTAACCAAGGTCATCCTAATCAATGTTTATCTTTGAATACGCCAACCAGTCAATATGCACGCCAATCTCTTCAATGTTCCAGCAATGGTTGTATTTTTGTTGAAGGCAGATTTTGACTACAAAGAGAAGAACATCATAAATTAACCGATCAGATACAATATATTTGCTACGATGATAATATATAGGGCCATTCGTGCCATTTTGATAGCGACTAAACAAGTAATATAAAAAATAATCAAACGCAATTAAAAAAACAAATCTGCCAGAATGGAAAGAAAATGTCTCATTTAATTATTTATTTGTTATATCAACATTCATTCATTCCCATGCAGTTTTGGACAACTACGAATCACACCAGGTGAAGTACAAGTGATAACTTTAGTAGGGAACTCAAACTTGGGATTTGAGTTGGAACTCCACAGTGTGAAGGTGACTAGAAAATGATGACAACTTCTCAACACTATAGAAGAAAATCCGGACCTTTTTCGTTAATTCACTACCACTACTTTTTCCGTTACTTCACTACCACTAATTTTTTTATCGCAATTACAGTTAGGTTAGGTGGCTACTAAAGTTAATCACAAACTCGTAAATCCAATGATTGACTTACCACCGAATGCGCTTTACGTGTATAAGTTCTTGGAAAGTGACAAGATAAGGCGAGTGATGTCGGATTCCTAGAGGATAAGGAATCCGCTAACAGTGGACGTAAAATTATTGGGGAACAGTTTTTAGAACAATAGAATATTTATCAAGCGATAGTGAATTAACGGAATAAAAAAAATAGTGGTCGTGAATTAACGGAAAAGATTCGAAAACCCATTTAAATTCGTACGAAAAAATCGTTATTCCTTTCCTCATTGTATAAGTTACATGTTGACATTGTACACATTTCAATGATATGAGGTTTTTTAGTTAATTTTCTGTCCATTCATCAGGAAAAAAGAACACAATTACAACCATAACAATTGCATGGTCGAATAGTGAATAAAGGAAAAGTTAATATTACGGTTAGGTTTGAACGTGAATGAAATTTATCTCACGTAGCTTCAATAAGTGTAAATCTGTAATTGGAAATTTCACAACTCAGGCAGAATGCACGTGTTAATTGTTATCCTACATTAAAAACATGCACAATAATTAATAATGGAGTTTATTACGCCTACAGTTCTATAAACGCCAGCTCTAACCAAGTTTTAGGATTTACCTAGTTTGGAGGCACACCCACACGAATCAGTGGTTCAATCAATCTACTTAATCCGAGTTTACTACTTATCCACTCTGATGGAAAACCTAAAGGAATCAATAATTTTATTGATCTCAGCCGTTCAGGTATCCTAGTTGTTTATCCCCTCAGAGAAATCAGTCGTAGAATCGATCTCAGCCATCCAGATTACTACTACTCACAGCGATTCCCAGAGGAATCGCATAATCTATCCATACAATACAGGTATACTACTTAGGATCTTTTCCGTTATACGTATACCACTATTTAATGTCGGCTCTTTTCCGTTATGTGTCAGCAATCCCAAAATATTTCCATATACATCGCGCCGCGGCAGTTATGGTTAGGTTAGGTTAGCATAGCCTATTGTAGAATGTTTTTACAAATTACAGGTTCATTCTACAATATAATAACCTAACCTAACCATAACTGCCGCGGCGCGATGTATATGGGCGGCCTCGATGTATTGGGATTCTAAAGGTTGAAAATGAGGAAAACATGTTTTAAATCAATAAATTGAATACCGTGTTCCGTTATTTATACCAAACAATGATTAAAATGTATTATTCAATATATTTAAATAGTGGTATACGTATAACGGAAAAGATCCACTACTTATCCCCTCGGAGGGATCCCCAAAGGAATCAATCACATAATCAGTTTAGAATGGCTGGTCAAGTTCTCTTTGGTACTACCAAAATTAGTTTCACTCTCATGGCAACTTCACATCCTTGGCTCCCGGTGATGTGCAATATGACGTCCTCCTCCAGAGACAAGACGTCGGGAGGCATTATTCTAAGAATGCAACTGCGTCTAGAATGCCCCGCACTTTCACATTACAAAGGATCCCCACGTCAGAATGTTCGCTTAAAATCTCGAAACCACTTAACTTTTCTGTTTTCCAGTTGAGAAGGTCAAATTTCTCGCCCAATATTAGCTAGGCCATAGCGTGGAACAGTTTTATGGACGAAATAAGTTCCTCCATACTAGTAGGGAATGGACACCGTTCAATCAGTTCCGAACTGGCGTGGGTGAAGTAGCTACTGGAAGTATAAATGGGGATCGACACTAGATCAGTCATGTGATTGCAGGGAGTCTATCTACAGATATATATATCCAAACAATAGATCACATAGCTACAAAATGCTCTTTGCACTCTTTTACCGAGTGATTCGCCAGCATAAAAAGAATCAATGAGGCAGGTTTTAAATGACTCAACGAATTCGATTAAGTTTGTGACAGGAGATTATTTTATATATCTGCAATAGTTATATATTAGTGTTATTACTATACAAAATGAATTTTGGATCTTGATTTAAATATATATTACAACTTTGTTAAATTAATAAATGATAACTGACAACAACCGTACGATATATAATTGGTACTACCTCCTACATCACAATAGGCCAGCAATCTATTGTTAATATGGCGACCAGTGTGTGTGGTGGTGGTGAGTTGACTCATTGAATTATTCGTAAGTTTCCTTTTAAAAGTTTTATTTTATCAATTAAAAGTTAAAGTTAGTCTTATTTTACCAGACGAAGTTAGTAACACAAAGACGTCCTCTATATCACTTAACTTGGGACCAACGGCTTAGCGTGTCCTCCGTACCACGGGAACACCTGGACAAAAACTTTTAGTGTTCACAGTGGGAATCGAACCCGAATCAACTGCTTGTTAAACCTTGGCCCTTAACTACGTCCGCTACAATTGCTTACGAAATGTGCAGTTTAAATCAAAACTTTAATTTGTATAATTTGTAGTAAATATTATTGACTCTTTTACTTAATCCCATATTAGAAGATTATGAAGGTACTTTTACAAAGTTTGAAGTAAAAAATGAATAAACAAAATACTATATTGTATTTAAACACTTTACTGTAGTTATAACAAAAGTACTTTTTAAAAACTAAACACTAATCGTTATTGATTATATAATATAATAACGTTCATAGTGATTATAAGGATTTATAATCCTTGATATTATTGATTTTTAAGGAGTACATACGTGGTTCTGTAAATTACTTATGTGGCATCATAAAGACCACTTAATAAGATATGATAAGTACAAGGTTGGGACCAAGTGGCGTTCGGCACGTCATGGCATTGATCACTTTGGCGGCCATTTTTAAACTATGGAAGGAAGTATCATCGAGTGATTAATATTTCAAAGTGTCGTTTGTGACATCGTGAACGACTTTGACACATTTGTAGCTGTCCTTATACTGTTTACTTGAAGCAGGCAGACACTCCCAGGAACACTTGCATACAGGTACTTCTATTTATGCATTCGCAAATGGTGATAAAACTTCTGTTACTAGCTTAAAATCCCTAACTGTTATCGGCTTGTAATAGTAACATAGGGTTCATGTAATAGTAACATAGGGTTCATGTAACTCTACAGTTAATTTAAGAGCTGGAAATTTTTCTAATTGCAATATTTAATAAAATCTTTTTACATGTTCAGTGAAAAAGCAGTTCATTAAAAATAAAGCAATTTTCGGCATATTTTGTCATACATGTTTCTATAAGTTACTAAAAATTATATAATTTAACTTTTTGATCATAAAATGTATAATTTTATACACATATTTAATGAGTTATGAATTATATTTCATTTACAGAAAAATCAATCTTCAAGTGGTGGACCGATATATATCACATGTCTAAAAAGACTATCATTAAGTAATGAAGCTCTCAGCTTTTTATAATATAGACAGTTAATTTATGTTCAGAAATTTTAATCGTGTTCACATAGAATAATTTATAAACCTGTATGCACCTGAGCATGTGTATTTTACGTTAAATTTACTTTAATAAGCGTACATCAGGTATTTACTTTTAACTGCAGAACTCATGTAAATAATTTTAAAATGTAAAATTACAAATATATAAGCTTTTTAAAAAAATATTTGTTAGGTTATTGCTATCAACCATTATACTTTTATAAGTTTTGAATATCAAAAGACTTTAAAAAAAGAGCTATTTTATAAAATGGCAGATGGTTTTCGTGTTTTTCATAACGATTTTAAGTCTTGTTTCTTGTAATGTACTGTTACTATGTAAGGAGATATAACATGTAAATGTTTTTTTTCACTCGGAAAACAAAAAAAATTACAATATAGTACAGAGTATTCTAAAATATACCAGTTAGTTGTTTTAAATACAATATAATAATAATGTGCTCTACAAATTATATATAATTTAATATATATAATTATTAAATTATATATATTAAATTATATTATATATAATAATATAATTTATTATATTATTAAATTATATTATTATATAATTTAATATAATAATATAAAATGCTATTGGCGCTATTGGCAACCCACCACAGTGCTATTGGCGGGTGGGTGGGTCAATAGCACTGTACATGTATGGGCGGGTGGGTGGGTAGATCATGTGTTGGGTGGTCGGGAGTTATAGAATAAAGCTGTTTGTGGGGTTGGTAGATGAATGTCTATAGGGTGAGTGATAGGGCCAGTAGGGGGATTGTCTGTAGGGTAAGTGGGAGGGATAATCTAATGAGAAATACATAGTGACTTTCACATCGTTATGAAATGCTCACTGTAGTACGTGATTATGAACACTCGTAAAGTATCGCTGATTACGGTTTGGCCCGAGGTGAGCTACTGGCCGGCTACTTGTAGTCAGGCACGTGCCCAGTAGATAAATCTGTAGATAAAATTTAGATACGTGTTTCCGAGCTGACTGACCCGGCGGTTAACTAAGTGCCTTGTCAGTACACTCCTCGTCACTAATATATATTAATATATATTAATTTTCAAGTAATCCTGCATATTAGAGTTTGAATATACCTATTAGAGTTTGAACAGCAAGTTATATCCTTACTCTATAAAATCCTAGATTTTTGGCTGCTGGCTTTTCACTTGGAAAGTTAATATTTCCCATTGTATATTTGGGGGATTATTTGATAAACAGTAATTTTTTAAATAATTTATTGTTACATAACCCTGAGCCTGCAACTCAAGGCACATAACTCATTTCTACGTTAAAAACATGAATTTAATGTTAGTATACTTAAAATCAAAGGTGAAACGTGGAGATACATTTCTTGAACTTGTAATTATTATTTTGTTAAAAGTGATTTCAAACTAATTGTTTCAAATACATCATGAAGAGATTGGTTTCATTATTAGTTTAACAAAATGCATGATCAATTTAAGACCTACTGATTACACCTGCATCCAGGACTTTCGGAATGAAAAATAACTGTTTTATCAAGTGCTTATTACATAATGACTCTCTGTCATATTTTTATTACTGTTTTACGTTATATTATTTCATCAATAAATTCAGGCATTATGTGCAGTTTGTTTTATAACTACACAATATTTTATAGTGAAGAACTGTACTTAAGAGAACGCTTGTAATTAGAAAAAGGAAACAGACAGACCTGCTCCTCGCTCGTCTTTCTAAGTTGATGTCTGAAGTAGTTAAGTGAAATCGGACGCGGTGTAGCCTTTCCTTGTGCTGCAGGTCGTATTTAATTGATCATAGCTGTCGGGTGATTAAGGTTTCTGAATGACTCTTTGTAAAACAACTTCAAGACTTTGGATATGTTTCAGGCGTGACGCTTTTTTTCAGTAATATGCCAGCAATAGTTTGTTTTCCCTGTTAAGAAATGTAACACATTTCCTAGATATGTTTTATAAATCATTATTTTGTAAATTAATGACCATATATTACAAAATGTATTCTCAAATTTCACTCTTCTTGTTTAAATCGTGACCACAGCAATCAAACAAACGCTACATTTAAATGTCGTACTAATTTATCAATTTTCCTTTTTTCTCATTCCAAACTTTCCCGACACTTAAAAAACAATATAATACAGTGATTAATAAAAGTGTGTTAAATTTGAATACAACATCACAGGAGAAAATGTTCTACAATGTTTTAAAAGTATTTGTTAAGGAGGGGAATTAAAAATTATTATAGTTTTTAATGTAATTATTTTAAAGTGAATTTTTGATGCTATTCGCTGAGACTGTTATATATAGGCATCTAAATAGTGATATGTTATTTCCTCAGATGCCAGCTATTTTTCGTGTAATTTATTTTATTGAACCTTTATATTTTGGAAGATATTTAATTATTAGATCGATTTTCATTCATATCGATCGATTCGATTCATTTAATAACAACATTACTATTAAATGTTTTCGTGTGCAAAGAATGACCTTTTGTTTAAGGGTAGTTTAAAGTTTGTGTCTATATTTATTTCAATGGAAAGAATGCTTATATAACTATATACAGTTAAAGTGATCGTCACACAATACCAATTCATTACTACATAAGTACAAAATGTACAAATATTATAGTGATCGATTTTGGTCTACCTTCCTCAGAGGTATTCACTAAGAAATCATACACTCCTTTGTGAATATCTGTGGTCTGAGGATGGCAAACCACGTTTACTAAACTCAATAACCATAATATTTGAACATTTAGTACTTATATTTTAATAAATTTGTGTTTTGGGACGTTCTTCTACCAAGTAAATTGAATTGTACTTCTACCAACATGTAATATACTTATTAAGGCTGTTTGGTCAAACAATATTTTGTATTTTTTTCGATTGCAATGTCCCGATTGATATCGGGAGGCACTACTATCCGACTATTAAATGCCCCCCAAGTAGTTCATCATTAAATTTATATTTATAGTTATAAATTAATTACTTCAAAGATGCGAATTTGGGCTTTCTTGGTACATATCCTATTGGTCTAAATATTAAAAACAGTTCTTCACAGAGCTGGTCTTGCTCATCAGTTATTTTAAATTACGTAATTTTTCTGCAAATTAGCAAATTGTATTTATAATAATTCATGTTATATGTTTGTTTTTATTTTATTACGACGAGAAATTAAGCGTCGTGTTTGGCATGTTATGCTTTTTAATAACGCACAATTTGCAAATTGGATTAACTCTTCTATACTTTCTATACTCAACTGAGATATGTACTTTTACCCGCATGTTATATTACAATCCAATCGCTAAACACGAGTACAGCGAGACACAGCATCCGCAACCACAGGATCTCGCTTCAACGACTTCCTACAATTATACCCCACTCATCCAATGGGAGAGGTCAAGTGTTTGTGTGTGAGTCCTCGTGGTCAGACGTGCAGCTAGCTCGCATAGCGGAATTCAGCTGTCCCTACAGCCGGCTGAACCACGTAAATTAGTTTATTAACAAAAGTTATACTCCGAAGATTCGTCAATGTTACAAAATTCATTTATGTGGGGTTACTCTGAGAAAATATGATTATCTGTACAAATTATAGACGTAAAATAATTGTTTATTACCCACTCGGCAACATTTAGCTTCATTTTACTTAGCGGAAAGGTGGCGATGTAGGACAATCAAGTTCCGGTCAATCTCTGAGCACTAATCTACAGCACATTAAACGCATCCGTTTAATGACCTCTTGGACACATTGAAGCACACTAATGGTACTAATCAACTAGTCTCTCAGAAATCGTTGCCTTGGAAATGTTTGCTTTGGTAGTATAAGGGAAGTCCTGATACAACGATGTTCCTGTTAATGAATAACTTACCAACTCCCATTTTCTTAAACAATCTTTATGTTGTCAAATTTGTGTTGAAATGTATAATTTACTTGTACTACCATATAAATCAACGGCAACTAGTATGGTTTATTATATGATAAACTTTATTCATATAATACGTATATTATGTGAATATATGTATATTCATAGACTCCATTACAGTATGAAAAAATATAGGTAAACGGTGAAAAAACTTTAGAATTCCGGGACAGCGAAAAATAAAAACCATCACTCTAAACATTGTACATTTGAAAGTGTCCTCATATTTTTAGTGGTAAAAATTCAAATTAGAATATTATTTTAAAATCTATTTCACGGTAAGATTTAATAATTTTTTTTTCATGTGTAACTCAAAACACAAACATCTCTCTATTAAAGGGGAGATATATGTTGGGTCTAGTTATTGGCATTCCAATGCAATATTGTACACTTTAAAGAATGCACAATTAATGAATTCCATTCCTTTATCTCCAGTAACCGTTGGTCTGCTTTAGCGATGTAACTTTAGAACTCGTCTTGTTAATTCTTAGTACCACCTGAATACAGCCGCAACGGAACAGCATGGCATCTCGTGTCAGTATGACGTTCTAGAGTTTTTGAAGAGGTTACAGAATTTACATTAATATGAAGAAACTGAAACATGTTCTTAGTGTGAAAGCTTGTTTTATAAGCATGCAGCTATGGGTATTCCAAATCAGTATATTAGAGCGGCTGTAGGCTAAGGGGCTGAAGCATATCCGGTCCGAGTTTAATTCCCGGTGAAACCTGTTCCAATGTTTACACCTGTGCCATTCCTGTGATTCGGAAGTCACGTTAATCAGGTGGTTCAACTAGCCTACATAACAAAAATGGGCTCATCTAAGCATTTGAGTGAGCTTTGTCTTAATTTGGCATCATTACTCACTAAAAGCCATTCGAAATATGTATTTGTCTGTATACAAGTTAGTATACCAAAACCCTTTTATAAATAAAAGAAATCACAAATGAACCAGATATATATTTATTTTAAATGCATTTATTTTCAACTTCATTTAATTTAGATTTACAACGCTCCTACAGTTAAGCTAACAGACGGCGGGAAACAAATGAAAAAGACAAATATGTGTTTCAACTGAAGCAATTCTTGTACCATCGTCATTTTCATCACAAATACCATTTGCCTTACTGTAATTTTGAAGATAACAAAATAAAATGGCAATATCTTTGCTTGTGGTTTAAATAACAAGTTATTTGTAAAATATCTTGTTAAATAAAAAAATAAAGCTTGTTTTTTAACATAAAATATAAGTTAGAAGAGTTAATATAAGACGTATGTTAAATTGCTTAAAATAATATTAAGCATAATATTCCGTTAGTATAAATACAGTACAAGTGAACGTCACGAAAACACATATTTTTTACAATATACGTACAATATGTTCAGTAATACGGCGATTCTTGTGTGTGTCCCTCTGGTCTGAGGATGGTAAACGTAGTTTAACAAAATCGATCACCATAATATATGTAGGCTACGTTTTGTATTTATATTTTAATAAATATTGTTTTATGACGTTCACTTGAACTTTATCTATACTAATACTAACGTAATATTCTGTTTCAGAAACATATTAACTGATTAATTTGCGTCCTATATTACCTCTTATAGCATGTATTTTACGTTTAAAACAAGCTATATTTATTATTAGACAATATTTTTATCAGATGAGTTGTTGATACAAAAACATTCACTTGTGCTGTCATACATGACTATTTACCGAAAGTGCTATGTTCAATGTATCTACCTCACTTAATAGATAATATTTCTTGGTCCCGGTAAATGCCACTAAGCAATGGAAATAAGATAGATGATGGTGAGTAGAAACGTTACCGTCTTTTCGGTTCAAGTGTAAATATGTCAGTGATATAGTAAACAAGTAAAACTATTGCAGAATTATATATTTTACATGCATATGTTTGCTCAATTAATTAATTATTTTATTTATAATTGTGGACAATCTTCGCATAATATACCTGGAGTGAAGAGTCCATTTATTTCCTTCTACAAATAGCTCAAATTTACTATTTTGTCAACTGTATACTTTCCTTGAATACGAATAATTTTATATATACCATTATAATATATATTAAATGTATAAGATGTCAATAAAATCTTACTATTATATAGAAATGTAATGGTGTCTGCGCACGCACACGCGCGTGTGCGTGCGCGTGCGTACGTACGTACGTACGTGTGTGTGTGTGTGTGTGTGTGTGTGTGTGTGTGTGTGTGTGTGTGTGTGTGTGTGTGTGTGTGTGTGTGTGTGTGTGTGTGTGTGTGTGTGTGTGTGTGTGTCTGTCTGTCTGTCTGTTTGTCTGTCTGTCTGTCTGCGTGTGTGTCTGTCTGTGTGTGTATGTCTGTCTGTCTGTGTATGTATGTCTGTCTGTGTGTGTGTCTGTCTGTCTGTGTCTGTCTGTCTGTATGTCTGTCTGTCTGTGTGTGTCTGTCTGCGTGTGTGTGTGTCTGTCTGTCTGTCTTTCTCTGTGTGTCTGTCTGTGTGTGTGTCTGTATGTCTGTGTGTGTCTGTCTGTCTATGTGTGTCTGTCTGTGTGTGTCTGTCTGTCTGTGTGTGTCTGTCTGTCTGTGTGTCTGTATGTCTGTCTGTCTGTCTGTCTGTCTACGTGTGTGTGTTGCTCAATCACGCAAACACGATTGTACTCATTCATCTGAAATTTTGCATGGACATTCTTAGGCTCTCTGGTTAAAACATAAGCCTATCTTTATTTTGAAATTCCATCAGGAAACCACCCCAGGTGTTCTAAGAGGAATCAATGCAACCCCTATTGTTAGCATTAATAGTGTAATTAATCAGCTGTTGGAATAAATAAACAACTTACATAGTTCTGAAGTAAATACCAGACCAAAACTAACCACAACCACAGTAATTAGAAAAGACGGTAGATATCACAGTAGACTGTGACGTCACATGGGCGAAATCATCTGGTTTGATTATTCGATAAAATACTGGTAACTAAATCTACCAATCCCATGGAAGCATTCTACTGAGCAGTAGGCAAGTTATTTACCACTTATCAGCTGGAATTGTAAACTACGGGAATTAGAACAGTATTTTTGTGTTTGTTGTTGCCATTTCGCCCATGTGACGTCATAGGAGATGCGCGTGATACCTACCGTCTCCTTTCCAAGGACCTACCTGTCCTTTCCGTGACGACAACGCACTTATACAGATGCCAGTAGGTACATGTTTTGTATTACTGAATGCAATAAGCACAATATAAATGAACGAAGGACGGGTACTGTGCTAGTTTACAATAAAATATTTGTTTCGAAATATTAGATATTTTATTTTCAACGAAACTCTTCAATTAAGCTCAGCATTTTTACCTCACATTTGAGAATAGCTGCATTCGACATAATTAATTATACTTTTTTTTAAATAATATAAAAGAATTTATATTATTAACAAATGACGATGCTTCAGTTGAAACCCATATTAGTCTTTTTCATTTGTTTCTCGCCTTCTGTTAACTTGACTGTAGGAGCGTTATAAATCTAAATTGAATGAAGTTGAAAATAAATGAATTTAAAATAAATATATATCTGGTTCATTTGTGATTTTTTTCACATATTTATAAAGAGATTTTGGTCTACTAACTTGTATACAGACAAATACAAATTTCGTATGGCTTGTAGTGAGTAATGAGGCTAAATTAATATTATATTGAAAGACGGATATAATACATATTTGTCATTTCCACCTTTTCAAATATCCAAGAATAGTAAACATGAATAAAGGCTTAATGTGTATTTACTCTTAACCATCTGCGGCTAAGCGGGTAACTCGATATAATGGTAACAGCTTATCTATACGCTAAGTACAAATGTTACTTGAGATAAGCTTAATACTCTTACAGTTAATTAAGTATATTTGAGCGGATTATATATACAGTTTGATATTTTCTTTTCAAATTCAGTAATATCTTAAATATTTGTACTTAGAACGCAGTACATGAAAATTATTTGCTGTTTTTAATATTATAAAAATATTATATATTTATATATAAAAATAATATTAAATATAAATAATATATTTAATATTATATTGAGTTTTATTCTTTTTTACTAACGTGTATTAAGTACAATTCTCAGCACCTAAAGGAGATAGAGTGTGGGTAGGCCGGGCCAGCTTTCTGTTGGCAACATTTCTGTTGTTACGAGGGCGAACGTCCAGCCGACCCGCTTGACCGAGACAATTACCACAATCACCTATAAATTCTGATAAATAATTCAGTAAATTAAAAATGCTATCAACCGAACAACAAATCATGACTAAAAATTCACAGTCTTAATATTTTTGACAAAAGACAACATGGATAACAAATTTGAGTATAAGTGAAGAATTTGAAAATATTACTTTCAACAGGTTAATTCAATGTTTCAACTCAATTTCAAAGCTAATCCAACTAAAATATTAGTCTCAGAGAAACCACTGAGGATGCCACATCACAGTATGGGCGAAACGTCTGGTTATCTTGTAAATATTGTAGATAGTACCTTGACGTGATTTTCACCGGAAAATGTAGATTCTAGTTATGAAATGAAATGAAAAACGACTTTATTTTTAAGGCTAGGTTAGGACTGGACAGTCCTCTCTACCACCTAACCTTATCACAAATAACAAAACTAATCATAAAAATAGCACAAAACATTACTATTAATATAATATAAACAAATTTCAACATATCCGTAATCAACAATAAAAAAAACAAAACTCGACATATCAAACATAAAAAATAACTTCAAAATCATAACTAACAAACGAATATCTACACAAAATAATACAAACCTTCAAAAACACAATCATCCATCACTCATACATACCACCCGCAAACCATGACCACCAAACGCAACCGCCCGCTCCGTCTACAGGTCCCGCAAAAATAGGTTCTTTAGCTCCGCCCCGAAGCGAGAGCCCTCGCCTATACTTTTGATATTGTCAGGAAGCATATTCCATAATCGGTACCCGGATACAGTGAAATATCTATTGTACAGGGCAGTGCGATGAATTTGAACTGTTTCTAATGCTTATTTCAGAAATGAACTTGAAACGCTCGGACAGATAGCTTGGAGTTCTGTAATTTAAAACTTTATGAAGGAGAGTGAGTACTTGATAATCTCGAAGTTGTTTCAACTTCAAAACAGATATTTGGCGAAAAAATGGTTTAACATGATCCTAACGACGTAGGTTAAAAATATAGATAATATAGATATAAAAATATACTCATGACAAAGGCCGCTTAAGATTAAGTTTAAGACAACTAAAATATTGTTTATCCAATTGTTTTTGCACCAAAATGAATCAGATCATTGTCTTGCTAGAACGGTTCTGCTGAATGAGAACTCGGAAAACTTCTTGGAATTCACCTCGATCATTCAGTTGACTTGGGATTGCCATGTAGTGTCAACTGTAGGGTCGATACCAATGAATGTGTATGGGTGGGTGGGCCGATACTAATGTATGTGTATGGGTGGGCGGGTGGGTCGATACAAATGTATATGAATGGGTGGGCGGGTGGGTCTATACCAATGAATGTGTATGGGTGGGTGGGTGGGTCGATACTAATGTATGTGTATGGGTGGGTGGGTGGGTCGAGACCAATGTATGTGTATGGGTGGACGGGTTAGTTTTTCTTTTGCTTTGGTTTTCAAGAAATTCAGCATCAAAAATTTTAAACGGACACTATTTTGAAACGGTTAAACATATTATTTTATATTTATAGAGTATATTAGGTGGTGTAAAGTTAGTACTAGTGTCAAGTTTTAAAACTATAGCTAATACTGCTTAGGGGTATAAAGTGTTTCAAAGTATCCTCAGTAATTTATTTTTGGAGGCAACTTTCTAAACATTGCCTAAATAAAATACTGTTGAAAGCATATAATGTAGGAGTATGTGTTCACCTATGTAATTATTGCTCTGATTATTATTTTCCATTCTTGTAATCCTCAAAAAATATAAGCATTCCGAACTGTTTTCAAACTTTAGTGAAGAGAGTCAAGTAACTATTATTGAATGCTGGTTCTCTACATTTGAGAACTTATATTTTATTGAGTCAAAATGAGATTGCATAAAAGGTAGTGAATTACTATTTATGTAACTATAGGTGGGGATAACTACAGAACTGGCGGTAGTTTTAGTGTTTATCCTGACATACTTGTTAACGAATTGCTAAATTCAACTGAAAGCACCCCTCGCTAAAGTGATCAAAACTCGTGTGAAACAAACCTTGATATTGGAAGCGTTCTGTGGCAGAATATAGTTTTAGACAAAGGAATACCTTGTTCTTGGTTAGCTGAATTGGATAGTTTGAATGTGCTGAGTGGATAATTTCAATGGAAAGGAACTGCTTTTATGACTATAAGGTTTTAATGAATTTCTACCTTACCTTACTATCTGAAATAGATTGCATATATTTCACGAAACAAAACATTTCATTTATTTATTTATAGTGGAGCAAGCCACTCTCTACACGTGGCTCGGTGTCTCATAAATGCTTTTTTATGATCAAGCAGATTATTCCAAAGTTCCAAGGGGTTGCAGTAAATTTATTGTAATTTAAAAAAGTTCTACTGGTGGGAATCAATAAACATACCCACACCGAATATGTAAATCTCAGTGAAAAAGAGCCAAATTGTCAATGGCTGCTCTTGCGTAGCTTTTTAGGAGGTTTTGTTGGTTTTTACAATATGGAGATAGGTTAGCTTTAAATGAATTTCTAGCTTGGATTTAGCTTTGTTAAAAAGATTTATTTTTTTAACGTTCTTCTTCTATTACCATTTCTTAAGGAATTATACATGATTTTTGGACCTGATTCACGTATTTGTACCATAGATTTTAAAGGTTGTTAAAGGTAACTAAATTGGCTTCATACTAGACATATATATACTTGTCACTTGTTTATCACTCTCTAGGTAATAAATAACGCAATATACTCATGTATTAACACGTTCAGTGCTGAGGACGCGTTTACGCGTCCTCGCTGTGCCTCGCGATGTGCTGAGGACGCGTTCACGCGTCCTTGGGCGCTCAGCTGTTTCCCGCCCTTTTCCCGCCTAGCTGATTAATGAACAACAAATAACCTCATATGCTCATGTTCTTTGGGAGTTAACCTATACGTGAGTACGTTTCGTTTGCAATTCGGATGTATGTGGTGTTGTGTGTGATTAATTAAAATGAGTGGTGACAATCCTAATAATTGCCGTAATCCTGACAATTTAACCGTGAGTGAGATTGAAAGGCACGCGATTTACGAATCAGATTCTGATGTATTTAGTAGTGGTGACAGTTACAAGCCGAGTGATACAGAATCAAGTGATGAAGAATATAACTTCTCAGATGGTGAGGTTGATAGTTCATTGGTTGTAGATTGCACTTCAAACACACTTAGTAGTAATACATCGCCTGCATCCAGCACACCGGCGACGCCAGGTAGGCCTACTAGCAGTACTGCACTATATAATATCACTACACCGGTGCCATTGCCTGTGTCCAGTACACCGCCGACACCAAGTACTAGTACTGCACTAAATAATGTGACACCGGCGCCACGCCCTGTTCACGGGAGACGAGTACCCCGACCTGTGTTGCCTTGGAACGATATTCCACAGCTAAAAACCTTTCTGTTCAATGAACAAGTGGGGCTGAGAGTTCCAATTCCTGGTAACGAACCAATAGATTGGTTCTCTTTAATTATTGATGATCAGTTTCTAGAAGGTATTATTAGGGAGACAAATAGGTATGCAGAAGAAATATTCCTGTCTGAAAATACTAGAGAAAAATCCCGGATTTGTCAGTGGAAGGACCTAAATTTGACAGAATTCAAAATATTCTTGGGTATTTTGTTTCATACTGGGTTTGTCCGAATGCCCAAACTCCAAGACTATTGGAGTACAGATAAACTGTTCCGCACATGTTTTAGGGATTATATGAGCCGTGATAGATTTTTATTGATCCTCAGAGCTTTGCACATATCAGAAGATGACCAAAATGACAATGATAGGTTACATAAAATTAAACCTGCAGTTCAGTATCTTAATAACAAAATGAGCAATATTTACACACCTAGCAAGGAATTGTCATTAGACGAATCAATGGTTTTATATCGTGGCAGGCTTGTTTTCAAGCAATATATTAAAAATAAGCGCCACAAGTATGGTATAAAACTGTACATGCTCACAGAACCAAATGGCCTAGTTATAAGGTTTACAGTGTATGCCGGTGCCATGGATGTTTTATCAGGAGAAGGGCATGCTGAAAAGGTTGTCTTATTTTTGATGGATGACTATCTTGGTAGAGGTTACTCGATATATGCTGATAATTTCTATAATAGCATTTCCTTGACAAAAAAACTAATCGAGAAGAAAACCTACATCACGGGCACCCTACGTGCGGACAGAAAAGATGTTTCTCCTGAGGTTGTAAAAACCAAACTGAAGAAAGGTGAAACCATCGCTAAGTATTGTGATGGCATGATGGTAGGGAAGTGGAAGGATGTAAGGGATGTCACCTACATAAGCAACCAGTATGAAAACGTCATGGAGGTTGCAGTGAATAGACGAGGAAAGGAGAAAGAAAAGCCATTACCAGTTATTGAATACAATAACTACATGAGTGGAATAGACCGAAAGGATCAGCTCATGAGTTATTATCCGTGCGAACGGAAAACCGTTCGCTGGTATAAGAAGATCATGATCCATATTCTCCAAATGGGAATAATAAATGCCCACATTCTCTACAATAAATATGTTATTGGAAAAAAACTAACATTGTTTGAGTTTAGACTGGCAATAATCAAAAGCCTTCTTGCATTTGGAGAAAATAACATTGCAGATAGAGAGGTTGACGCTGAAGAAAGGGGAAGGCAACACGTACCAAGTAAACTACCAATAGGTGGCAATGGGAAACTGGCACGGAAAAAATGTAAAGTGTGTACACGTAATGGAATGCGTAAAGACACTTCTTATCAGTGCAAAGCATGTCCGGGTCAACCAGCGTTGTGCCTTCAAACATGCTTTGAAAACTACCACGCTTAGACAGTAGTGGGTTAGACGTGTAAATAGTGTAAATAATATATTTTTTAAAGTGTTAATTGTGGACTTTAGCAACATTCAGGAATGTAAATAAATGGTAAGTGTCCATCAAGCAATTATTTGCATGTTTATTTTATAATATAGTAATATTTGTTGCTATAGGAACAAAGACGCGTAAATGCGTCCTCAGCACATCACATTTATAATTGATGCTATGTGCTGAGGACGCGTTTTTGCGTCCTTTTTATTTTTTTTTGTTGTTTACGTTGAAAAGTGTTATATTCCTCTTGACTGATGTTATAAACAATATTTTGAAGAGTAAAACATATGTAAGCAATTTTTTTTAGTTCAGCACAGGGCTTAGTGCAACAAAATCTAGTCAGCAGTGAACGTGTTAAATAAAACGTTATTTAATTTCAAGAACCTGTTGCATAATTTGGTGTTTTGTTTTTAGGGAGCTCTCGAGATGCAGAAAGTGAAAAAGCATGGGTTGGTGGGAGACTTGTGGCCTCACATCCAACTGATGAAGGCCACAGGAATGTGGATATTTAACTACTACGAGCACAATGGGCCATCTATAAAAATGTTTAGAGTTCTTTACGCCACGGCTACCAGTATTTTGATGTTAACTCAGTTCGCGTCTATACTGGCCTTCCTTATTCTCGACTGCAGTGGAGGTGATCAACTGGCCTCTGGAACCATCACTTTTCTTTTTTTCGCCCATAGTATTGGAAAGTACATGTATTTTGCATTCCGTGCTCACTTGTTCTACAGACTTCTTGGGTCCTGGAACCAGGTAATAAAATTTAGTTTTTCTTTAAATAGTTTAGTTTTTGAATCAATATGTTTATTGACATTGATCATTTTTTTCTTCAATAAAAAGAGAATGGTCAATATGTTAATTTAAACTGTACAGTTTAAAGACGCTAAACATTTTTTTTAAATTTTGAATTATAAAAAATCGCACGTTTCGAAAATCTGGAATCTATATCAAACAAAAATAAGTTATGCCGGTCATTTTAAGTATCTCTAAGGCTTGGCGTTTAAAGAAAATGTATCTTATTGATTTTATACTATAATGTTATGGTATTAATTTTAGCAAACGTTGTTTTGAGTTGTGACGTTTTTAGAGATAATTTGATATTTGCATTTTTATAAGTATATTATAAGCATTTTACACTAATCTTGTAACCTTGAAAAAAGTGAGGTTACTTCTTAACAACACAAAGTGAGTGCTCCTACTTGATTAGGTCGTATACAATATAGGGGTGGACAATAAAAAATATACCATTCGTTAGAATGAAAATGAAATAACAACTCTCGAACTGAATATGATAAAGATCGATCTGAATATTTGTATATCGGTATGTTCCAGATGAAGAACAGAGTACCACTTTACCAGATGATTACAGTAAAATGTGATGTAAATTTTAATGCTGTTGTAAAATCTAAGTAATTTCCATAAGGAAAATTAAAAATAAAATTCATTGATGGAAAATTATTTCAAGAGGGGGTGGATGGCTCCTGTCTACTCTGACTAATTCAGCACTACCAAGAAATAAATCTATTACCCGGTAATTCGTGAGAAGGCCAAGGTCCAAAGACGTTCGTACTCTATGGAGTTGTGAAACAAGTTCTAACAGAGCATTTATCCTGCCACTGAATTAAGATCTGGTAAAAAGGAGCATTCCTCCTAGTTATAGTCGGGAGCGTTTAAAATGCCCAGCTTTAAGATGTAGTGCCTCATTAAATCAACAACAACAGAACACCATCCTCTATCTGCGATCTGGCGCAGTTGATATAGTAATTTCCTGTTAGTTCTGTAAACAATAAAATCGTCTGGGATAAAAGACGCTGAAACATGGACGGATGAAAGCCAAGTTTCTATAAGAGCCACAATGCTGGAGTTGGTACCAGTCAGGGATGAAAAAATCTCATTGAAATCAGTTCAGAGCCCTATGGACATTTTGATATCCTACAGTGAAGACCGTAATATGCACATGTGTTTGAAGCTACCTTTGATTCCTCAATGAACCCGAATTTGTGGTTTTTTGTGAAGGACACCCAAAACCCGACACATTTAAAGACCACAAGACCAAACATTGAGTCTGCAAACATTTTGACATTACATTTTGTTTCTAATACGTGGAATGAAATGTAGCCATTAGCCCTGGGGTTTAGCCTAGTTACAGAAACAGCTACTATACCAAAGTAATCTATATGCTATACACATCATTTTTAGTAATAATAAGCTTGAACCTAGTAATAAACAAAGAATTTTCTTTACTGTCGGTAAAGGCCTCTTTCCTAGACTCATAAACATATTGAAGGTCCTACGCCTTTTCCGTTCTTCCTCATTAAACTTATATTTAGGTCGTTGATTTGACAACTTCCTTTAATGACAGCAAGCAATAATGGGCCAAAGTCTGCGTAATCATTGTCTGTGACACTGGACCACTTCTTTAACTTGCGTAATCATTATCAGTGACAACTGGGTATAGAATACATCTAGACCTGATTGGTTAATGCTATGATCTTAATGGGAGCCTCCGGAGTCACCTGTCATCCAGCAATCCAGGCTTTGCAAGCACCTGAACATCGGCATTGGTGGTTGTTGCTACGATGGACAATTTAAGATCTGTGACCATGGTCTTCAAGCTGTTTTTCCTTTTTAATTCTCACAACTTTTAAATTCAATTTTAAAACTATTTGTCTAGAGACTCCAGGAATTCAGCTATCTTTCACTTGTACAGCTACAAAATCCCTTGTATGGATAACAGTTCCGGTGCTGAAATCTGGCTCTACAGTCAGCTCATTGGGTTCCTCAATCACAATATTTTTAGAACTCCTAACTGGAGTGTCGTCATTCCTTTGCTCAAAGCACTTCGAAATACTAGCTTCAAACCACTCGCACTCTGCCTCACGTTTTAAAGCCCATGCAAGGCGCTTGAGAATTGAATGGCTGTCAGAAGTACAGCAGGTTAAAAATATTTTACTGCCATGAATGTTTCCCTTACACCCAACGCAGGGCCTGGATAGAGGGGGCCATAGATGTTAGCTACCCGCAAAGCAAACACACTGCAACGGACGTTGCCCAGCCTGAACCACGCGTAGGTGGAGCGAGTCGTACTTTGTAATGAGATAGCCAAATTAAGTGAACAGGCTAACACGATGATTCAAACACATTTGAACCGAAAGTCCGTAGGCCGAGAATTGAAGGATGTGAAGAACACCAGTCAACTACTTATAGCATGATTCGCACAGGTTGTTGGTAGAGGTTATTGGTATAATGTTACTTAAATAAATGTATGTTCCATGGCTTATGAGTCCTAATTTATTACTTACTTTACATTGGCATATTACTACCATCACTGTTGATCTGACTCCAGAACGATAGTATGCATTTTTGTTCAGTAATAATTATAAAATTTTATTAAAACTAACATTTTTGTTATTTACTTATTTGGTGGTAGTCTTAATATGTAGGAAACCTTTCCTTTTCATATTTTTTTTTAAATACATTAATAATGTTTCACTAATGTAATTCCGTTTAGTGGGGTTTTAATACACACATAATGACTTTATGCAAAATAAAGCAATAATTGCAAATGTCATAAACTTGCAGTTAAAAGTCAGTAAGAGCAGCAATTATGTATGAAAATAGATACAGTAAAGTTACACTAGAGACATTTCTATGACAATACAAGTTTCACTATCGGCCAAGACATGTTGAGGAAGGCGAGGTGTGGTTGAAAGGCTAAGTAACCCTTCCACAATCAGCTAATGTAAGTGCCAGAACCTCTCCTTACTTTCGTTATTCAGACTTCCCTTGTTTCTATTTCTTAAGATATGTTTCACTATCAGCCAAGACGTGGTGAGAAAGGCGAGGGGTGGTCAAGAGGGCAGGTAACCCTTCTACAATCAGCTAATGTAAGTGCCAGAACTCCTCCTCACTTTCGTTATTCAGACTACCCTTGTTTCTATTTCTCAAGAGATGTTTTTACTATCGGCCAAGACGTAGTGAGAAAGGCGAGGGGTGGTCAAGAGGGCAGGTAACCCTTCTACAATCACCAAATGTAAGTGCTAGAACTCCTCACTTTCGTTATTCAGACTACCCTTGTTTCTATTTCTCAAGAGATGTTTTTACTATCGGCCAAGACGTGGTGAGAAAGGCAAGAGGTGGTCAAGAGGGCAGGTAACCCTTCCACAATCAGCTAATGTAAGTGCTATAACTCCTCACTTTCGTTATTCAGACTACCCTTGTTTCTATTTCTCAAGTGATGTTTTTACTATCCGCCAAGACGTGGTGAGAAAGGCGAGGGGTGGTCAAGTGGGCAGGTAACCCTTCTACAATCACCTAATGTAAGTGCTAGAACTCCTCACTTTCGTTATTCAGACTACCCTTGTTTCTATTTCTCAAGAGATGTTTTTACTATCAGCCAAGACGTGGTGAGAAAGGCAAGGGGTGGTCAAGAGGGCAGGTAACCCTTCCACAATCAGCTAACGTAAGTGATATAACTCCTCCTCACTTTCGTTATTCAGACTACCCTTGTTTCTATTTCTCAAGAGATGTTTTTACTATCGGCCAAGACGTAGTGAGAAAGGCGAGGGCTGATCAAAGGGGTAGGTAACCCTTCTACAATCACCTAATGTAAGTGCTAGAACCCCTCACTTTCGTTATTCAGACTACCCTTGTTTCTATTTCTCAAGAGATGTTTTTACTATCCGCCAAGACGTGGTGAGAAAGGCGAGGGGTGGTCAAGAGGGCAGGTAACCCTTCCACAATCAGCTAATGTAAGTGCCAGAACTCCTCCTCACTTTCGTTATTCAGACTACCCTTGTTTCTATTTCTCAAGAGATGTTTTTACTATCGGCCAAGACGTAGTGAGAAAGGCGAGGGGTGATCAAAGGGGTAGGTAACCCTTCTACAATCACCTAATGTAAGTGCTAGAACTCCTCTAGAACTCCTCCCACTTTCGTTATTCAGACTACCCTTGTTCTATTCTCAAGAGATGTTTTTACTTATCGCCAAGACGTGGTGAGAAAGGCGAGGGGTGGTCAAGAGGGCAGGTAACCCTTCCACAATCAGCTAATGTAATTGCCAGAACTCCTCCTCACTTTCGTTATTCAGACTACCCTTGTTTCTATTTTCTCAAGAGATGTTTTTAATATCCGCCAAGACGTGGTGAGAAAGGCGAGGGGTGGTCAAGAGGGGCAGGTAACCCTTCCACAATCAGCTAATGTAATTGCCAGAACTCCTCCTCACTTTCGTTATTCAGACTAACCTTGTTTCTATTTCTCAAGAGATGTTTTTACTATCCGCCAAGACGTGGTGAGAAAGGTGAGGGGTGGTCAAGAGGGCAGGTAACCCTTCCACAATCAGCTAATGTAATTGCCAGAACTCCTCCTCACTTTCGTTATTCAGACTACCCTTGTTTCTATTTCTCAAGAGATGTTTTTACTATCCACCAAGACGTGGTGAGAAAGGCGAGGGGTGGTCAAGAGGGCAGGTAACCCTTTTACAATCAGCTAATGTAAGTGCTAGAACCCCTCCTCACTTTCGTTATTCAGACTTCCCTTGTTTCTATTTCTTTTAAGAGATGTTTTATGGAAAGGTTAGATCTGAGTTGAGTAAGTTTCAGTGAAAAATATCACGAAATTTGTATTAACAATTTATAGTGAAGTCATTTTAAGTATTCATGAAGTTTTATTGAATGAATTTTTATATTGGTTAAAGATATTTCTCCATAAATTAAAAACTAATACACTCTAACGTTTGTTTGTTTCACCCAGGAACCGTCAAGGCTCTTCGTTTATTATGATTTATTTGGTTTTAACAATACCTTTTTAAAGAGAAATAATTTGCAGTCTCGCTCAGTCAGTTGTTTCTGAAAGACCATGTCTAACTAAATAGTGATTTTACTGGGCAGAGCGAAAATATTCCTGCAAGTGTAAAATAACAATTACAATGAAATAAATGGAATTTGCTTATATTTTTTATTTGGAATTTTTTTATACTGGTACAAATAGACTGTTAAATATTTAATAGTAAATTTACCATTAATATTACCCATTAATGGTAAACTTTTACATTAATGGTAAATAAGTAAAATATACTGTAAATATAAACTCTCGACACATGTGCTGAAAGATTCTCCTGACCATGGGTAATAAAATGAATATAGAACATTTTGGAACCGAAAAAATATAACCTCCTTATACACATACTTTAACAATATTTTTATCTTACATCGCCGGTAAAAAAAAATTAGTCGTATATTAGATGAAGAGAGGATCAACAAATATAAAGTAGACCATATAATATTTTGTTTTTTAATTTAAAAATTGGAGTGAAACTAAACAAGTGCTTTTGGGATACAAGTACAAGTACTTATCGTCTCATAACCAAGTTTAAAGACTGAAAGTTGTCCGGCAATAATTACTGACGTTGTGATGTTATTGGTGTTTATTACGGTTACGTAAATTCCTCAATATACTAACTGAAATGATATATTTAGAGTTTGTTTAGCCATATAATTTCAGTTAGTATGTTTTTCAAGTTTTGTTTTGATTCATTTTATTTTGGTTTTAACATAACCTAAAATATCAATCTCTACTCTAATTTTTTTTCGAATTTAAAATTCAATTTATAACTGAATTAGTATAAATACTAAACCCAATTAAACTTAAGATCCACATTATTTTTTATCCATATCCTTTAACTCGGTAATGCTTCTTCACCTGTATACAATCAATTTTTGTCATACAATGCGGATTGAGCGTTATCTAATTACATCGATAATAAGTCAATGTAAATTAAATACTTCAGTTAAGGTTCATTCCTTAACCTTAATTAATTAACTTTTAATTAAGTTTAAATTAAAGTGTATTGTGATTTAATTTAATATTAAAAGTGTTTCAAAGTTTCAATTTCAAACAAAACCAGCCTTTACATAAACTATATATACGTACTTTGGATAGTTATAATAACTGTACTATTAAACATCGATTGTATATTTACCTACAGTATAAGATACTAGGGGAGACCTCTGCACGCTCCGCTTGCCAACCCCGTCACTAGTTGCGCTAGTTACACCTCGGCCTGTGACTTTTAACAGCAAAATAATAATAGGTTAACTTTATAACGTAAAATATCAATGTTACATTTATTTACAGTATTTCACTCAAATTACTTGCATTCCTACCTATTTAATTGTATAAACACAATGATATTACTTAGCCCATTTCAAACGTGTTCATTTAATTTGTGTTTTATTAACAGCTGAAGTTTCATTAAATAATTAAAATAACTGTATTAGATTATAAATGAAATCTTCCAGCAGAACGGAGTCCTACAATCGAATGTGAATAAAACATGCTTGCAGCCATCCCTGGTTTAACGTTATGAAAGATATATTCTCCTCAATGTTACAAACCTCATTGTTTACATTCCAACAGCTTTTAAAACGTTTTAGAAATCATTATTTACATTTGAACAGCTGGTACTTTTCATTTCATTTAATCTCTCTCCATGTCATTCTTATGGCTGAAAAACGTACTTTGAGGCCCTCTCATGCTCTTCAGGGTGAAAATATTGAAGAAGTAAGATATTATTGCACAACTACGAACAGAGACAAATCTTTTGACACCACAACTGTTTAAATTAGCCAAGAAATAAGGGAGAAATTGCGTTGACAAACAACAGCTTTGCGTATTATTTATAAGGATTCCAATAATGTTTTATTGTTTAATATATGTACTAAGAGTATGAAAGGCAAAATTTAACACAGACAGTGAGGTTTATTTGATTGATTTATCATTTCATTATGAATTATTTTTTAATGTATGCAGGTGTACAGGAAAACTATGTAGTTTCCCAGAAATAGACACTTACTTACTCATTCAATATGGCCACTGGGGTTTATTTTTATATTTAATATTTATGCAAGTACATTTCAATAACAATTTAACTTTTTTATTTTATTTTATAACTACAACTACACGGAATTACTATATTGAAAGTTTTATAGTGATCAGAGTGTATGCTGTCATCATTTTAAAATATGCTTACTATATATAAAAAAGATAAATAAACATAAAAAAAACACCCATTATTAATCTTACGGCATGTTCTAACCAAATATTACACTTTATGAACACTTTTAATGTTATTCAGCTATTGATTGTAATAGAAATTAAGCTATGGAACTGTTTTATTGTTCGCAATTTCACAAACCCCTATATTTTCTGATAATTGAAAAAAAACTATATTGAGATAATTTCAAGTTTAAGTATGTTAAATACTTGAGTATAATGTGTAATAGAAAATAAATGATTAGATGATTCGCAAACGTTAATATTGACATATTCTCGTTTTGGTAATTATTTTTTTATCCTAATTAAAAGCACATTTATCTTTCTAGCAATAAAAGGTGTATAGTAAGTGTTCAGTTCTATAATCGAATAAATTTAATATTTTCAAACTAATTAATGAGGTTTCTGTGAGTAAAACAATGAAGCTGACTCATAATTCAAGCTGGCTCATATTTCAACAAATTGGGAGACTGTGGTTTCACGTTGGGAAGGTCCCTCCCACTACACGTTTGGCAAGTTTCCAAGGCATATCATAGTACATCCCAACGCATGACTATTTTAAAAAAATTAGAAATAATTTTTTCAACTTCGTGCGTTTATTTTATTACTCTAGCTTACTTTACTTGACATTTTAAACACACACACACACACACACACACACACACACACACACACACACACACACACACACACACACACACACACACACACACACACACACACACACACACACACACACACACACACACACACACACACACACACACACACACACACACACACACACACACACACACACACACACACACACACACACACACACACACACACACACACACACACACACACACACACACACACACGCACGCACGCACGCACGCACGCACGCACACACGCACGCACGCACACACACACACACACACACACACACACACACACACACACACACACACACGCACGCACGCACGCACACACATACACACACACACACACACACACACACACACGCACGCAAGCGCACGCGCGCATGCACGCACACACGCGCGCACACATTTAACAAACTGTAGTACTATTTATTACCTTGTATATTACTTCTATATATATTCCTTTTTTTTATGAAACAAATCAGTATTTTAATCATGCCACAAAATACAATCATCAGATCATAACGCAAGCACAACTAAAGAATAGTTAGTACACATACATAGAATGCCACTTCAGACGTCACCAGATGTGCCCACATGGTAGAGCAATACATAACAACTATCTATCGTCTCACGGCATATATGCAACTTCTATCAGGCTGTTTCAAAACTCTCGATGCAAACTTTGGGATATATTTCCATAGATGAAAAGGAGCCAGAAACTAAACGTAATTAAAGGGCTATATATCCCTTTTCGTAATCCAGAATGTAAAAAGAACAAATTAAATATTGTACTGCTATGGTACGTGACGTCGTATACAAATACATTGGTGTGTTGTATACAATCATTTGATTTAAGAATTCCTCTAAGTATGTATTTTCTATAGAATAAATTTTGGTTGTTGATCAAACTCCTTCCAAGTAATAGAGTTATAGATAGTTGTTGAAAGCAACTACATTAGGATAAATGGCTGTCGGCAACGACTTTGAGATTGACTGTAGTTGGACTAATTGGCATACCCACTGATTTTGTGCGTGGTTCCCCTAATTAACTTCACTAAATACACGTCAATATATATATATTTTATTTATAAATTAATTCTTCATATCTTCACCTATAAATGTGTATCATTATAGCTGCTAGCCCCGTACTTCCCCCAGCGTACTTCCTTACCGCGCTGCATTTTCACACATATATGCAGTGTGTGAAAATCTATCTATATTTCTCAGCACTTTAATGTGTATTGTATATTGTGTATACTGAAGTTTGCGCTTTTATACTCACGGACAAATATTTATATTGCATATTTCCATTTATTGTATATATTCCAAATGTAAATTCTAATAATTAGTTTTAAATTATGAAGGTTTTGTCATTTTGTTTGATACAACTGTACACTTTACAGACTGGCAAACTGAGTGTATTAGAGGTAATAAGGTATAGAGTAGAGAACATGAATATTTTGGCCAACTGGATAAAATATGTATCATAATTATTGGGGGGGGGTCCACGTTCTTTTCTTATGGTTGTTTTAAACTTTGAATGATTTGATATATTTAAAATATTAGGTCTAGACGAATTCAATATATTTTATTATTTAAATGCAATTTCACAACCATGTAAGTACTTAAATATTTTAAAGCATCGATATACAAAGTTTCACCCGTTATCTTCAAGTGTTTATGTTGTAGCAACATTCTTCTGTTCTTGTTATTTATATTTTTGCCATTATGGTGCATAGGTATGGTGTAAAAGTATTATAAGCTGAAATTTGTATATTTAAAAACAGGTGTCTTCCCTAAACCCTTAACAATTTTACGAAAATAAATATTAAAAAATGGTCTTGTATTTTATTTCTTGTATTTTCTTTTTTACATAGGACCTCACCGATAATATTTTCATATCTTAGTGAGGCCTATATTTTTTAGGCAAATAAATAAAAACTAAATACATAAAATTTAAATTTTTCGATGAAGTAATACCATAGATCTAAATGCAGTCCACATTTCATAGCATTTAAGTTATAAAAATATTCAGAAAACATATTTATATATTTTATAATATTAATATGATCACCACTGTTATTTAATTACCAGGAAATATAATCTGTTGAAATATATTTACTTTAATAGTTTCCTAGAGGAGAACTGGCACACTTATGGAAGATTCTGAATCTCAAGATGTTACACCAATTATACATGTGCTCTCTCGTTTCTCCAACCACTTGGTTGAGAACACATGGTAATGAGTTGTTCCGTGAAATATTGCGCTCTACATTAACAGTATATGTATATTTAAGTTTAATTCTGGATGTTGCCTTTTGTTTCTAATTGTGGGAGCTATTTTCAGTGATTCGAGTGTTTAAAATACTTAATTACATTCAAGCATGCTTGTTATACTATAGTAGTAACAATGATAGTTAAGATTGTGAACCATCAACTGCAAACTTTAATTTTGCACTTAACTACAAATACAAAGGTGTTAGTAGGTATTTTTAATACTTATTGTAGGAATAATCCCATAGTGTGCAAATAAAACTGTAACAAGGGAACATATTTTCTGTGCTTCTTTGCATTATTTAATTTGATTTGTTACCAAATGAAATGAAATAAAATCTTATGTATAAAATATTTTTGTAAATAAATAACATATTTAACATGCTTTTTAAACCTAGTTGGACTTTATTAACTTAATATAGAACAATTCTTTGGATCTGCGTAAATTTTGGGGTTTTTCTAAGTAGGGTAGTAGGCCATTTATTTTTCTGTCATCTTTTCTGTCATATTTGTCAGTATATATTCATTTACTATCAGTGAATATATAGTAATATTAAATTATTGAAGTAATTGTTTTCGAAGTTAGGCCTATACTGCTTTGTGTAAGATATACAAAAAGTGTATTATTGTACTGGTGTGACTATACACTTTAATTATGATGATACGTTTATAATAAAAGATGAGTTTGACATAGAAACATACATAACATGGGTGTTAGATGACTCTTGACGCACGTACGCCCAGTACCTCACCTATGGGTTAAGTACTATAGTGTTCGGATGTTATTAAAACTTGTAGGAATATTTTGAATATAGTCATACAGAAAACCCTAAAAAAGGAAAACTATTACGTACTTAAAATGTACTCCATTAAAATTAATGTATGTTTATCAGGGGAATTACATCAGCATGAACTAAATAATTGAATTAATTAAAACTCTGTAATAACATGTGTTTTATACATTGTGTTATGATAAGAGCCTCTACTACTCTACCAATGAAACTTCAGCGCACTTTTATAACTGTTCATTAATCATTCAATAGAAAATCACAGAATATTATCAAGATAATCTAAAATGATACATTCGTATCTTATTTTCCGATCCGCTATTTATAAGCCAAATTAGAAGATTGTGTGATTAGCCGATCCTGAGATTGCAAGGGTTTACAATAATTATAATAACATTTTATCGTTTATCAAAGTAAAAATTCTAGGAACTAAGCAATATATTAAAAAATAACATTTTAAAATATAGGTAAAATTTTAATATTCTAACCTCAACATTTTTTTAATTCACAAAATGTCAAAGTGGAACTTTGTTTCAAAAGTACTAAAAGTCAGTGTTTGTTTTTTTCTTCGAACCAAAATAAAAAATATTTAACTCGAATATAACAATTTTTAATTAATATGGTGAGTTTTAAAGTTAAATAAGATCAAAATTGGTGTATCATTTTTAGAAATTGAATAAATATTGACTTTACAGCAGACTTTCAATGTCAAGTTCAATGCATTTTTAAACCGACTCTGAACACTACAAACTCCAGATTGAAATACATCCGTTAAAAATTAATTGTGAAAATTAACATCAAATAAATAATAAATTAACAAATTACTATAATGAAAAACGTACTCCTGAAAGGAAGCATGTATGTGGATAATTCTACCAAACCTCAAAGAACCAGTCGAAGGTCAGAAAGGCTCATTCAGACGGTGGGAGCTAATCTAATTACAAACTAGACAGAAAGTGTTTTATATCATGCAAATTGTGTAGTCTTGTTCCCTAACCTTAAGATAACTTAGGGATATACAAAAAATTTAGTATCAAGATTTGTAATATATTTTGTCCTGCATGACCATGATTCTCAGTTGCTATTGTCAATTTACAATAAGACAGTTAAGACTTTTTAGTTTTATATAAACATTCTGTATAATTATGTGTTTTTGATAAGTATTGTGATTGAAACATCAATTATCATATGTCCCCTGTTATCCAACGCAGCTTTGGCCAAAGCCATTTGCTGCAGTAGCTCTTATGAAAATGCGTCAGTTGTAGGAGTCACAGTATTGAATAACAGAAAAGAGTAGGTGCTCTAGATCTTTGCACTGAAAGGTGCATTTTAAGCATTTGAAGTGCTAACAAATGTCTTTAGTGTAAGAATATATTAAAACCTGTAACAAAATAGTCTGATTAAATTGTTCATTAACGATACTTTTAGATGTGTAGAACAAAACAATTAAGTTAAAGTTGATATAATCAATTATTTAACAGATAAACTCGCACCCTCTCTTCACCGAGTCGCATACCCGTCATCGTTTGAGAGCCCTGAAGCGAATGCGCAGGCTTCTTCTGGTAATCGGAGTTGGGACAATCGTCACCGTGTTCGCCTGGACCAGCATCACGTTCGTAGGAGAGTCCACCCTCCTCAAGCACGACACCGCCAACAACCACTCGGAGCTCGTGCACGTTCCCAGGTTCATACTGTACTCCCACTACTTCTGGGATGTTGTCGATGGAACTCCAACTTATTTCATCACTTTTTGCTACCAGGTACTCCGTCATTAATTTGGTGTATTTTTTAGCAAAATTGTATCTTGATCCAACTGAATATATATTATATAATTTCTTATTGGTAGAGGGAGAGAGAGAGAGAGAGAGAGAGAGAGAGAGAGAGAGAGAGAGAGAGAGAGAGAGAGAGAGAGAGAGAGAGAGAGAGAGAGAGAGAGAGAGAGAGAGAGAGAGAGAGAGAGAGAGAGAGAGAGAGAGAGAGAGAGAGAGAGAGAAAGAGAGAGAGAGAGGGGGGGGGAAGAGAGGGAGAAAGAGGGAGAGAGAGGGAGAGAGAGGCAGAGAGAGAGAGAGAGAGAGAGGAGAGAGAGAAAGAGAGAGGCTATTCTATTTTGCCTCTTCAAGAAGTCTTTGGATAAGACTCCTATTTTCTATATTTTCATATTTCAATTATCATTATTATTTATGTACTCCGATAGTTATAATGAATTGGTCTATATAATTACACTTAAGTCTTTTTTATCTCTTTTATTTAGAAATGCACCATCACTTACAAAAACGCTTTATAACAACTTGATACTAAAAGTAATTCATTTCTCCACCCACTTGGTTGAGAACACATAGTAATGAGTTGCTTTCTGTTCCGTGAAATATTGCGCTCTACATTAACAGTATATGTATATTTAAGTTTAATTCTGGATGTTGCCTTTTGTTTCTAATTGTGGGAGCTATTTTCAGTGATTCGAGTGTTTAAAATACTTAATTACATTCAAGCATGCTTGTTATACTATAGTAGTAACAATGATAGTTAAGATTGTGGACCATCAACTGCAAACTTTAATTTTGCACTTAACTTCAAATACAAGGGTGTTTGTAGGTATTTTTAATACTTATTGTAGGAATAATCCCATAGTGTGCAAATAAAACTGTAACAAGGTAACATATTTTCTGTGCTTCTTTATTTATTTAATTTGATTTGTTACCAAATTTAATCATATAAAATCCTATGTATAAAATATTTTTTTAAATAAATAACATATTTAACATTCTTTTTAAACCTAGTTGAACTTTATTAACTTACTGTCCATTTGTTTATTCATTTACTGTCAGTGAATATATTGACGCTCAGTAGTTATCCACAGCAAAATAATTGACTGAAAGTCATTGTCACATTGGTGGCCTTGCTGATCATTATTCATAATACAAATTATATTTGTTTCATTTTATTAACACTTAATATGGGTTTTGTCCATTAAATCAGATGATTTATATTCGTAATATATGCCATAATGTACCGTAAGCTGCTCAAATGTATCCTCTTTAGTCGGGGGCCCGACTCCCCCCTCAACTGCCTAAATCTAACTGTACCCGAATAAAACCTAACTCAACCTACACGCTATGCCGTTAATTTCATCAAAATAGATGAGTGAACACAAACAAGAATTAAATGTTTATTTATTAATTACAACAAAGTCATTAACATCTCTTTTCACAAGATTAGTGGTGGTCCTCTTGCAGTAAATGTACTTCTGTGGTAAGCAACCAGAAGTACTGCCTTGCTAGATTCTGTATTGAATAGATAGTAAAGGTAATCGCTATGTTTATTTTTGGATGTCCAAACAATAATTGCTGCTTCCTTTGAATTAATCAACAGAGGGTGATGGACATGTCAGGAACAGTGAACGTTCCCCAAGGCTTTGATGCCATTTTCTTGGTTTTCACTTTATCTGACTTACAAAAGTCTCTACATTATAATTTACTTAATTTCATAACAATAATTTAATTTAAGTTTCTTTTCTAATTTCACTCTACATTTTCCAAAAAATATTATTGCTTTATTTGAAACTAACATTTCTTTACAATAAATTTCTATTTGTCTTTTGATTGCAATAATTGAATGTTATTATTATTTTAAATGTGTTGTATACAAACGTGTTTGTACCAACTAATAACTATACACTAATATATCGGAAACATATATTCGTAAATTATTGTCATTGTTAAATAAAAGACTTATTATTTAGTGTAGAACTACAATTTTATAATTTTTTTCATTTTATTTCTCACTGTCGATAAAATAAAAGTATGATAAATGGTAATTAAAAGAGCTGCAAATTCCACGAGCACACTTTAACGTATTTGTCTTCAAACGTCAAACGTACACCGTTTAATTAAAATTTAGCACCACGTGTAAACTAAGTCAATCGAGAAACACTTACTTAACCCCATTTATATGATGGATAAAAAAAAGTAGCACTCGATATTTTTACACTGATAATAAAGAGGTGTCTATGAAAATACACCAGCATAATTTTACTCATATTACTTACACTGGTAATAGTAGCATTCGTAATAGGAAAATATTAAATAAAATAAAAATGGTAACATAACAGTTCATACTCAGTTCTCTTCCCTTAAAACATTCTGATTCTGACTACCACCCATATTGGAGACCCAACCCACTCACCCATACACGTACAGTGGTATCTGGCCAAACACCGGTCCATACACGTACAGTGGTATCTGGCCAAACACCGGTCCATACACGTACAGTGGTATCTGGCCAAACACCGGTCCATACACGTACAGTGGTATCTGGCCAAACACCGGTCCATACACGTACAGTGGTATCTGGCCAAACACCGGTCCATACACGTACAGTGGTATCTGGCCAAACACCGGTCCATGCACGTACAGTGGTATCTGGCCAAACACCGGTCCATACACGTACAGTGGTATCTGGCCAAACACCGGTCCATACACGTACAGTGGTATCTGGCCAAACACCGGTCCATAGACGTACAGTGGTATCTGGCCAAACACCGGTCCATACACGTACAGTGGTATTTGCCCACACACCTCTCCATACACGTACAGTGGTATCTGGCCAAACACCGGTCCATACACGTCCTGTGGTATCTGGCCAAACACCGGTCCATACACGTACAGTGGTGTCTGGATACCCCCCCCCCCCCCATACACGTACAGTGGTATCTGGCCAAACACCTTTCCATACACGCACAGTGGTATCTGGCCACACAGCGGCATACACGTACAGTGGTATCTAGCCAAACACCTGGCCTTACACGTACAGTGGTATCTACCCAAACACCCGCCAATACACGTACAGTGGTGTCTGGAGAAAACCCACACCCATACACGTACAGTGGTATCTGGCCAAACACCCGTCCATACACGTATACTGGTATCGAGAAAAACCCCCCACCCATACACGTACAGTGGTATCTGGCCAAACACCAGTCTATACACGTATAGTGGTATTTTCCCACACACCCGTCCATACACGTACAGTGGTATCTGGCCAAAAACTGGCTTATACACGTGCAGTGGTATCTGGCCAAACACCCGCCAATACACGTACAGTGGTATCTGGAAAAACAACCACCCATACACGTACGGTGTTATTTGGCCACATACCGGCATACATGTGCAGCGGTATCAGGCCAAACACCGGCCCGTACACGTACAGTGGCATCTGGCTAAACACACGTCCATACATGTACACTGGTATTTGTCCACACACCCGTCCATAGACGTACAGTGGTTTTTGCCCACACACCCGTCCATACACGTACAGTTGTATTTTCCCACATACCCGTCCATACGCGTACAGTATTATTTGCCCACACATCCGGCTATACACGTTCAGTGGTATTTTCTCACACACCCGTCCATACACGTACAGTGGCATTTGCCCACACATCCGTCTATACACGTTAAGTGATATTTTCCCACACACCCGTCTATACACGTACAGTGGCATTTGCCCACACACTGGCATACATGTATTACGTGTATAATATATGGACATGTGTTTCAGATGGTCTGGCTCCTATTTGCCCTTTCCCACGCCAACTTGTTGGACGTTTTCTTTTGCTGTACTGTCATCTTCGGTTGTGAACAACTGATTCATCTTAAAGAGATCATGCGCCCTCTAATGGAATTGAGCGCAGCTTTGGACACGGCCATGCCCAATGCCAACAGACTCTTCCGCACGTCGTTCCCAGCCACCGCAGCTCTAGGAGCAGGTAAATCCTTCAATGATCCTGTAAAAAAAAGAAAAAAAAAACAGTTTGTCAATCAACTACGTTTTATTTATTTGTTAGACACCGATCGTCAAGATATGGGCGAATATAGATTTCTAACGAGTGTAGATGCGCGAATGTAGTCATTATTACAAACAAAAGCCGACAATTTTGTATAAAGTGTCATTAATTAATGACAAATGAGCTGTTTTCTTTCAAGATTTGTTATGAACTGGGGAAATGATGTTCCAACCAACTACGATACCGACCATGTAGAAGTAGAGTTGTGGCTTTGCTTTATGAGGACCACTCATTGTCAACGAGACAATTCAACATATATAGTTGACTCATTTAATGAATTATTTTTTATATATTTATCCATGCAAATTACGTTTATAAATACAATCTGTGCGAGCCTTGCGAATGTTTTAATAAGTTTGTAGCTAAATATAAATATTAATTTACAGTGGATGAAGAATATCAATGCCAACTCTTTTGCTTGTCAGGAAGCACATACATTCGATCCACTCAATTCAATTGCCTTTTATACGATATCATTTCGTGTTAACTCTAGATTTTCAAAGCATGAATCGGATCTTGATATTAATTTAGTATCTTAATGCACAAACCTAATAACCAAGCACGTGCATGTAACGAAATGAATGAATAATATTTACATCTGTATTCATGGTAAAACCTATTTAAAAATTAATTAATTTGTAAATATTAATTAATTTGATTGTTTTACAATCAAGTAAACATAAATAGTTTCCTTGATTGTAATTTTCAAGGAAGTGACGGTTGTGAATGTGTGGAACTACGAGATGTAAACAGCAGTTGAAGATCAAACTGCTCTCGCCAGTCAGCGTAAACAACTGACTCAATTTTACTGCAATCAGCTGTACAAAACCCTGCATAACCTAACCTAACCTAGTGATATTGAACAATATAACTGGCAACAAATAGTTATATTGAACAAGGTTGGTGTTGCTGAACTAAAATAAATGTAACAATAATAATAAATGAATAAATGAAACAAATAATCGTTCTGTGATTGCAACGGATTCTATAACTGTATACACCGCTGGAAAATCTACTGAATATAGCCTGAAGACAGCGTGCCTGAGACAACACTGGATAAACGTAACGAGGCTATAATTAAATTTAAAAATTAGGAAGATTTTGCCAACAATTAAGCTTATGTAACTCAACCACTTGTCTGAATAGTCGTTGTTCGTAAATATTTGAAAATGATACAATAACATTCCTTAGATTTAATTCAGGATTTAGTTAAACATGGCTCTCAAATATTATACTGTATTTCAACACCATACACTTACAGCGGTACTGACCCACCCGCCCACCCATACACGTAGAGTGGTACTGAGTGGTATTATAACAAAAATATAATTTTTTTATTCATGACTATAATTATATTTCTTGATTGCCTTTAATGACGTCACTCACTTTTACCAGCTCAACTCAAGTCAATAGATCCGACCTGGAAAGTAGTTACAGTCAACTATTTCCCCCTTTAGTCTACTAGTAGCTACTAAGCCACTCTTTACCATGTTTAGAGTGAAAATACCATAAGATTTTCACGTCTGGAGGTTTATGGTTCATCCAGACGTGAAAATCTTAATAATAAATCAGGTTAAGTTAATTTTACTAATCAGTCATATCTTGAGTTGAGGGCTCGTGCTATAAGAATTGTCAAGACAAATAAGAGAAGGAGTTCTGTAAAAAATGACTCCCACTTAAAGAAACAGCAACATTCTTATCTATCATTGTCCCGTTTACTGTCAGTAAAATTAAGAGAATTCCATGCCACGCACACAGAGTACTATCCTTCACTTTAATTGCATAACTTCCTATTTAAGATAAAAATGTTCGTCCATTCTATAATGTACCTAACGGGTGGGTGGGTCAGTACCACTGTATATGTATGGGTGGGTGGGCGGGTCAATACTACTGTATGTGGATGGGTGGGTCAATACCACTGTATGTGTATGGGTGGGTAAGTGGGTCAATACCACTGTATGTCTATGAATGGGTGGGTGGGTCAATACCACTGTATGTGAATAGGTGGTTGGGTGGGTCAATATCACTGTATGTGTGTGGGTGGGTGAGTGGGTCAATACCACTGTATGTGTGTGGGTGGGTGGAGGCTCAATACCACTGTATGTGTATGGTTGGGTGAGTGGGTCACTACCACTGTATGTGTATGGGTGGGCCTATACCACTGTATGTGTATGAGTGGGTGAGTAGGTCTATACCACTGTATGTGTATGGGTGGGTGGGTGGATCAGTACTACTTTATGTAGATGGGTGGTTTAATACCACTATACATGTATAGGTGAGTGGATGGGTGTGTGGGTTAATATATACTGTATATAATGTATTCAATACCCTAGACTTCAGCTTAAGTTGTTTTAAACCGTATGTAAAACTAAACTATTTAACTAACTCCTTCCTCGCACAGCAGTAGTTTTAACGCGACCTTGACATGAAGTACTTAACTATTTAACTAACTCCTTCCTCGCACAGCAGTAGTTTTAACGGGACCTTGACATGAAGTACTTAACTATTTAACTAACTCCTTCCTCGCACAGCAGTAGTTTTAACGGGACCTTGACATGAAGTACATAACTATTTAACTAACTCCTTCCTCGCACAGCAGTAGTTTTAACGGGACCTTGACATGAAGTACTTAACTATTTAACTAACTCCTTCCTCGCACAGTAGTAGTTTTAACAGGACCTTGACATGAAGTACTTAACTATTTAACTAACTCCTTCCTCGTACAGCAGTAGTTTTAACGGGACCTTGACATGAAGTACTTAACTATTTAACTAACTCCTTCCTCGCACAGTAGTAGTTTTAACGGGACCTTGACATGAAGTACTTAACTATTTAACTAACTCCTTCCTCGCACAGCAGTAGTTTTAACGGGACCTTGACATGAAGTACTTAACTATTTAACTAACTCCTTCCTCGCACAGCAGTAGTTTTAACGGGACCTTGACATGAAGTACTTAACTATTTAACTAACTCCTTCCTCACACAGCAGTAGTTTTAACGGGACCTTGACATGAAGTACTTAACTATTTAACTAACTCCTTCCTCACACAGCAGTAGTTTTAACGGGACCTTGACATGAAGTACTTAACTATTTAACTAACTCCTTCCTCGCACAGCAGTAGTTTTAACGGGACCTTGACATGAAGTACTTAACTATTTAACTAACTCCTTCCTCACACAGCAGTAGTTTTAACGGGACCTTGACATGAAGTACTTAACTATTTAACTAACTCCTTCCTCACACAGCAGTAGTTTTAACGGGACCTTGACATGAAGTACTTAACTATTTAACTAACTCCTTCCTCGCACAGTAGTAGTTTTAACGGGACCTTGACATGAAGTACTTAACTATTTAACTAACTCCTTCCTCACACAGCAGTAGTTTTAACGGGACCTTGACATGAAGTACTTAACTATTTAACTAACTCCTTCCTCACACAGCAGTAGTTTTAACGGGACCTTGACATGAAGTACTTAACTATTTAACTAACTCCTTCCTCGCACAGCAGTAGTTTTAACAGGACCTTGACATGAAGTACTTAACTATTTAACTAACTCCTTCCTCGCACAGTAGTAGTTTTAACGGGACCTTGACATGAAGTACTTAACTATTTAACTAACTCCTTCCTCGCACAGTAGTAGTTTTAACGGGACCTTGACATGAAGTACTTAACTATTTAACTAACTCCTTCCTCGCACAGCAGTAGTTTTAACGGGACCTTGACATGAAGTACTTAACTATTTAACTAACTCCTTCCTCGCACAGTAGTAGTTTTAACGGGACCATGACATGAAGTACTTAACTATTTAACTAACTCCTTCCTCGCACAGCAGTAGTTTTAACGGGACCTTGACATGAAGTACTTAACTATTTAACTAACTCCTTCCTCGCACAGTAGTAGTTTTAACGGGACCTTGACATGAAGTACTTAACTATTTAACTAACTCCTTCCTCGCACAGTAGTAGTTTTAACGGGACCTTGACATGAAGTACTTAACTATTTAACTAACTCCTTCCTCGCACAGTAGTAGTTTTAACGGGACCTTGACATGAAGTACTTAACTATTTAACTAACTCCTTCCTCGCACAGTAGTAGTTTTAACGGGACCTTGACATGAAGTACTTAACTATTTAACTAACTCCTTCCTCACACAGCAGTAGTTTTAACGGGACCTTGACATGAAGTACTTAACTATTTAACTAACTCCTTCCTCGCACAGTAGTAGTTTTAACGGGACCTTGACATGAAGTACTTAACTATTTAACTAACTCCTTCCTCGCACAGCAGTAGTTTTAACGGGACCTTGACATGAAGTACTTAACTATTTAACTAACTCCTTCCTCGCACAGCAGTAGTTTTAACGGGACCTTGACATGAAGTACTTAACTATTTAACTAACTCCTTCCTCACACAGCAGTAGTTTTAACGGGACCTTGACATGAAGTACTTAACTATTTAACTAACTCCTTCCTCACACAGCAGTAGTTTTAACGGGACCTTGACATGAAGTACTTAACTATTTAACTAACTCCTTCCTCGCACAGTAGTAGTTTTAACGGGACCTTGACATGAAGTACTTAACTATTTAACTAACTCCTTCCTCACACAGCAGTAGTTTTAACGGGACCTTGACATGAAGTACTTAACTATTTAACTAACTCCTTCCTCACACAGCAGTAGTTTTAACGGGACCTTGACATGAAGTACTTAACTATTTAACTAACTCCTTCCTCGCACAGCAGTAGTTTTAACAGGACCTTGACATGAAGTACTTAACTATTTAACTAACTCCTTCCTCGCACAGTAGTAGTTTTAACGGGACCTTGACATGAAGTACTTAACTATTTAACTAACTCCTTCCTCGCACAGTAGTAGTTTTAACGGGACCTTGACATGAAGTACTTAACTATTTAACTAACTCCTTCCTCGCACAGCAGTAGTTTTAACGGGACCTTGACATGAAGTACTTAACTATTTAACTAACTCCTTCCTCGCACAGTAGTAGTTTTAACGGGACCATGACATGAAGTACTTAACTATTTAACTAACTCCTTCCTCGCACAGCAGTAGTTTTAACGGGACCTTGACATGAAGTACTTAACTATTTAACTAACTCCTTCCTCGCACAGTAGTAGTTTTAACGGGACCTTGACATGAAGTACTTAACTATTTAACTAACTCCTTCCTCGCACAGTAGTAGTTTTAACGGGACCTTGACATGAAGTACTTAACTATTTAACTAACTCCTTCCTCGCACAGTAGTAGTTTTAACGGGACCTTGACATGAAGTACTTAACTATTTAACTAACTCCTTCCTCGCACAGTAGTAGTTTTAACGGGACCTTGACATGAAGTACTTAACTATTTAACAAACTCCTTCCTCGCACAGCAGTAGTTTTAACGGGACCTTGACATGAAGTACTTAACTATTTAACTAACTCCTTCCTCGCACAGCAGTAGTTTTAACGGGACCTTGACATGAAGTACTTAACTATTTAACTAACTCCTTCCTCACACAGCAGTAGTTTTAACGGGACCTTGACATGAAGTACTTAACTATTTAACTAACTCCTTCCTCGCACAGCAGTAGTTTTAACGGGACCTTGACATGAAGTACTTAACTATTTAACTAACTCCTTCCTCACACAGCAGTAGTTTTAACGGGACCTTGACATGAAGTACTTAACTATTTAACAAACTCCTTCCTCGCACAGCAGTAGTTTTAACGGGACCTTGACATGAAGTACTTAACTATTTAACTAACTCCTTCCTCGCACAGCAGTAGTTTTAACGGGACCTTGACATGAAGTACTTAACTATTTAACTAACTCCTTCCTCACACAGCAGTAGTTTTAACGGGACCTTGACATGAAGTACTTAACTATTTAACTAACTCCTTCCTCGCACAGCAGTAGTTTTAACGGGACCTTGACATGAAGTACTTAACTATTTAACTAACTCCTTCCTCACACAGCAGTAGTTTTAACGGGACCTTGACATGAAGTACTTAACTATTTAACTAACTCCTTCCTCGCACAGCAGTAGTTTTAACGGGACCTTGACATGAAGTACTTAACTATTTAACAAACTCCTTCCTCGCACAGCAGTAGTTTTAACGGGACCTTGACATGAAGTACTTAACTATTTAACTAACTCCTTCCTCGCACAGTAGTAGTTTTAACGGGACCTTGACATGAAGTACTTAACTATTTAACTAACTCCTTCCTCGCACAGCAGTAGTTTTAACGGGACCTTGACATGAAGTACTTAACTATTTAACTAACTCCTTCCTCACACAGCAGTAGTTTTAACGGGACCTTGACATGAAGTACTTAACTATTTAACTAACTCCTTCCTCGCACAGCAGTAGTTTTAACGGGACCTTGACATGAAGTACTTAACTATTTAACTAACTCCTTCCTCGCACAGCAGTAGTTTTAACGGGACCTTGACATGAAGTACTTAACTATTTAACTAACTCCTTCCTCGCACAGCAGTAGTTTTAACGGGACCTTGACATGAAGTACTTAACTATTCAACTAACTCCTTCCTCGCACAGCAGTAGTTTTAACGGGACCTTGACATGAAGTACTTAACTATTTAACTAACTCCTTCCTCGCACAGTAGTAGTTTTAACGGGACCTTGACATGAAGTACTTAACTATTTAACTAACTCCTTCCTCGCACAGCAGTAGTTTTAACGGGACCTTGACATGAAGTACTTAACTATTTAACTAACTCCTTCCTCGCACAGTAGTAGTTTTAACGGGACCTTGACATGAAGTACTTAACTATTTAACTAACTCCTTCCTCGCACAGCAGTAGTTTTAACGGGACCTTGACATGAAGTACTTAACTATTTAACTAACTCCTTCCTCGCACAGTAGTAGTTTTAACGGGACCTTGACATGAAGTACTTAACTATTTAACTAACTCCTTCCTCGCACAGCAGTAGTTTTAACGGGACCTTGACATGAAGTACTTAACTATTTAACTAACTCCTTCCTCGCACAGCAGTAGTTTTAACGGGACCTTGACATGAAGTACTTAACTATTTAACTAACTCCTTCCTCGCACAGCAGTAGTTTTAACGGGACCTTGACATGAAGTACTTAACTATTTAACTAACTCCTTCCTCGCACAGCAGTAGTTTTAACGGGACCTTGACATGAAGTACTTAACTATTTAACTAACTCCTTCCTCGCACAGTAGTAGTTTTAACGGGACCTTGACATGAAGTACTTAACTATTTAACTAACTCCTTCCTCGCACAGTAGTAGTTTTAACGGGACCTTGACATGAAGTACTTAACTATTTAACTAACTCCTTCCTCGCACAGTAGTAGTTTTAACGGGACCTTGACATGAAGTACTTAACTATTTAACTAACTCCTTCCTCGCACAGCAGTAGTTTTAACGGGACCTTGACATGAAGTACTTAACTATTTAACTAACTCCTTCCTCGCACAGCAGTAGTTTTAACGGGACCTTGACATGAAGTACTTAACTATTTAACTAACTCCTTCCTCGCACAGTAGTAGTTTTAACGGGACCTTGACATGAAGTACTTAACTATTTAACTAACTCCTTCCTCGCACAGCAGTAGTTTTAACGGGACCTTGACATGAAGTACTTAACTATTTAACTAACTCCTTCCTCGCACAGCAGTAGTTTTAACGGGACCTTGACATGAAGTACTTAACTATTTAACTAACTCCTTCCTCGCACAGCAGTAGTTTTAACGGGACCTTGACATGAAGTACTTAACTATTTAACTAACTCCTTCCTCGCACAGTAGTAGTTTTAACGGGACCTTGACATGAAGTACTTAACTATTTAACTAACTCCTTCCTCGCACAGCAGTAGTTTTAACGGGACCTTGACATGAAGTACTTAACTATTTAACTAACTCCTTCCTCGCACAGCAGTAGTTTTAACGGGACCTTGACATGAAGTACTTAACTATTTAACTCACACTGTAATATGCAATAGTTAGTGGTCTAACTGATTCTCTAAGTGTAGTTACTTAAGTATTTTAATATCAGTTGACTCTTGAGGGACCCAGTTTTTGAATTCCTAAAGCTCTTAGTAAATTTTGTGAACGCCAAAAAGATCAATATTATTTGAATTTTTTATTATTTTATGCACATATTTTATGCAAGAACTTTTCAAAAAACTATCTCAAACATACCTAATATTTGATGGAAAGGAATTTGACTTACCAAAAGTTCTATATACATGACCTTTTAAAGTAAGGTCTAGGAAATTGTCTACTTAATGTAGGTTGATTTTTAAACTATATCAGGTTGCATATTTTAACTTTATTCAATCTGCACAGATTTATGGTATTATGAAGTCAAAGTTTTACATTTTTAAATTTAAATGGAATTTATCTAAATAAATAATGACTGGAGATGTTTCCTCGTGGTTGGACAGACAACCTGTAAGTTTTAATTTTAAATTAGGTTTACTTTGAAAATCATTAGATTAAAAGTTTTATAGAATATTTGATAAAATTAATTCTAAGGAAATATAGCTAAATAGCTTTTCATTCTTCGCAAAACTTAGGATGGACTTGAGTTGAGGGCTGGCAAAACTCAGGTTGGACTTGAGTTGAGGGCTGGCAAAACTCAGGATGGACTTGAGTTGAGGGCTGGCAAAACTCAGGGTGGACTTGAGTTGAGGGCTGGCAAAACTCAGGTTGGACTTGAGTTAAGGGCTTGGAAAACTTAGGATGGAATTGAGTTGAGGGCTGGTGAAACTCAGTTGATAATTGTAACTGCACCAAACAACTGCATAAACTGGATAAAGAAACTGTTAGTCACATCACAAAAGGCAATAAAGAAATGGAATAAATTTCCAGTCAGGAATGAATACACTCTGTTTTAAGCAGTGTTTTGTAAAGCTGATTGTAGGCAAATTAAGTCAGTTGTTTGCACTGACTGGCGAAAACAGTTTGACCTTCACCTGATATTTACGTCCACATTCACAACCAACATTTCTTTGGAAAATAAAGGAAATCATTTATTAATTAGTTTTTAAGTTTTACTGTATACAATATGTTTAGATTATTGATTTATATATATATATATATATATATATATATATATATATATATATATATATATTTTAATAAATACAGTTAAATAGTTAATTCAATAAAAGGGTTACTGACACTTTTTTTCGATTGATAAATTGTGCATATAAATGGCCAATACAAACTATTCTATTTGGATATTAAATATATAAAAAGGTGTATTATTATTTGTTTAATTTTAACAATTTGCTTAACATGATGGTACTCTTAAACATACAGCAACCCCTGTTGTTGTCACTTTTTTAATTTGTTGTATAAAATATTATAATCTGAATTATTTATCATTAGTTGTGTTTTCTAAACTATGACTTAATCTTATATTATCATTATATTAACTATATTATTGGATATAAACTTTACAGTATACGTCACTATTAAAAAATAATATGATTCTGATAAAATATAAACAAAAATAACAATATGAAAATATATTATTGTTGGTTAGATATAGTATTCCTATATACATCATTATCATACTCTATTAGTATTTTAGTGGTATGAAAATGAAAATTTTCCGATTAAAAGTTATTTTATGACACATTTTTTGTAAGGGATCAACGATGTTCATTATAGGTTCTAACGTATCTAAGAATAATTTACTGTAAACATTTCTAAACTCTAAATTTATGTAAATAGGAGGTGGTTTTAGTGATGGGCGGTATTCTAATAGGTAACATATTAAAGTATTACAAGAAAGTAAATCTATGTTAGGCTTTTATAAAAATGTAATTACAAATCTGTAATTAGTCATTATATATGGTATTAAAATATTAATAAATCATTAGTTTTTCTTCAATAACCACCAGCTAAAAATGGAAATAATTTAAAATAACGCTTTGTACGTGTTTTGAAATTTGTGAAGGAAAATAAATATTCTTTTTCGTTATTTATTATGGTTCCCTTGTATTAATATGTCATAATTTTCATTTACAACTTTTATGACTAATTATACAAGGTATAATGTTTTCTACATATTTGTTTTTAAATGATCCTTATATCAAACTAAAATATTTTATTTGCATCTAAAATATACTTGACAATGAATGAATTACTTGTGCACAATTCACCACGAAGTTGGAATAATTAATAATCCTCGTATTCCCTATTAAATAAAATAAGAAATTAAACATTTAAAATTGATATTGTTATATCAATTGCTTCATGACACAATCTACAAAAATATTTTGTAGAATATCTGAAAGCCGTTATGTTAATCGACTTATAGAAAAACATGAAGGTTTTCCGTAAGTTATGTTAAAGATGTGTTTAAGATTGATTTGGTGCAAAGTGAAATAAAAAAAATATTTAAGTTTTATTTTGATTGGTATTGAGCAAATTATTAAAAATGTTAGATTTTTTCCAAGAATAATAGGTAAACTTAGAAAGTATTTATGTCAGACATTTATAATTGTTATGATGCTAAATTTAAAAAAGGATACTTAAGTCTGTGTAAATAAATAATATTGTACAGTTAAGGATGATTTGTAAAATAACTTTTAGTATTTTTGAAAACCTATAAAACTGAACACGAGATGAGTCTTTATTATAAAACTGTTATTATAATAAAGACTAAAAAAATATCATGATCTGACGAAAATTCTATTATGGGTTTTGTTAACGATCCATGGTTTGAATTCAATCAGCTGTTCTCGTGACATGACAAGCAGCTAAAAAGTTATTTTCACTATATAAATATGAAAAACAATTTTCAACTTTACAATGTTTGTGTCGATTGCTTATTATCTCTTGAAAAAATAGGACATATTATTTCTGAATGAGTCAGTTATATACAAGGTTATCCTGAACTTTGAACAACATTTATAAATTAACCACTAAAACCTATGATATAAATAATAATTCCAATTTTTTACTAAAAACTAATGAGATTCAAAATAAATCATATTGAAATGTATGTAGCATATTTTAAAGTTATAAATAATAAACAAAAGTGATGTTAAAGAGAACAAGCCATTGTAAGCAGCTTCATGTCAAATGCATAAAGGTCGAGTGAGATACTGTCGCACAGCGCTGGAGGCAGTTACATCAGCCAAACGGGTGGCAAATATTTCCAGCACGAGGAGTTGAGCACACAGAGCTACATCTCTATCTACCGAACTTTGTTTCCTATCCCTTCTCATATACTTTACATCCTCTTATTCTTTTTCTTCACCGTAATGGAATCCATTTCGTGTTTCTTTTCACTGCAACAGAGAATCCTACTTTAATTATTAGGAACTTTGTCACTGTAACTTGAGCAAGACCAAGCTGGAATAAATGAAAATAAAACAAATAAAGGGACTTATACGTCACATATTAATTTATCCATAACTACTTTACATAAAGATAATCAATTTCGATGCGTTGTAGTTTAAAGTAATTTCATGAAGTCAATCTAAATAATTTATCTCTATATAAAGTGCTTAAAAAAGATTTTACATTACATATGAGTGTCTTATTTATTTAAGTACTATAAGAGGGTATTTATTACACGCAATAAATGCTCGTAAGCAAGCTGTTGGAATTGCTGACGAAATTATTACACGTGACGACATACTCAAGGTAAGTACGCGGACTTGCTGATGTACATATTACACATGAGGACATGTTCGTGGCAAGCACTTGAACTTGCTGATATACACATTACACGCGAGGACATGCTCGTGGCAAGTACGTGAACTTGCTGATATACACATTACACGTGAGGACATGCTCGTGGCAAGCACTTGAACTTGCTGATATACATATTACACGTTAGGACATGCTCGCGGCAATTATGTGAACTTGCTTATATACACATTACACGTTAGGACATGCTCGTGGCAAGTACGTGAACTTGTTGATATACACATTACACGTGAGGACATGCTCGTGGCAAGTACGTGAACTTGCTGATATACACATTACACGTGAGGACATGCTCGTGGCAAGTACGTGAACTTGCTGATATACACATTACACGCGAGGACATGCTCGTGGCAAGTACGTTAACTTGCTGATATACACATTACACGTGAGGACATGCTCGTGGCAAGCACTTGAACTTGCTGATATACACATTACACGTGAGGACATGCTCGTGGCAAGCACTTGAACTTGCTGATATACACATTACACGTGAGGACATGCTCGTGGCAAGCACTTGAACTTGCTGATATACACATTACACGTGAGGACATGCTCGTGACAAGCACTTGAACTTGCTGATATATACATTACACGTGAGGACATGCTCGTGGCAAGCACTTTAACTTGCTGATATACACATTACACGTGAGGACATGCTCGTGGCAAGCACTTGAACTTGCTGATATATACATTACACGTGAGGACATGCTCGTGGCAAGCACTTGAACTTGCTGATATACACATTACACGTGAGGACATGCTCGTGGCAAGCACTTGAACTTGCTGATATACACATTACACGTGAGGACATGCTCGTGGCAAGCACTGGAACTTGCTGATATACATATTACACGTGAGGACATGCTCGTGGCAAGCACTGGAACTTGCTGATATACATATTACACGTGAGAACATGCTCGTGGCAAATACGTAAACTTGCTGATATACACATTGCACGTGAGGACATGCTCGTGGCCAGCACTGGAACTTGCTGATATACATATTACACGTGAGGACATGCTTGTGGCAAGCACTGTAACTTGCTGATATACATATTACACGTGAGGACATGCTCGTGGCAAATACGTAAACTTGCTGATATACACATTACACGTGAGGACATGCTCGTGGCAAGCACTGGAACTTGCTGATATACATATTACACGTGAGGACATGCTCGTGGCAAATACGTAAACTTGCTGATCTACACATTACACGTGAGGACATGCTCGTGGCAAATACGTGAGCTTCCTGATATACATATTACACGTGAGGACATGCTCGTGGCAAATACGTGAACTTCCTGATATATACATTACACGCGAGGACATGCTTGTAGGCTTTCTGATGAATACAGTAATAAGCGGATATTGCGAGAAAGTAAAACTTCTGCCTTTTAAGCCGTAAGTTTTCTTTTATTTCACGTTGAATTATTCCTTACTTTTTACACTCCACAAACAAGATTCTTTCCTGTACAACATAAATAGTTCACCTTGATTTAATAACGTTCACTATAAATAAATAAATGCTTTATTCACACAATTTAACATTATATATATTTCTGGGTAAGTCATAAATTAATATAATAATATAATTTTTTTTACAAATATAGCAAAATATCAAACAATATATTTTAACTATTAACCTATTACACTAACAAGTGGCCCTCAAAACCTCCCTAAAGCTGTAGAAGCTTTCCCAATCAAATGTATCCTTAGATGTTTTTTAAACAAGTGCAACTGTTTCATTTGTTGAATCTGAATTGGCAGTGAACGAAAGTTGTTTTAGACCAAAGAAAAAAATTGAAGTTCCTGAAAATATTCAATCTGTGTTTTTCTGAAATTAAATTACATTTTAAACGAGTTTTGTGATCGTTATTTGCAGAGGAAAAAATGTGCTTGTTGAGAAAGTCAAAAACTGCAGAATGATAAATGAGAAGGGACCGTAATGTGAGAATCCCACTTGCTCCATCCCCCAGACGACTCTCAGAGCTCTCTTCTGCATGACAAAAACTCTGCTAAAATGGGAGGTCTTACAAAATCCCCAGAAGATCAATCAAGTCCTCGCATGCAATACCCCTTATATGCAATACTTATAGCAGTGACCTTGGCTAACGGTAATGTTTCAGTCAGATATCTCTGATAATCCAATTACAATGTCATCTGGTATTCGTCATGGGTCTGGACACACCAGTGTCATCGAAGCTATATTTCCTACCAGAGGACCTATGATCACCGACTAGTCAAACATACACATAATCATAAGCAGGACAGTCCACCTCTTGTGGTGTTCACCGTTCAATTGATGATTGTATCGAATTTATGCAGTCAAGTCTCGAGAGCAGAACTCGGGAGCATCCTATGACTTGAACAGTCAATCTTGTCTCTCTCGTTAAATAGCTCCATTTTAGGTTCTTCAAAAATAACTTCCTTTTTAATATCTTCTATTTACCCAATTAAATTTTGTAATGGTTTAGATCTAGCTTCACTTTCCATTCCAGTTTGCTAGAAGCTTTGTTTTGAATTACAAATCTTCCTTCTACTATCCTCTTAGTAAAAAAAAAACTTGTGTTAGCACCTCACTCATTGAAGCCACATTGCCAAATGATGAAATATTCAAAGTCACGGTTATATCTCATGTGTGGACTGGAAGTGGTTTACTATGGTTAGTGTTCCGATTACATTTTCAAGTTGTTTCCTTTTGACTAAATATTGACTAGTCATTACTTTAAATATGATTAAATACTGACTATCATTTCTAATTTTCTGAGATAGCGGCAATGTCACCCTTACAAATCTCCATCAACCTCCTGCAGACTGATACTACATTTACCAGTAATGCAGTGATTCTTACCTGGTATTGTTTAGTTTAGTTTAAGCTATAAACAAATGTATTTGAAGTTTTTTTTTCAAGTTATTTGCAATCCATTTATAACATCACCTCACACTTGGTTAATTTAAGTTCAGTTTATACAAATTTATTTGAAGTTTTTTCAAGTTATTTGCAAGGTAATCCATTTATAACATCGCCTTACACTTGGTTAATTTAGTTTGAGTTTATACAAATTTATTTGAAGTTTTTTCAAGTTATTTGTAAGGTTCATTCATTTATAACATCACCTCACACTTGGTTAATTTAGTTTGAGTTTATACAAATTTATTTGAATTTATTTGAAGTTTTTTAAAGTTATTTGTAAGGTTCATTCATTTATAACATCACCTCACACTTGGTTAATTTAGTTTCAGTTCATACAAATTTATTTGAAGTTTTTTTCTAGTTATTTACAAAGTAATCCATTTATAACATCACCTCACACTTGGTTAATTTAGTTTCAGTTTATACAAATTTATTTGAAGTTTTTTCAAGTTATTTACAAGGTAATCCATTTATAATATCACCTCACACTTGGTTAATTTAGTTAAAGCTATATTCAAATTTATTTGAAGTTTTTTCAAGTTATTTGTAAGGTTCATTCATTTATAACATCACCTTACACTTGGTTAATTTAGTCTGAGTTTATACAAATTTATTTGAAGTTTTTTCAAGTTATTTGCAAGGTAATCCATTTACAACATCACCTTACACTTGGTAAATTAAGTTCATCTTGCTGAATAAATTAATTAAATTTGCATAGTCAGAATTTATTTGTATATTCTATAGAGTTCACAAAATAGAGATAGGTAAAACGTATCTATACTGTGTGAAGCATCACAATAAAATAATGTCCTATATTCTTTGATTTTTCTCAAACTAAATTATCATATTTGTAAAAACTCTCTTAACTTCGTTTGGATGTATTATGTCATTACTGTTAATTAATGAAAAGTAACAAATTTCTGGCATAGATCATAATAATATGTCTAAAAACTTATATTTTGGTTGATATAGTGACTGAAAGGCATAAAGTCCATTTACATTGAATGGTTAACACAACATTAGTTACAACGTTTCCCCGAGTTGAGGGACACAAACTAAACATTTAAGGGGAAATGATAACAGTCCACTATGTTTTATAGTCTCTCTTATACCCTCTCACCAATCCAAGTCAAAATTAACTGTAAGTAACTTAGCTTTAGCTATAGGCCAGCGTCTTTCCATGCTGAATTCCAGAGCACCACTGAATCATTTAAATCCGTACGCTATTCTTTATATAGTAGGTAAATTGTTAGTCCCAACAAAGCCAAGCCATTTCACTTACCTCTTTCTCCTTTTTTTATAACTTTTTCCTCTGAATAAACATCTGTAAAACTTTGTTTCCTTCAGCTCAAGTTCATAAAATGTCCCCTTAAGCAAGTTACTTTCTTAACCTTTTAAATAGCATTTGGTTGAGACAGAATGTAGTAAGCTGTGCACTGTAAAAAAGCTTTGCAACTGAAAATCTTGTTCGTTCTATGAAGAGTTTTCCGTTGTCTACTTGATGTAGTGCAACTAGAGTTGACTATAAGAAACAATATTTTCAATATTTTTAGCCTGGCTGTGACTGGAGCCTATAAGTATCTATCAGTAGATAAATAAATTAAATAAATAAATAAAAATGCCTTTATTGTGCAAGCGTATTTCAGTTTGAACAACTGTTTTTCAAATCAACTATTGTCAATCTTAAATTAAAATTAATAATAAAATTAATAACAATAGTTACACAGCAGCAAAAACACTTTACTTATCTAAATAGGCCCTGGTTTTAACAGCTCCTTTATTTTTATTTTAAAATTAGTAACAGAAGCTATATTTTTGACATGCGGAGGAAGGTCATTAAATAACTTGGGGCCAAAGTATGAAAACCCCTTCCTCCCTACTTCAAGCCTCACTTGAGGAAAGTGAAGCTGTCCATCCTGGCGGGTGCTACGTTGAGAGACCTCCCCACGAAACATGAGCTTCTCGCTTAGGTACTGTGGCTCTTTTAGATTAAGAGCTTTATGGACCATGCAACATGTCAGAATTCTACACACCACTTCCATAGGGAGCATGTAGACAGCATCTCGAAAGGGAGAAACATGATCGGAAAAATGGAGATTGAAAATGTACCGGATGGCTGAATTTTGAATTTTTTGGATTCTATCAATGTCCCCTCTAGAGATGCTGTTCCCGTAGGCCGGATAGCAGTAATAGAATAATGAAAGTACAAGTGACTGCATGAGCTGAAGCTTGGCAAACTCCGGCAACAGTTTTCTAAACCTATACAGACCCCTCAATCTGCCAAGCGCACGCTGTGAGGCGTGAGTCACATGGTCAGAAAAAGAAAGATCACGGTCAAGGACGACGCCGAGAACCTTAGCCTTGTCACACACAGCCAGGCTCCCACCATCGAGCACGACCATCAATCCACTCTCTTCAAGGGCCCGTATCAGATAGTGTGGTGCTACATGAAGGACTGTGCACTTGCTTGCGTTGAGCTTCAGACCATTGGACACCGACCAAGAGCTGATTATTTGAAGATCATAGTTGATCTGATCAATGGCGGTGTCAATCTGTTCAGGCTCATACGACAAGTGCAATTGACAGTCGTCCGCATATAAATGAGCGGAACAGTGTTGAACACAACTGGGAAAATCAGACGTGTACAAATTAAATAGGATTGGCCCAAGGCAACTACCTTGTGGAACACCCCGTAATTTGAGGAGAGGCATAGATGTCTCGTTGCCAAGCTTGGTGACCTGCTGTCTTTCTTCTAGATATGATTTCATCCACCTAATTACTCCCTCACCAAATCCATAATAATTCATTTTGGCTAGCAACATCTCATGACTTATAGAATCAAAAGCTTGAGAATAATCTAGCATAATGAGAGAGCTGATCTGTCCTTTATCTTTTGCTTCAAATAGATCACTAAACAAGTTGGTAAGGGCAGTGGATGTACCATAGTTTTCTCTAAATCCATATTGTAACTTTGGTAAAATATGTTCTTCATTGACATGGGTGGTTATTTGTTTGATAACTATCTTCTCGACAATTTTAGATATTGCAGGTAATATTGAGATGGGTCTCAGCTGCTCTACACAAGTGGGTACATTAACCTTCGGGAGTGGATGAACAATACTTTTTTTCCAGTTGTCAGGAAACACACCATTTGTCAAGCATCTGTTCACCAAGTGTGTGATTGCTCCCAAAGCATACGGACTCGCTGCTTTGATCATTTGTATAGGCAAACCATCAGCACCCACTGCTCTAGATTTTATTTCATTCATTGCAGTCTTAACCATGTTTTCTGTTACTTCTGTAAAATTAAAAAGCACTGCATTTACACTTTTCTTTGTGTTCTGAAAAAATGTTAATGTATCCATGTCAATATTACTTCCAGATCCCATTGCAATAAAAAACTTGTTAACATCATCTGATTTAAAATTATCTGGGACATTTTTATTTTTTCTGCCAACAATATCACACATTTTTAAGCAGGACCAACATTCCTTCGGAGACTCAGCTGAGCCCAACTTCTCAGTGAAATAGGCCTTCTTAGCATTTCTTATAACGGCATTTAGTCTATTTCTGACTACTTTATAGATTTCCCCCTTACTCTGCCTGTTCATATCAAAAGTCTATGGAGAATGAGCAGACTGGGCAAAATAGGTTTAAAAAGGAGATCAACCTCTCCTTGAAAAAAAATAATAGTTTAGCTTTGTTTATCAGATTCCCATTTTACATATATACACGAGAAGCAGATTTTCTCAATTTAGAGCAAGCATAGTGCTCAGCTATATATGAAACTTTGTTGATGAGTTTCATAGCACCCTTATCAAGATGTAGACATAAAACTGTTTTGCTTAATGTCAGAGTCTTTAAAAATGTTTTTACTGGTAGAATATATTTTTAAGTTTAATTTTTCTTAACGTGTGTGAATAAACGTTATATTACCACCTAATAAAAAATAACAATGCTATTTTATTTTACAGTAACGTTTATTTCAAATCCACATCATTTGTGGAATATATGCTTCAAAATTAGAACAGTTTTGCACAGATTAACACAATTGTATGTTTCCCTCATCAACTACAAGTTTCTCATTTTCTTATCCTCCTTGATTTATAAACTCTCACCAATAAATGATAAACCCTCACAACAATTTATAAACCCTCATTTATCTGATATATTTATAAACTGTGCACAGGTCAAGAAGATATCTTGCGGAATATCTACACCAACATGCCGAACTACAATAATGAGTTCTCGCAGCTGGTCACCCCACGGGTGGGGCCGAATGGACTGACCAAGAAGCATGAGGTGATGGTGAGGTCGGCCATCAAGTACTGGGTAGAGCGCCATAAGCACGTTGTCAAGTAAGTACGAACCAGTCGACCAGTTCTGGGTTTTATGACAGTAATATCTGCTGTTGACCAGATAAAGGAAGACCGTGTCATTTGATAACGTTTTTCATTCATATTTATAAAAACGTCATTAATAACTAATTAATAAATAATATAACTGTCATTAGCCCTGAAAATAGAGTGTCAAGGGAGATTCATAATATAATAACTGAATGTGGATTCAAATGAAATTTAAATTAGTTTCATCGTAAAGCACACAAATCAGGGTGTTCATACTAGAGAAACGTTGAAGCTAGTCTAGTTGAATCTAGGAGTAGCAAAGTCTTGCCATTACTTATAGCCATTGTTTTTACACAAATATGAATAAAAAGCTGTGAAAGTACGTAAGCCACCACTCTGTAATGTTATTAAAAAAATGTTTTTTAGTAGGTGCTATTTTAATTGCCAGCGTGGTGGCTCAGTGGCTAAGGCTTCGCACTATAGAGGGCAAGGTCCAAGGTTCGAATACCCACTGAGCCAACGGTCAGTACTTCACTTGTTGAATAAAGTTCACGCACAGGCCTGTGGATCCATGTGATCTGTCAAGTGACGTTAAAAAAAAAAAAAAAACTAAAAAAACAAAAAATTAGTTGTTAGAAGTAGAGATACTTTGAAGTAAGCTGTATATAAGACAGAAGTTAGTAAGTTTTTAAAAAGTTTTAGAAAGTGAAATGGGTTGACCTTCTTAAACACTAACTTAGTTAGTCTTAAATTAACTGATAAATTTGTTTTGTTTAAAATAAATATATATGTGTTTTGTTTCGTTTGGTGAAAGGTCTCGTCTGACAAAAGAATTTTGCTAACCAAACAATTAAAATGTATTTTAGCATCTTAACTACAAATCAAGCTATGCTACTAACAATTCCATACTACAAAAATAGAAAAATATTCAAGATAATGTTGCTGGCTGTAAAGAATAAAAGAATATACAAACACCTTTGGGAGAAAAAGGAGCCAGAGAAATAGAAAACACAACAATACAAGTGATGACACGTTTTCCAATAATGAATAAGCATTGTTAAAGCTGCATAGGAACATTTATTTTCTAAGCAATTAGTCAAGGGTACAATGTACAAATATAAAAACTTAACTTATTTTGTATGATTTCACATTTTGTGTGAGGGTTTTTAAAATTTTACCCCTAGAAACTGAGATGGTTTTTTCGGCCAGATATAAAATCCAATTTTCAAGCTGAGGTTTGAGGAATTTAGGTTCTTCGTAAAATAAAATGGAGAGTATTGAAAATGGCTATAAAAATCAGCAATGGAATAATTAGTATTTTCAAAGGCAATATCAATACTGGCAATCAAGTGAGAGACAATTGTTACTACTATTGGCATATTCACTGGCTTTTACATTATGCTTGCTATTGTGTTAGTTTAACACGAACTGCAAAAACCTTCACACTACAATATTTTATAAACTCTTTTTGACGAAAGTTTACACTTTTTCATTTATCTGATTAGAACGACCTTTCCACTTTTCTATTCTCTTTTAATTTATTAGAAAACTCTAAACTGTGAACTAACTTCGAAGGAAGGTTAATGCCGGACATCATTGTAATTTAAGAGACATTGAAGCACACTTTAAAAATTATTTCACGATTCCCCAAAATGTTTTCCAATGTGTACCAGAATGCAGAAATATTACTCCCCAAACGGACCAAAGTTCCGTGTGTTATTGGTTAGTTTTGTATGCAGGAGTTTTGTAATTAAAGAGTGACAAAATGAAGTTAACTATAAAGCTAAAGATAACTAATGCCTGCACTGAAGAGGTATTTTCATCATAAACCTTTTCAACTTCTAATTGAAAGTAGGTAATTTTCTTGATACAACAATTAGTTAAAATAGGAATACTGTATTTATTTTAACTAATTCCCCCAATAGAAAACCAGTCTATTGGAATCATACTAATTTGATCCCACATCATGAATCATTAAACTCGTTTGATCTACCTAGTTTTTCTAAAAGGCATACTTTGGTTGGATTATATATCCTCTATAAGCTGCTAAATTATTAAATCATTGACCAAGATAAATTCAAAAGAGTGTGAAGATTGTAAAATATTGTCAAATGCAGTTAATTTACATTACAGAAATATTATTATCTTGTTTCTGAACTCCTGTTTATTGAATCTTAGTGATAGTTATTCAAATATTTACTTAATTGCTCTTTCATTTTGTTATTATTTTTTTAATCCCCTTTAACTTCTGCTAATGGACGACTATCATGATAGTAGTGTGTTTATAGATTGCTATCATCAGGTACAATGGACTATGAAACTAATTATGCTTGTGTTTATCATGTTTTTTTTTTTTTTTTTTTTTTTTTTTACTAACACTGATACATAACTGGCCCATGAATGTTTAGTAGTATTTTAAATACAGAATTTGAATATAAATTTTTGTATTCAAGCTTAAATTACAGAAATATTACTGTGAAATATAGGAGTAGGACTGTTCATAATTTATTCTATAAAAAATGATAAAAATAAAAAAATAAAAGTAGATACATTTTATTTAATGCCAAACCTTCGAACAATAATCAATAAAATACGTACCAACTGTTTCAGAACTATGTTCGTTTTCATGTATGATTCACAAACTACCCTACCCTAAATAATCATCCCACTCTCCCAGCCTATTACAATATTATATGAAGCTGGAAAAATTCCATTTTAATTATTTAAAGCTGTATTTTATTACATGATAATTCCTTTAACAATACAATAATTGTTTGGCGGGTGTGGAACGTGAGTCGTGCCCTGTAAATGTGCACTGTATAATAATGGACACGGCTCAGGACTAAAGGGCATGTGCCAGTTAGTAAGTAATATTGACCCTTTAAATTGCCAATCTCCTGTGGTTGGTCCTTTAAAACTATATTTAAGTAATTAACATTGCATAATGGAACGACTCTAGACTCTAGGACACGTACTAATTGGTAAAATGAGTTTGACTCTTCAACGTTCGTAGCCTTCCCACACTATTTACGAAAACAACCCCGAACATTCGTCATCCCGGGTTGGAGGCATTGAGGTCAAATGTTCGTAGCCTTCCCACACTATTTACGAAAACAACCCCGAACATTCGTCATCCCGGGTTGGAGGCATTGAGGTCAAAAGTTCGTGGTCTTCCCACACTATTTACGAAAACAACCCAGAACATTCAACATCCCGGGTTGGTGGCATTGAGGTCAAATGTTCGTAGCCTTCCCACACTATTTACGAAAACAACCCCGAACATTCACCATCCCGGGTTGGTGGCATTGAGGTCAAAATGTCGTGGCCTTCCCACACTATTTACGAAAACAACCCCGAACATTCGCCATCCCGGGTTGGAGGCATTGAGGTCAAAAGTTCGTGGTCTTCCCGCACTATTTACGAATACAACCCCGAACATTCAACATCCCGGGTTGGTGGCATTGAGGTCAACATTTCGTGGCCTTCCCACACTATTTATAAAAACAACCTCGAACATTCGCCATCCCGACTTGGAGGCATTGAGGTAAAACGTTCGTAGCTTTCCCACACTATTTACGAAAACAACCCCGAATATTCGCCATCCCGGGTTGGAGGCATTGAGGTCAAAAGTTCGTGGTCTTCCCACACTATTTACGAAAACAACCTCAAACATTCGTCATCCCGGGTTGGTGGCATTGAGGTCAAAAGTTCGTGGCCTTCCCTCACTATTTACGAAAAAAAAACCGAACGAATGTTTACGAATATTCGGACGAACGTTTGGCGAACTTCTGGAGAACGGCAGACCAGGATAAACCAGCTGGTCACTTACTCCTATGTAAGTTTTGAACAGTATAAATGATTCTTATTTTATGTTCATACGCAGTTCATGTTATTTTATGATTGAACTTAGTAACTCATTGAGCATGTTTTGCGTGATATGGGTTTGTAATACTGAAGACATTAAGACATGTTCAATCTATTGCTAGGGACAGTAAAGTTACATTACTTTTGTATATTTTTGTAGGTATGTGACTTGCATCGGCGAGGCTTATGGCTCAGCTCTGCTGCTCCACATGCTGATTAGTACAGTGACCTTGACCCTCCTGGCTTACCAAGCTACTAAGGTACATGTAATGTTGGTATCTGTTTGGGCAGATTCATATTCAAGTGCTATAGCATCAGTTGGTGCCAATCTATTATAATTCAAATATCAAATTTCCTCAATCCAACATTTAATCGACAACTTGACTAGAGAGTAATTGTGTCTGTTATGAATAGATGTGTCTTCTGAGTCCATGAATCTACGCAAGAACACTGTCTAGAAGATTACAGCATCTAAAAATGAATCAAGGCACAAGAGAAATTAGATTAGTTTTGGACAACCATTGATAATCGACCAAACCCACAAACTCCCCAAACCAGTTCTTTGAATTTTTTTTTTTTTAATAGGACTATGAAGTCTCTTTTTAAGTCATTGAACAATAGGATTTATTACCAACTATTACAACTCATAAAAAAATACTGTATACAAATAGAGATTCACGCAATGTTTCTAAGAAATTTTAAAACATAATCGAAACCATTCCAGATATGCTGAATCTTAGTGGTGTATGTTTTGAATAATTTCATGAAAGTTTAAATAACGATATTTAATTAATTGACAAGCAGGTTCTTTTGATAACTTGTACTACTTATCACAATAATATTAACTATCGCTAGGAATATTTTGTTTAAAAGTTGTACTTCCATTCTACTCATTTTAAAAATTGTATAAGGTTTTTTCAGTAAAATGTCTAGGCTATATATTCAACAACAAACTTCGATAGTCCCTTTGACATTCTACTTTTAAAAACTACCAAATAAATGTCATATGTTTTTACCTACAAATTGAGTATTTTGAACTACAGTTCAATCTACAGATAATCATCATTTTTATTTTACTAATCACTCTTCTCCATATTATAGTTTGAAAATAATTGATTTTGTTTACCTGATATATTAGTAAATATAGGATCATCTATTTATTAAATAACATGGTTAATTTGATTGGTTAAAAGTGTTATAAAAATGTAATATATATTTTCAACTTATTTAACCTTATGAAAACATTCTTACAAAAGAAGCTGTTCTGATTTAAAACACAAACCAAATTTTTATGGAATCCTTAAGTGAGCTGAAAAATGTACTAAAACATAGTTAATATATTAATAGGTTTTTAAACATTTTCAGATTGACAATGTTGACCTGTTTGCAGTGAGGGTAGTGGGTTACCTGTTCTATAGTCTGGCACAGGTGTTCTTGTTCTGCATTTACGGCAATGAACTCATCGAGGAGGTTAGTACACATAAACCCATGGTAAACGGCCTGCGAACAGCGCATGCGCGACAGATTTTGTTCCCCACCACATACAGTCATATGATTATGGAGCAATCACTACTGGCATAGATTAGAAATTCCTTGTAGTATTCTTAATGGTTTAAATGATAGAGTATTTGCCAATTTCACCAACCTTTGTCAAATGTGTTCTGAACGTGGTTAGTTTGACCGTAGTTAAAATATTTTACCGTCATTGTCTATTGTATATTTAAGAAGAACAAGCTGACTTGGCTGTCTTGTTTGTAAATTTCATAGGTTATATAAGCGCGGCTGGGACATTCCATAAGATTATAGAATTGAAATAGTAGATATTTTATAAATCCAATAACATTTAAATTTTGACTTCCAAATAGGGATAGCCTATTGCAGAACTTAACATGGAAATAGATTGTAATTTTAAACCAAACAAGTGTAAACTTACTAAAATGTTATAAATAAAATTAATCGCAATCTCAATGGTGAATGTGTTTGGTTTAGTACGTGGCTGAACCTTGCACGCCACTGCCTTTGCTTGGGGGAGGGGGGGTCTCTGGTGGGAGAAGTAATCCTTCTATCTCCTCTACACGCCATTTACTTTGGGTATATGTTCACTTAGCCCAGGTTTGTGTTGAAAATAGATTATATGTTTTCAGCCCAACCAAATTCAATACAATTAATTAATATTATATTGTTAACCCTCATTAATGAATTTTGATACCATTCAAATCGTTCAATTTATCAAATAGTATCCCTTGTTTTTTTATTTAGGTATTATAGCTTGGATAGGTTTCAATGTACGGAACCAAGCGAGTTGTGTAACCAAGCCGTAATACATACTGGTTGTGTTTCAATGTACGGAACCAAGTGAGTCGTGTAACCAAGCTGTAATACATACTGGTTGTGTTTCAATGTACGGAACCAAGTGAGTTGTGTGACCAAGCTGAAGTACATACTGGTTGTGTTTCAATGTACGGGACAAAGCGAGTTTTGTGGTACCAAGCCGTAATACATACTGGTTGTGTTTCAATGTACGGAACCAAGTGAGTCGTGTGACCAAGCCGTAATACATACTGGTTGTGTTTCAATGTACGGAACCAAGCGTGTCGTGTAACCAAGCTGTAATACATACTGGTTGTGTTTCAATGTACGGAACCAAGTGAGTCGTGTAACCAAGCTGTAATACATACTGGTTGTGTTTCAATGTACGGAACCAAGTGAGTTGTGTGACCAAGCTGAAGTACATACTGGTTGTGTTTCAATGTACGGAACCAAGTGAGTTGTGTAACCAAGCCGTAATACATACTGGTTGTGTTTCAATGTACGGAACCAAGTGAGTCGTGTGACCAAGCCGTAATACATACTGGTTGTGTTTCAATGTACGGAACCAAGCGTGTCGTGTAACCAAGCCGTAATACATACTGGTTGTGTTTCAATGTACGGAACCAAGCGTGTCGTGTGACCAAGCCGTAATACATACTGGTTGTGTTTCAATGTACGGAACCAAGTGAGTTGTGTGACCAAGCCGTAATACATACTGGTTGTGTTTCAATGTACGGAACCAAGTGAGTTGTGTGACCAAGCCGTAATACATACTGGTTGTGTTTCAATGTACGGAACCAAGTGAGTCGTGGAACCAAGCCGTAATACATACTGGTTGTGTTTCAATGTACGGAACCAAGTGAGTCGTGGAACCAAGCCGTAATACATACTGGTTGTGTTTCAATGTACGGAACCAAGTGAGTCGTGGAACCAAGCCGTAATACATACTGGTTGTGTTTCAATGTACGGAACCAAGTGAGTTGTGTGACCAAGCCGTAATACATACTGGTTGTGTTTCAATGTACGGAACCAATACCACTGTTCGTGTATGGGTGGGCGGGTGGGTCAATACCACTGTTCGTGTATGGGTGGGTGGGTGGGTCAATACCACTGTTCGTGTATGAGTGGGTGGGTTGGTCAATACCACAGTGCGTGCATGGGTAGGTGGGTGGGTCAATACCACTGTTCATGTATGGGTGGGTGGGTGGGTTAATACCACTGTTCGTGTATGGGTGGGTGGGTGGGTCAATACCACTGTTCGTGTATGGGTGGGTGGGTGGGTTATATCTTCCAGTTTACAGTTTGATTTAATAACAACGAAAATCACATACAAATTTTTCCCCGTTGCCTGCTAGGGGCATTTTCATTACAATAATGTCACAAATTGAAGTGTTTTACATAAAAGTAATCAGCATAGATCGCTGGTATACCGTATTGTTGGGGTTGACTCACGTGGTACGACACCATGGCTGTACACATTCACCCGCAAATGATTAAATTGATAATATATATTGACAATATCACTGTACGTATGTGGGTGGGCGTGTGGGACAATACCACTGTACGTGTGTGGGTGGGCGGGTGGGTCAATATCACTGTACGTATGTGGGTGGGCGGGTGGGTCAATACCGCTGTAGGTGTATGGGTGGGCGGGTGGGTCAATACCACTGTACGTGTATGGGTGGGCGGGTGGGTCAATACCACTGTATGTGTATGGGTGGGCGGGTGGGACAATAATGATGTAACTCCCATAAGTTATATAAGCATAAATAAGCAAAAATGCCATACTCTAGTAGAGCCCACGTCGATGGCAACCACTGAGCGGACGCCATGTTGGTATTGTAAGCTATTAATATGCCTCAAGACCGATTTATTGTTTAATAAAGCATTGTTAAATAAACGTAATCTTTTTTGTATAAACACGTTTTACACTATCTTAGCATGATCGGTAACTTTACGCACTTTCGAACAATATTTACTAGCAAGCCGTAATACATACTGGTTGTGTTTCAATGTACGGAACCAAGTGAGTCGTGGAACCAAGCCGTAATACATACTGGTTGTGTTTCAATGTACGGAATCAAGTGAGTTGTGTGACCAAGCCGTAATACATACTGGTTGTGTTTCAATGTACGGAACCAAGTGAGTCGTGGAACCAAGCCGTAATACATACTGGTTGTGTTTCAATGTACGGAACCAAGTGAGTCGTGGAACCAAGCCGTAATACATACTGGTTGTGTTTCAATGTACGGAACCAAGTGAGTCGTGGAACCAAGCCGTAATACATACTGGTTGTGTTTCAATGTACGGAACCAAGTGAGTCGTGTAACCAAGCCGTAATACATACTGGTTGTGTTTCAATGTACGGAACCAAGTGAGTCGTGTGACCAAGCTGTAATATATACTGGTTGTGTTTCAATGTACGGAACCAAGTGAGTCGTGGAACCAAGCCGTAATACATACTGGTTGTGTTTCAATGTACGGAACCAAGTGAGTCGTGGAACCAAGCCGTAATACATACTGGTTGTGTTTCAATGTACGGAACCAAGTGAGTCGTGGAACCAAGCCGTAATACATACTGGTTGTGTTTCAATGTACGGAACCAAGTGAGTCGTGTAACCAAGCCGTAATACATACTGGTTGTGTTTCAATGTACGGAACCAAGTGAGTCGTGTGACCAAGCTGTAATACATACTGGTTGTGTTTCAATGTACGGAACCAAGTGAGTCGTGGAACCAAGCCGTAATACATACTGGTTGTGTTTCAATGTACGGAACCAAGTGAGTCGTGGAACCAAGCCGTAATACATACTGGTTGTGTTTCAATGTACGGAACCAAGTGAGTCGTGTAACCAAGCCGTAATACATACTGGTTGTGTTTCAATGTACGGAACCAAGTGAGTCGTGGAACCAAGCCGTAATACATACTGGTTGTGTTTCAATGTACGGAACCAAGCGTGTCGTGTAACCAAGCCGTAATACATACTGGTTGTGTTTCAATGTACGGAACCAAGCGAGTTGTGTGACCAAGCCGTAATACATACTGGTTGTGTTTCAATGTACGGAACCAAGTGAGTCGTGGAACCAAGCCGTAATACATACTGGTTGTGTTTCAATGTACGGAACCAAGTGAGTCGTGGAACCAAGCCGTAATACATACTGGTTGTGTTTCAATGTACGGAACCAAGTGAGTCGTGGAACCAAGCCGTAATACATACTGGTTGTGTTTCAATGTACGGAACCAAGTGAGTCGTGGAACCAAGCCGTAATACATACTGGTTGTGTTTCAATGTACGGAACCAAGTGAGTCGTGGAACCAAGCCGTAATACATACTGGTTGTGTTTCAATGTACGGAACCAAGTGAGTCGTGTAACCAAGCCGTAATACATACTGGTTGTGTTTCAATGTACGGAACCAAGTGAGTCGTGGAACCAAGCCGTAATACATACTGGTTGTGTTTCAATGTACGGAACCAAGCGTGTCGTGTAACCAAGCCGTAATACATACTGGTTGTGTTTCAATGTACGGAACCAAGCGAGTTGTGTGACCAAGCCGTAATACATACTGGTTGTGTTTCAATGTACGGAACCAAGCGAGTCGTGTAACCGAGCCATAATACATACTGGTTGTGTTTCAACGTACGGAACCAAGCGAGTTGTGTAACCAAGCCGTAATACATACGGGTTGTGTTTCAATGTACGGAACCAAGCGAGTCGTGTGACCAAGCCGTAATACATACTGGTTGTGTTTCAAGTACGGAACCAAGCGAGTTGTGTGACCAAGCCGTAATACATACTGGTTGTGTTTCAAGTATGGAACCAAGCGAGTCGTGTGACCAAGCCGTAATACATACTGGTTGTGTTTCAAGTACGGAACCAAGCGAGTTGTGTAACCAAGCCGTAATACATACTGGTTGTGTTTCAATGTACGGAACCAAGCGAGTCGTGTAACCAAGCCGTAATACATACTGGTTGTGTTTCAAGTACGGAACCAAGCGAGTTGTGTGACCAAGCCGTAATACATACTGGTTGTGTTTCAAGTACGGAACCAAGCGAGTTGTGTGACCAAGCCGTAATACATACTGGTTGTGTTTCAAGTACGGAACCAATCGAGTTGTGTGACCAAGCCGTAATACATACTGGTTGTGTTTCAAGTACGGAACCAAGCGAGTTGTGTAACCAAGCCGTAATACATACTGGTTGTGTTTCAAGTACGGAACCAAGCGAGTTGTGTAACCAAGCCGTAATACATACTGGTTGTGTTTCAATCTACGGAACCAAGCGAGTCGTGTGACAAAGCCGTAATACATACTGGTTGTGTTTCAATGTATGGAACCAAGCGAGTCGTGTGACAAAGCCGTAATACATACTGGTTGTGTTTCAAGTACGGAACCAAGCGAGTTGTGTGACCAAGCCGTAATACATACTGGTTGTGTTTCAAGTACGGAACCAAGTGAGTTGTGTAACCAAGCCGTAATACATACTGGTTGTGTTTCAAGTACGGAACCAAGCGAGTTGTGTAACCAAGCCGTAATACATACTGGTTGTGTTTCAATCTACGGAACCAAGCGAGTCGTGTAACCGAGCCATAATACATACTGGTTGTGTTTCAACATACGGAACCAAGTGAGTTTTGTAACCAAGCCGTAATACAAACTGGTTGTGATTCAATGTATGGAACCAAACGAGTCGTGTGACCAAGCCGTAATACATAATGGTGTTGTTTCAATGTACGGAACCAAGCGAGTCATGAGTTGTTGGTTACAGAACCAAGCGAGTCGTGTAACCGAGCCGTAATACATACTGGTTGTGTTTCAATGTACAGAACCAAGTGAGTTGTGTAACCAAGCCGTAATACATACTGGTTGTGTTTTAATCTACGGAACCAAGCGAGTTGTGTAACCAAGCCGTAATACATACTGGTTGTGTTTCAATGTACGGAACCAAGCGAGTCGTGTAACCAAGCCGTAATACATACTGGTTGTGTTTCAATGTACGGAACCAAGTGAGTCGTGTAACCAAGCCGTAATACAAACTGGTTGTGTTTCAATGTACGGAACCAAGCGAGTTGTGTGACCAAGCCGTAATACATACTGGTTGTGTTTCAATGTACGGAACCAAGCGAGTTGTGTGACCAAGCCGTAATACATACTGGTTGTGTTTCAATGTACGGAACCAAGCGAGTTGTGTGACCAAGCCGTAATACATACTGGTTGTGTTTCAATGTATGGAACCAAGCGAGTTGTGTAACCAAGCCGTAATACAAACTGGTTGTGTTTCAATGTACGGAACCAAGTGAGTCGTGTAACCAAGCCGTAATACAAACTGGTTGTTGTTAAATGTACGGAACCAAGCGAGTTGTGTGACCAAGCCGTAATACAAACTGGTTGTGTTTCAATGTACGGAACCAAGTGAGTCGTGTAACCAAGCCGTAATACAAACTGGTTGTGTTTCAATGTATGGAACCAAGCGAGTTGTGTAACCAAGCCGTAATACATACTGGTTGTGTTTCAATGTACGGAACCAAGTGAGTCGTGTAACCAAGCCGTAATACAAACTGGTTGTGTTTCAATGTACGGAACCAAGTGAGTCGTGTAACCAAGCCGTAATACATACTGGTTGTGTTTTAATCTACGGAACCAAGCGAGTTGTGTAACCAAGCCGTAATACAAACTGGTTGTGTTTCAATGTACGGAACCAAGTGAGTTGTGTAACCAAGCCGTAATACATACTGGTTGTGTTTTAATGTACGGAACCAAGCGAGTTGTGTGACCAAGCCGTAATACATACTGGTTGTGTTTCAATGTACGGAACCAAGTGAGTCGTGTAACCAAGCCGTAATACAAACTGGTTGTGTTTCAATGTACGGAACCAAGTGAGTCGTGTAACCAAGCCGTAATACATACTGGTTGTGTTTTAATGTACGGAACCAAGCGAGTTGTGTGACCAAGCCGTAATACATAATGGTTGTGTTTCAATGTACGGAACCAAGTGAGTCGTGTAACCAAGCCGTAATACATACTGGTTGTGTTTTAATGTACGGAACCAAGCGAGTTGTGTGACCAAGCCGTAATACATACTGGTTGTGTTTCAATGTACGGAACCAAGTGAGTCGTGTAACAAAGCCGTAATACATACTGGTTGTGTTTTAATGTACGGAACCAAGCGAGTTGTGTAACCGAGCCGTAATACATACGGGTTGTGTTTCAATGTACGGAACCAAGCGAGTTGTGTAACCAAGCCGTAATACATACTGGTTGTGTTTCAATGTACGGAACCAAGCGAGTCGTGTAACCGAGCCGTAATACATACTGGTTGTGTTTCAATGTACGGAACCAAGCGAGTCGTGTAACCAAGCCGTAATACAAACTGGTTGTGTTTCAATGTACGGAACCAAGCGAGTCGTGTAACCAAGCCGTAATACATACTGGTTGTGTTTCAATGTACGGAACCAAGCGAGTCGTGTAACCCAGCCGTAATACAAACTGGTTGTGTTTCAATGTACGGAACCAAGCGAGTCGTGTAAAAAGCCGTAATACATACTGGTTGTGTTTCAACGTACGGAACCAAGCGAGTCGTGTAACCAAGCCGTAATACAAACTGGTTGTGTTTCAATGTACGGAACCAAGCGAGTCGTGTAACCAAGCCGTAATACATACTGGTTGTGTTTCAATCTACGGAACCAAGCGAGTCGTGTAACCAAGCCGTAATACATACTGGTTGTGTTTCAATGTACAGAACCAAGTGAGTTGTGTAACCAAGCCGTAATACATACTGGTTGTGTTTTAATCTACGGAACCAAGCGAGTTGTGTAACCAAGCCGTAATACATACTGGTTGTGTTTCAATGTACGGAACCAAGCGAGTCGTGTAACCAAACCGTAATACATACTGGTTGTGTTTCAATGTATGGAACCAAGCGAGTTGTGTAACCAAGCCGTAATACAAACTGGTTGTGTTTCAATGTACGGAACCAAGTGAGTCGTGTAACCAAGCCGTAATACAAACTGGTTGTGTTTCAATGTACGGAACCAAGCGAGTTGTGTAACCAAGCCGTAATACAAACTGGTTGTGTTTCAATGTACGGAACCAAGTGAGTCGTGTAACCAAGCCGTAATACAAACTGGTTGTGTTTCAATGTACGGAACCAAGCGAGTTGTGTGACCAAGCCGTAATACATACTGGTTGTGTTTCAATGTATGGAACCAAGTGAGTCGTGTAACCAAGCCGTAATACAAACTGGTTGTGTTTCAATGTACGGAATCAAGTGAGTCGTGTAACCAAGCCGTAATACATACTGGTTGTGTTTTAATCTACGGAACCAAGCGAGTTGTGTAACGAAGCCGTAATACAAACTGGTTGTGTTTCAATGTACGGAACCAAGTGAGTTGTGTAACCAAGCCGTAATACATACTGGTTGTGTTTCAATGTACGGAACCAAGTGAGTCGTGTAACCAAGCCGTAATACAAACTGGTTGTGTTTCAATGTACGGAACCAAGCGAGTCGTGTAACCAAGCCGTAATACATACTGGTTGTGTTTTAATCTACGGAACCAAGTGAGTCGTGTAACCAAGCCGTAATACATACTGGTTGTGTTTTAATGTACGGAACCAAGCGAGTCGTGTGACCAAGCCGTAATACATACTGGTTGTGTTTCAATGTACGGAACCAAGTGAGTCGTGTAACCAAGCCGTAATACATACTGGTTGTGTTTTAATGTACGGAACCAAGCGAGTTGTGTAACCGAGCCGTAATACATACGGGTTGTGTTTCAATGTACGGAACCAAGCGAGTTGTGTAACCAAGCCGTAATACATACTGGTTGTGTTTCAATGTACGGAACCAAGCGAGTCGTGTAACCGAGCCGTAATACATACTGGTTGTGTTTCAATGTACGGAACCAAGCGAGTCGTGTAACCAAGCCGTAATACAAACTGGTTGTGTTTCAATGTACGGAACCAAGCGAGTCGTGTAACCAAGCCGTAATACATACTGGTTGTGTTTCAATGTACGGAACCAAGCGAGTCGTGTAACCAAGCCGTAATACATACTGGTTGTGTTTCAATGTACGGAACCAAGCGAGTCGTGTAACCAAGCCGTAATACATACTGGTTTTGTTTCAATGTACGGAACCAAGCGAGTCGTGTAACCAAGCCGTAATACATACTGGTTGTGTTTCAATGTACGGAACCAAGTGAGTCGTGTAACCAAGCCGTAATACATACTGGTTGTGTTTCAATCTACGGAACCAAGCGAGTCGTGTAACCAAGCCGTAATACATACTGGTTGTGTTTTAATCTACGGAACCAAGCGAGTTGTGTAACCAAGCCGTAATACAAACTGGTTGTGTTTCAATGTACGGAACCAAGCGAGTTGTGTAACCAAGCCGTAATACATACGGGTTGTGTTTCAATGTACGGAACCAAGCGAGTCGTGTAACCAAGCCGTAATACATACTGGTTGCGTTTCAATGTACGGAACCAAGCGAGTCGTGTAACCGAGCCGTAATACATACTGGTTGTGTTTCAACGTACGGAACCAAGCGAGTTGTGTAACCAAGCCGTAATACATACTGGTTGTGTTTTAACGTACGGAACCAAGCGAGTTGTGTAACCGAGCCGTAATACATACAGGTTGTGTTTCAATGTACGGAACCAAGCGAGTTGTGTAACCAAGCCGTAATACATACTGGTTGTGTTTCAATGTACGGAACCAAGCGAGTCGTGTAACCGAGCCGTAATACATACTGGTTGTGTTTCAACGTACGGAACCAAGCGAGTTGTGTAACCAAGCCGTAATACATACTGGTTGTGTTTCAATGTATGGAACCAAGCGAGTCGTGTAACCAAGCCGTAATACATACTGGTTGTGTTTCAATGTACGGAACCAAGCGAGTCGTGTAACCAAGCCGTAATACATACTGGTTGTGTTTCAATGTACGGAACCAAGTGAGTTGTGTAACCAAGCCGTAATACATACTGGTTGTGTTTCAATGTACGGAACCAAGTGAGTCGTGTAACCAAGCCGTAATACATACTGGTTGTGTTTTAATGTACGGAACCAAGCGAGTTGTGTGACCAAGCCGTAATACATACTGGTTGTGTTTCAATGTACGGAACCAAGTGAGTCGTGTAACCAAGCCGTAATACATACTGGTTGTGTTTTAATCTACGGAACCAAGCGAGTTGTGTAACCAAGCCGTAATACAAACTGGTTGTGTTTCAATGTACGTAACCAAGCGAGTTGTGTAACCAAGCCGTAATACATACTGGTTGTGTTTCAATGTACGGAACCAAGCGAGTTGTGTAACCAAGCCGTAATACAAACTGGTTGTGTTTCAAGTACGGAACCAAGCGAGTTGTGTAACCAAGCCGTAATACATACTGGTTGTGTTTCAATGTACGGAACCAAGCGAGTCGTGTAACCGAGCCGTAATACATACTGGTTGTGTTTCAACGTACGGAACCAAGCGAGTTGTGTGACCAAGCCGTAATACATACGGGTTGTGTTTCAATGTACGGAACCAAGCGAGTCGTGTGACCAAGCCGTAATACATACTGGTTGTGTTTCAAGTACGGAACCAAGCGAGTCGTGTGACCAAGCCGTAATACATACTGGTTGTGTTTCAAGTACGGAACCAAGCGAGTTGTGTAACCAAGCCGTAATACATACTGGTTGTGTTTCAATGTACGGAACCAAGCGAGTCGTGTGACCAAGCCGTAATACATACTGGTTGTGTTTCAAGTACGGAACCAAGCGAGTTGTGTGACCAAGCCGTAATACATACTGGTTGTGTTTCAAGTACGGAACCAAGCGAGTTGTGTGACCAAGCCGTAATACATACTGGTTGTGTTTCAAGTACGGAACCAAGCGAGTTGTGTGACCAAGCCGTAATACATACTGGTTGTGTTTCAAGTACGAAACCAAGCGAGTTGTGTAACCAAGCCGTAATACATACTGGTTGTGCTTCAAGTACGGAACCAAGCGAGTTGTGTAACCAAGCCGTAATACATACTGGTTGTGTTTCAATCTACGGAACCAAGCGAGTCGTGTGACAAAGCCGTAATACATACTGGTTGTGTTTCAATGTACGGAACCAAGCGAGTCGTGTGACCAAGCCGTAATACATACTGGTTGTGTTTCAAGTACGGAACCAAGCGAGTTGTGTGACCAAGCCGTAATACATACTGGTTGTGTTTCAAGTACGGAACCAAGCGAGTTTTGTAAACAAGCCGTAATACATACTGGTTGTGTTTTAATGTACGGAACCAAGCGAGTCGTGTAACCAAGCCGTAATACATACTGGTTGTGTTTCAATGTACGGAACCAAGCGAGTCGTGTAACCAAGCCGTAATACATACTGGTTGTGTTTCAATGTACGGAACCAAGCGAGTCGTGTAACCAAGCCGTAATACATACTGGTTGTGTTTCAATGTACGGAACCAAGCGAGTCGTGTAACCAAGCCGTAATACATACTGGTTGTGTTTCAATGTACGGAACCAAGCGAGTCGTGTAACCAAGCCGTAATACATACTGGTTGTGTTTCAATGTACGGAACCAAGCGAGTCGTGTAACCAAGCCGTAATACATACTGGTTGTGTTTCAATGTACGGAACCAAGCGAGTCGTGTAACCAAGCCGTAATACATACTGGTTGTGTTTCAATGTACGGAACCAAGCGAGTTGTGTACCAAGCCGTAATACATACTGGTTGTGTTTCAATGTACGGAACCAAGTGAGTCGTGTAACCAAGCCGTAATACATACTGGTTGTGTTTTAATGTACGGAACCAAGCGAGTTGTGTAACCAAGCCGTAATACATACTGGTTGTGTTTCAATGTACGGAACCAAGCGAGTTCGTGTAACCAAGCCGTAATACATACTGGTTGTGTTTCAATGTACGGAACCAAGCGAGTTGTGTAACCAAGCCGTAATACATACTGGTTGTGTTTCAATTTACGGAACCAAGTGAGTTGTGTAACCAAGCCGTAATACATACTGGTTGTGTTTCAATGTACGGAACCAAGCGAGTCGTGTAACCAAGCCGTAATACATACTGGTTGTGTTTCAAGTACGGAACCAAGCGAGTTTTGTAAACAAGCCGTAATACATACTGGTTGTGTTTTAATGTACGGAACCAAGCGAGTCGTGTAACCAAGCCGTAATACAAACTGGTTGTGTTTCAATGTACGGAACCAAGCGAGTCGTGTAACCAAGCCGTAATACATACTGGTTGTGTTTCAATGTACGGAACCAAGCGAGTCGTGTAACCAAGCCGTAATACATACTGGTTGTGTTTCAAGTACGGAACCAAGCGAGTCGTGTAACCAAGCCGTAATACATACTGGTTGTGTTTCAATGTACGGAACCAAGCGAGTTGTGTAACCAAGCCGTAATACATACTGGTTGTGTTTCAATGTACGGAACCAAGTGAGTCGTGTAACCAAGCCGTAATACATACTGGTTGTGTTTCAAGTACGGAACCAAGCGAGTTGTGTGACCAAGCCGTAATACATACTGGTTGTGTTTCAAGTACGGAACCAAGCGAGTTGTGTAACCAAGCCGTAATACATACTGGTTGTGTTTCAAGTACGGAACCAAGCGAGTTGTGTAACCAAGCCGTAATACATACTGGTTGTGTTTCAATGTACGGAACCAAGTGAGTTGTGTAACCAAGCCGTAATACAAACTGGTTGTGTTTCAATGTACGGAACCAAGCGAGTCGTGTAACCAAGCCGTAATACAAACTGGTTGTGTTTCAATGTACGGAACCAAGCGAGTTGTGTGACCAAGCCGTAATACATACTGGTTGTGTTTCAATGTACGGAACCAAGCGAGTCGTGTAACCAAGCCGTAATACATACTGGTTGTGTTTTAATCTACGGAACCAAGCGAGTTGTGTAACCAAGCCATAATACATACTGGTTGTGTTTCAAGTACGGAACCAAGCGAGTTGTGTAACCAAGCCGTAATACATACTGGTTGTGTTTCAATCTACGGAACCAAGCGAGTCGTGTAACCAAGCCGTAATACATACTGGTTGTGTTTCAATGTACGGAACCAAGCGAGTTGTGTAACCAAGCCGTAATACATACTGGTTGTGTTTCAAGTACGGAACCAAGCGAGTCGTGTGACCAAGCCGTAATACATACTGGTTGTGTTTCAATGTACGGAACCAAGCGAGTTGTGTAACCAAGCCGTAATACATACTGGTTGTGTTTCAATGTACGGAACCAAGCGAGTCGTGTAACCAAGCCGTAATACATACTGGTTGTGTTTTCAATGTACGGAACCAAGCGAGTTGTGTAACCAAGCCGTAATACATACTGGTTGTGTTTCAATGTACGGAACCAAGCGAGTCGTGTAACCAAGCCGTAATACATACTGGTTGTGTTTCAATGTACGGAACCAAGCGAGTCGTGTAACCAAGCCGTAATACAAACTGGTTGTGTTTCAATCTACGGAACCAAGCGAGTCGTGTGACAAAGCCGTAATACATACTGGTTGTGTTTCAATGTATGGAACCAAGCGAGTCGTGTGACAAAGCCGTAATACATACTGGTTGTGTTTCAATGTATGGAACCAAACGAGTCGTGTGACCAAGCCGTAATACATACTGGTTGTGTTTCAATCTTCGGAACCAAGCGAGTCGTGTGACAAAGCCGTAATACATACTGGTTGTGTTTCAATGTATGGAACCAAGCGAGTCGTGTGACAAAGCCGTAATACATACTGGTTGTGTTTCAATGTATGGAACTAAACGAGTCGTGTGACCAAGCCGTAATACATAATGGTGTTGTTTCAATGTACGGAACCAAGCGAGTCATGAGTTGTTGGTTACAGAACCAAGCGAGTTGTGTGACCAAGCCGTAATACATACTGGTTGTGTTTCAAGTACGGAACCAAGCGAGTTGTGTAACCAAGCCGTAATACACACTGGTTGTGTTTCAATGTACGGAACCAAACGAGTCGTGTGACCAAGCCGTAATACATAATGGTGTTGTTTCAATGTACGGAACCAAGCGAGTCATGAGTTGTTGGTTACAGAACCAAGCGAGTTGTGTGACCAAGCCGTAATACATACTGGTTGTGTTTCAATGTATGGAACCAAGCGAGTTGTGTAACCAAGCCGTAATACATACTGGTTGTGTTTCAATCTACGGAACCAAGCGAGTCGTGTGACAAAGCCGTAATACATACTGGTTGTGTTTCAATGTATGGATCCAAGCGAGTCGTGTGACAAAGCCGTAATACATACTGGTTGTGTTTCAATCTACGGAACCAAGCGAGTCGTGTGACAAAGCCGTAATACAAACTGGTTGTGTTTCAATCTACGGAACCAAGCGAGTCGTGTGACCAAGCCGTAATACATAATGGTGTTGTTTCAATGTACGGAACCAAGCGAGTCATGAGTTGTTGGTTACAGAACCAAGCGAGTCGTGTGACCAAGCCGTAATACATACTGGTTGTGTTTCAAGTACGGAACCAAGCGAGTTGTGTGACCAAGCCGTAATACATACTGGTTGTGTTTCAAGTACGGAACCAAGCGAGTTGTGTGACCAAGCCGTAATACATACTGGTTGTGTTTCAAGTACGGAACCAAGCGAGTTGTGTAACCAAGCCGTAATACATACTGGTTGTGTTTCAATTTACGGAACCAAGCGAGTTGTGTAACCAAGCCGTAATACATACTGGTTGTGTTTCAAGTACGGAACCAAGCGAGTTGTATAACCAAGCCGTAATACATACTGGTTGTGTTTCAATGTACGGAACCAAGTGAGTCGTGTAACCAAGCCGTAATACAAACTGGTTGTGTTTCAATGTATGGAACCAAGCGAGTTGTGTAACCAAGCCGTAATACATACTGGTTGTGTTTCAATGTACGAAGCCAAGTGAGTAGTGTAACCAAGCGTAGTACATACTGGTTGTGTTTCAAGTACGGAACCAAGCGAGTCGTGTAACTAAGCCGTAATACATACTGGTTGTGTTTCAATGTACGGAACCAAGTGAGTTTTGTGGTACCAAGCTGTTGTACATACTGGTTGTGTTTCAATGTACGGAACCAAGCATGTCGTGTGACCAAGCCGTAATACATACTGGTTGTGTTTCAACGTACGGAACCAAGCGTGTCATGTGACCAAGCCGTAATACATACTGGTTGTGTTTCAACGTACGGAACCAAGCGTGTCATGTGACCAAGCTGTAGTACATACTGGTTGTGTTTCAATGTACGGAACCAAGCATGTCGTGTGACCAAGCCGTAATACATACTGGTTGTGTTTCAATGTACGGAACCAAGCGTGTCATGTGACCAAGCTGTAGTACATACTGGTTGTGTTTCAATGTACGGAACCAAGCATGTCGTGTGACCAAGCCGTAATACATACTGGTTGTGTTTCAATGTACGGAACCAAGCGTGTCATGTGACCAAACTGTGTTACTATTGTGGGTTTGGTAAGTTGCCTATATGAGTGAGAGTAAAACTAAGAAAATTATTACACGTAAAATATGGATCCAATAAAACATATATAATATTAAACATCAAATTAGTAACTTGTATGGTTAAGTGCTTTGCACATCATATTTATTAAATGCTGCATAGCATTGAGTTAGACTATCTTATTAAACTAAACCTGTGTTTTTATATCATGCGATATCTTGTGATTAAGATTCCATCCAGCATGTGACCTTTTGTGATCGAGAACCCATCCTGTCATGTGACCCCTTGTGATCGAGATTCCATTATGTCATGTGATCTCTTGTGATCGAGATTACATCCTGTCATGTGACCTCTTGTGATGGAGAACCCATCCTGTCATGTGACCCCTTGTGATCGAGATTCCATTATGTCATGTGATCTCTTGTGATCGAGATTACATCCTGTCATGTGACCTCTTGTGATGGAGAATTCATACTTTCACGTGACTTCTTGTGATCGAGATTCCATCCTGTCATGTGGCCTCTTGTGATCGAGATGTTCTTATGTCATGTGACCTTATGATCGAAATTCCATACTGTTAGGTAACTCTTGTGATATTCCAGAGCTCCTCCGTGATGGAAGCCGCTTACAGTTGCCACTGGTACGATGGCTCCGAGGAGGCCAAAACCTTCGTACAAATTGTGTGCCAGCAGTGTCAGAAGTCTTTGACTGTCTCTGGAGCCAAGTTCTTCACAGTTTCTTTGGACTTATTTGCTTCGGTACGTTTTACAGTTAGCCATAAATATATAACAATTTTAAATGAAAGACTATTCTGCCCCACACTGGTATAAAATATATTATATTGTTAAAATAAAGGAGCTACACTCCTCAGGTGTTTACATGCCCGTAAATTTAACAGAATTGAACTACCTTGACTTGACTAATATCAAAATAATTCCTGGAATTATTTTGATTTGTTGTGGGGGTTTTTTTTTAGTGTAGGCCTAAGTATAGTTTTCTCATTTCGTTTTATAATCTTGTACGGTTGAGACTTATATTTTATTACTTCATAACTTTTATTTTTGTTGATTATTTGTATTAATGTGCCGAGCATAAGTATGGATTCTTTAGATATACTCATTGTAGTTTTCTATTGAATTTTCTTTATGAGGTAAAGTGTAAGAGAGAACCTAATGGTCCTAACTTTGCCTCAGTAAATAAAGAATATTTCATTTAATTACCTTAGAAAAACTTTATATTTAGTATATTTATCGACTATGATTTTGAGCATATATTTCGGGTGTCTCGGAACTCTCAAAATTAGGAAAACCTTTTCCTCAGGTTTAGCCATATATTTTCTAACGAAACCCTGCTTTACAATTACCATTAGGTTGAATAAATAGGTAACGTTTCAAGATAGGATGTATTTTAGTTGTTATGTGTCAATTATAATATTGCTGTTTAAGTTTTAAATATTTTATTAAGCAGAAGTTTTAAGAGTTTGGCTGATTAGAAATATAAATATGAAAAAGTAAAAATATATTTTAGAAACTTCAAGTTCCGCATAAACAATTTCCACATAAAATGTTTGTTCCCCTGTACCCATATTCTATATTTTATATATTTTATCAATCAAAGGATCTTTTTTTAAACTCTGTATTGGTATTTTATAAGGTCGAGTGGAAAGTAGATTAAGGAGTGTGGGTGGGTAAGGTATTATTATAGAAATACAAAATAAAGAAACTTTCACATTACTAAGTTACTGACACTAAATTATCTGAGGAAATGTTCAGTTTTCTTTATCGTAGCATTAAGTAATTTTAAAATTTTAAATATAAACAAACATAATGTACAGTCAATTGCAACTTGGTTTTTCCACATTCTGAGTAACAATTAATTTGCTCAATGTTGATATTAGTTTTATTTTCTAGGTGTTGGGAGCAGTGGTTACCTACTTCATGGTTTTGATTCAGTTGAAGTAAATAATCTTAACAGATTTAAATTCATGCCGGCGTGATGGCTCAATGGCTAAGGCTTCGGACTGCGGAGGGCTTTGTCCAAGTCGAATCCCCACTGAGCCAACGGTCGGTACTTCACACGTTGAATAAAGTTTACGTACAGGCTTACAAGCCATGTGAACTAGCAAGAGAATTCAAAAAAAAAAGAAAAACCTAATGATTCATTTTGTGCACTTTTAACCTATACTTTCTTTTAGAGAGTGTGTCATGAATCCACAACTAATGTTCTCAGAATTTGAGATGTAGTCAATAAAATTGGACACATGCTACATAGATTGTGATATTACTACACACATTGTATAGAACGATCTCAAACCAACTAAATTCAAGCGAGGCAATATGTTGTTTATACAATTGTGATATTACTACACACAATGTATAGAACAACCCCAAACCAACTAAGTTCAAGAAAGGCAATATATTATTTATACAATTATGATATTACTGCACACATTGTATAGAACAAAACCAAACCAACTTAATTCAAGCAAGGCAATATATTATTTATAAAATTGTGATATTACTAAACACATTGTACAGAACAATCCCAAACCAACTAAATTCAAGCGAGGCAATATATTATTTATACAATTATGATATTACTGCACACAATGTACAGAACAATCCCAAACTAACTAAGTTCAAGCAAGGCAATATATTATTTATACAATTATGATATTACTACACACATTGTACAGAGCAATCCCAAACTAACTAAGTTCAAGCAAGGCATTTTATTATTTATACAATTATGATATTACTGCACACAATGTACAGAACAATCCCAAACTAACTAAGTTCAAGCAAGGCAATATATTATTTATACACTTATGATATTACTACACACGTTGTATAGATCAATCCCAAACCAACTTAATTCAAGCAAGGCAATATATTATTTATAAAATTGTGATATTACTACACATTTTGTACAAAACAAACGCAAACAAACTAAATTCAATAGAGGCAATATATTAATTATACAATTATGATATTACTACACACGTTGTATAGAACAATCCCAAACCAACTTAATTCAAGCAAGGCAATATATTATATATAAAATTGTGATATTACTACATACATTGTACAGAACAATCCGAAACCAACTAAATTCAAGCGAGGCAATATATTATTTATAAAATTATGATATTACTGAACACAATGTACAGAACAATCCCAAACTAACTCAGTTCAAGCAAGGCAATATATTATTTATACAATTACGATATTACTACACACATTGTACAGAACAATCCCAAACCAAATAAATTAAAGCGAGGCAATATATTATTTATAAAATTATGATAATACTGCCCACAATGTACAGAACAATCCCAAACCAACTAAATTCAAGCGAGGCAATATATTATTTATAAAATTATGATAATACTGCACACAATGTACAGAACAATCCCAAACCAACTGAATTCAAGCAAGGCAATATATTATTTATAAATTATGATATTACTGCACACAATGTACAGAACAATCCAAAACTAACTAAGTTCAAGCAAGGCAATGTATTATTTATACAATTATGATATTACTACACACGTTGTATAGATCAATCCCAAGCCAACTAAATTCAAGTGAGGCAATATATTATTTATAAAATTATGATATTACTGCACACAATGTACAGAACAATCCCAAACTAACTAAGTTCAAGCAAGGCAATATATTATTTATACAATTATGATATTACTACACACGTTGTATAGATCAATCCCAAACCAACTTAATTCAAGCAAGGCAATATATTATTTATAAAATTGTGATATTACTACATACATTGTACAGAACAATCCCAAACCAACTAAATTCAAGTGAGGCAATATATTATTTATACAATTATGATATTACTACACACGTTGTATAGAACAATCCCAAACCAACTTAATTCAAGCAAAGCAATAAATTATTTATTAAATTGTGATATTACTAGACACATTGTACAGAACAATCCCAAACCAACTAAATTAAAGCGAGGCAATATATTATTTATAAAATTATGATAATACTGCACACAATGTACAGAACAATCCCAAACTAACTAAGTTCAAGCAAGGCAATATATTATTTATACAATTATGAAATTACTACACACATTGTACAGAACAATCCCAAACTAACTAAGTTCAAGCAAGGCAATTTATTATTTATACAATTATGATATTACTGCACACAATGTACAGAACAATCCCAAACTAACTAAGTTCAAGCTAGGCAATATATTATTTATACAATTATGATATTACTGCACACATTGTATAGAACAATCCCAAACCAACTAAGTTCAAGCAAGGCAATATATAATTTATAAAATTGTGATATTACTACACATTTTGTACAGAACAATCCCAAACCAACTAAATTCAAGCGAGGCAATATATTATTTATACAATTATGATATTACTACACACGTTGTATAGAACAATCCCAAACCAACTTAATTCAAGCAAGGCAATATATTATTTATAAAATTGTGATATTACTACACACATTGTACAGAACAATCCAAAACCAACTAAAATCAAGCGAGGCAATATATTATTTATAAAATTTTGATATTACTACACACATTGTACAGAACAATCCCAAACAAACTAAATTAAAGCGAGGCAATATATTATTTATAAAATTATGATATTACTGCACACAATGTAAAGAACAATCCCAAACTAACTAAGTTCAAGCAAGGCAATATATTATTTATACAATTATGATATTACTACACACATTGTATAGAACAATCCCAAACCAACTAAATTAAAGCGAGGCAATATATTATTTATAAAATTATGATATTACTGCACACAATGTACAGAACAATCCCAAACCAACTAAATTCAAGCGAGGCAATATATTATTTATAAAATTATGATATTACTGCACACAATGTACAGAACAATCCCAAACTAACTAAGTTCAAGCAAGGCAATATATTATTTATAAAATTGTGATATTACTACACACATTGTACAGAACAATCCCAAACCAACTAAATTTAAGCGAGGCAATATATTATTTATACAATTATGATATTACTGCACACATTGTACAGAACAATCCCAAACCAAATAAATCTAAACGAGGCAATATATTATTTATAAAATTATGATATTACTGCACACAATGTACAGATCAATCCCAAACTAACTAAGTTCACGCAAGGCAATATTTATTTATACAATTATGATATTACTGCACACATTGTACAGAACAATCCCAAACCAAATAAATCAAAACGAGGCAATATATTATTTATAAAATTATGATATTACTGCACACAATGTACAGATCAATCCCAAACTAACTAAGTTCACGCAAGGCAATATTTATTTATACAATTATGATATTACTGCACACAATGTACAGAACAATCCCAAACCAACTAAATTTAAGCACGGCAATATATTATTTATAAAATTATAATATTACTACATACGTTGTACAGAACAATCCCAAACCAACTAAATTCAAGCATGGCAATATATTATTTATAAAATTATGATATTACTACACACGTTGTACAGAACAATCCCAAACTAACTAAGTTTAAGCAAGGAAATATATTATTTATACAATTATTATATTACTACACACATTGTATAGAACAATCCCAAACCAACTAAATATAAGCACGGCAATATATTATTTATAAAATTATAATATTACTACACACGTTGTACAGAACAATCCCAAACTAACTAAGTTCAAGCGAGGCAATATATTATTTATAAAATTGTGATATTACTGCACATATTGTATAGAACAATCCCAAACCAAATAAATTCAAGTGAGGCAATATATTATTTATACAATTATGATATTACTACACACATTGTACTGAACAATCCCAAACTAACTAAGTTCAAGCGAGGCAATATATTATTTATACAATTATGATATTACTACACACGTTGTACAGAACAATCCCAAACTAACTAAGTTTAAGCAAGGAAATATATTATTTATACAATTATTATATTACTACACACATTGTACAGAACAATCCCAAACTAACTAAATATAAGCACGGCAATATATTATTTATAAAATTATAATATTACTACACACGTTGTACAGAACAATCCCAAACTAACTAAGTTCAAGCAAGGCAATATATTATTTATAAAATTGTGATATTACTGCACATATTGTATAGAACAATCCCAAACCAAATAAATTCAAGTGAGGCAATATATTATTTATACAATTATGATATTACTACACACATTGTACTGAACAATCCCAAACCAACTAAATTCAAGCAAGGCAACAATATAATATTCATAAAATTATGATATTACTACACAAATCGTTTAGCACGACCCTCCCTCCCTAGCAATCAATACCACCACCGTACATGTATAGGAGGGAGGGTGGGTCAATACCAACGTACATAGGCTTGAACGTGGTTGTGTAACAACACGTTGTATTAAATTTTACGTAAAACAAAATTAGATAGAACCGATTATACAAATTATTGCCAGCTCTCAGTTTGTATAAATATATGTTTTGTGGCCACTATGTTTTGTATGTAAGTTGTATGTGGTAGATACTGATAACCTTTCAGTATCTAGTTTTTTGTTTCCTTATTAATAAAATAGATCAAATAGTTCTACACAAAAATAGTTTACTGCAAGACATAATATTACCTTGCACTAACATAACTATACACATAATACAGAACTCTACTAACATAACTAACCCACCCGCCCACCCATACACGTAAAGTGGTATTGACCCACCCGCCACCCATACACGTACGGTGGTACTAACAACTCTAACCCGCCCACCCATACATGTACGGTGGTACTAACCCACCTGCCCACCCATACACGTACGGTAGATCTCCCTTCTGCCCAATATGCACATACCAATTGATGGGTTTTCCCTCCTGCCCAACATGCAAACATCAATTGATAAAACTGGCTTTGTTTTTCAAAAATATAATTTTAACCATCCAAACGAAGTTTTTGTTTGTTTCATTATTCCAACAGTACAGATACGACGTACAAATAATTTGCGAAGTATCATTAAGTTTCGAACAAATAAAAATAGGGCCCTTTCAAACATTTACTTCCTTTTATAATTTTTAGTTTACGAATGTTCACTTTCATTTTAAGGACAAAGGAATATAATTTTACGTAATATTCTAATGAATTTATTTGACTCATTATTAACTCCATGCATATGCAGTTTATGAACGGAATAACAAATTACAATTAACCAACAAGTTTAACAACCAATTAATTACATAAACAATTTCGCTTGAAGAACGATTTAACTTATTTTTTGATCCAGTAAAACATTTTGATTGCCAATCTGATTTAACCCTTGATTAAAATTGTTATTACTCAAGTCATTGCTTTATATTTATAAAATTAACAAGGTGTATTTTAAGTTCTTTTTCTGCTACCAAGAAATTGAGAGTGAGGCAATTGGTCTATAGTTATTTTAAATTGTTACAGGTGAAATTATAATGGTTTAACTCATTAGGATGTTCATAGAAGCTCATTATGAAATTTATCAAATAAAGTAAAAGAGTTTTTTTTTTTTATTCTCGGCTTTCATATTCTCAGCTCTTTAATACCAGTGTAATATTATCATAAATTCCCTGTTACTAAAACATTAATTGTTGCTGTTACTTCTTGCTCAACAACAGAAAATTAAAATAACACTATTCTGAGTCATAAATTACTTCATTTAGATTATTTTACCTTCGATTTAATAACATATTATTTATGGTCAATCTACAAAAATGTATAACTACTGAAGGTCCTTTTACCTAACCTACAAAAATTCACGACTACTGAAGGCCCTTTTTCCTAACGTACAAAAATTCACGACTACTTAAGGCCTATTTACCTAACCTTCAAATATTCTGGACTACTTAAGGCCCTTTTACCTAACCTACAAATATTCTTGACTACTTAAGGCCCTTTTTCCTAACCTACAAAAACTCTCGACTGCTTAAGGCCCTTTTACCTAACCTACGAAGATTCTTGACTGCTTAAGGCCCTTTTACCTAACCTACAAAAATTCTCGACTACGTAAGGCCCTTTTACCAAACGTACAAAAAATCACGACTACTGAAGGTCCTTTTACCTAACCTATAAAAATTCACGATAACTTAAGGCTCTTTTACCTAACCTACAAAATTTCATGATTACTTATTAAGGCCCTTTTACCTAACCTACAAAAAGTCACGATTACTTAAGGCTCTTTTACCTAACCTACAAAAATTCTCAACTACTTAAGGCCCATTTACCTTATCTAAATAAATGCTCGACTACTTAAGGCCCTTTTACCTAACCTTCAAAACTCATGACTACTGAAGGCCTTTCTATCTAACATACAAAATGTATGATTGGTTGAAGGTCCTTCTTCTTACCTACTTTGCCTATGACTAGCTGTTTTTAGTACAGTATTTACACTTTGTATATACTTAAATAAAACAGATTGTTTTCGTACTCTAGACAAGTTTCAAGAATAATTCAAGTGATTAACGCTCTTTTACTTTTGAATCTCTTAATTAGATTTATTTGTCAGTTTAAACTGATTTCTTGTTACCTAATTGACTGAAGGAAATCCAGATGAGTTTGTAACTTCAAACTTCTAATAGCTTTGCAAGTTATGATAAACTACAACTTTTTAATTCACACTAACGTTATGCTGAGGAATATTATTTGCTATATTATAACTAATTGGTTACCTTTAATTACTGTAAACAACTGTCTCATTATTTCAGTAAAAATTTAGATTTGTGCACAGTCCTTAAGATACATTTCCAGGGGTTCACTCACATTCCCAGGGTGTTTTTTTTTCTATATAGGTCTGTACTTCACAGTGTTGTGAATGCTTAAGTAAGCGTTTCAATCATGTTATATATCATAATTAACTGCTGGTTGGTTGTATATTATTGTTTTTTGGCTTCAATATACGTGTTCCTACTTATTTAAGTGTGAATGGATTCCATTATTATCATTTTATAATCATGGTATCATTTGAGAAACGTTCGTAAATGAAAAAATATGTTATTTCAGCATTTTGACAAAAGTATTTTGAGAATCAACGGAAAATGTTTCTTATGAATATGGATTGTTAGAGAAGTAGGGAAGAAGTAATCCATGCTATTGAAGCTTTTCCAACAAGGATTGAAAAGTGTACTGAAGTAGGTGGCGGACTCTTTGAGCACCTATTACAGTGAAGAGGACAAATGTATCAGCTTGCTTCGTTAAACCAGATCGTAACAACAAATTTTAAGGTTTTTAGCCACAATTTTGTTATTACTCAAGATAGATCTATTGTTTATATATAAAAGTTTTTCAGTTTTTTACGCTCTTCTATATGTATGCAACAAGTCTGGTTTTCCTCTTTAAGATTTTTGACTTTTGGGGTTTTCAAAATTGTCCAAAATGTATAAAAACAAAATGGATATAGTATTGGATATAGCACGTGTATGGGTGGGTGGGTGGTTCATTACCTCAGCGCGTGTATGGGCGGGTGGGTGGGTCCATACCACTGTACGTGTATGGGTGGGCAGGTGGTTCATTACCACTGCACGTGTATGGGTGGGCGGGTGGTTCATTACCACTGTGCGTGTATGGGAGGGTGGGTGGGTCAATACCACTGTACGTATATGGGAGGGTGGGTGGGTATTAATACTTATGAAATATTCAAATTTTCTCTGATATTTTCCTACTTAAGCCTTAAAGGAGAGTGTACAAAAATTATATCCAATAACATTGAGCTTATTGGATATAATTTTAAAGAGAATTTTCTTAGAAATTCAGAATTATTTTTGGATTCCATATTAAGATTAAGCTATGCATTTAGCGATAAAAACAAAAATTTGCTATTTCTTACATACTTTTGGCCGTCATATAAAACGGAAAAGTAAAACTCAAAAGTGATTACACCAAAATACTCAGGGTGGTAATAACCTTTAATATGATATGCCACATGTTATATATTTGCATTAAAATAGTTTAAGATTCGATTCCTGGACAATCAATGCTGAAGTCCAATAATAATGAAAATATTTTTATTTAATTCTACGCATGTGGTTTTGGGGAAAAACTTTACAGCAATGTTCTTCGTCAAATGGTTTGCCCACAATGTGTTTGAGACACCTTTCGTGAGATACCCTGAATATATTGATGTATCAATTTCATTTTAAGTTATAGTTATGTGTTATTCCAAAGTATTTAGTGTTAGTTGAAACTCTTAACTAAATATTAAATATCTTTAAATTATATTATTAAGAATTTAATATTCGTGATTTTCCAATCATGGTAATAGTCGCAAGATTGGCACATCTTTATGATGACATAAAAGCTTCGAATTCAATATAAATTAGCAAAACAATTAAGCAAATTAAAGGACCAGTAATGGTATTCTGTTAAATACTATTTTTCAGAATGTATCCGTCGCATTTCATTCTTTTACAGTGACAGTTTAATTAAATGCATTCGTTTGGTTCCTCTAGTTTTTTTTGAAACGGGTCACTTATTATAGTGAATTTCATTTTTATTTTATTTTACTTTATTTCATCCAAAAATACAGGCATAAAACCCCAATTACATTGCAGCAAACATTTCAACATTTTTAACCCAAGAAACATTTCATCGAGCCAGCCAGTCTACACACTAATAAACATATTAATAAACAAGCACTGCATATTTTCAAGTTACAAGGCCCAAGAACTTGATCAATATTTTATAAGTATGTAATAAATAGTTATTAAATAAATATGGAATAGATATTTAATGAATATAACAAAAATGTAACAAATAACAATCAATATGAACTAATAATTGATAAATATACAATGAATAGTTAATAAATATGCAATAAATATATAAAAAATGTAATAAATATGTAACAAATATAATAATATTTAACAAATAATTTTAAATACTAAACAAATAGTAGAAAAAAATGCAATAAATAGTTAATACATATAAATAGGCAATAAGTTATAGATCATAATTTAAATAAATTGGCAATAAATATGAAAAAAATGCAACATAAACACAAGTATAAATTAAGGATATTTTTGCTATAGATTTAAAAAGAAATGAAAATTTTAAAACTTCATTCCACAGTAAATCAATGACTCGCTGCAATAAAAAATGTATTTTCATAAAATGTTTGTTTTCAGTAGAGTTCACATTTTTCTTACAACATGTTAGTATAATCATACATATATATATATATATATATATATATATATATATATATATATGATATATTTATTTATTTATTCCACCCGAAAGCATAATATTTTACGTTCTCATCATCCGGACCCAAGGCGAGGACGCATGCGCTACCGTTCGTACCTGTGGTAAATCTTAGGTGAATGCAGATAAAGTATGGTGGAAGTAAGCATTACAAAACAGAGTGCGAACCGTAGCGTTGTACCTCACTATCGATTCGTTCTGGTAACTTATTTTGTAACGTTATGAGATTAGTGTTGAGGTTTTTTTAATTTTGTTGGTTGTTTGTTTGAAAATGTTTATAGCATACTATACATTCCCTTGTTGACCAATTCTTAATAGGTTCTATAGTGCCTGTAAAACGTTATTACATTATGTAAATGTGGTATTCTCTAAGTGCCTTATAGCTATAATACATAGATAGTACATAGTATGCACATATCACAACTGTGTGAAGTATTATTTTTGTTAGTTATATCTATAACTTTAATAGATGTACAAAAATATATTGTAACTGTAACATGCACCACTTAAAGTAATTTTTATGTTTATTAAAATAGAATATTAATGTATTTAAAGTATATTTTATATAGACATAACGTTTGGAACTAAATAAGAAATTATCAAGAAGACTGCATCATGACTTAATTCGACTTACACATTCGAGTACAACTCAAAGCGAGTGACAACGTTATCATTTATTTGCAAACATTTGAGATTCATAATGTTACCCATAAATAAGACTTTAATCGACACGTTCAGAACAGCTCCTCACAAAATTAATACGTTAAAGGACACCTGTGTTTTTTTTTCTGAATTTACGTCATGTCATATCAAAAGGTCGTGACTATTACAGCCATCACGTACACACTGGGACATGACTGCTGCTGCAGTCCATGTTTAAGTTTAATTTGTTTATCTATAAATTGTAGTAAAAGCCTAAAAAACCATTTTTAAGATTATATTAAGAGCTATTCCGTGCAAATAGTAACGTTGACCTTTGGACAAACTTTCCTGGTGGTTGGCAGCTCTTGTACTTAACAGATTGTCACTTAAATGAATCAATTGTCACTTGAATTATGGCTTGATAGCAGGTTTATGAATTAAAATTAAACAGTAATTAATATGACTTGAAATATTATTATTAAATTACTTATATATAAGACTAGTTATATTGTTTAAAATTATTAATTTTTTTAATTTGTATATTAACAAATGGAATTTAAATATTGACTGTTGCAGCAGCTATTATCCTACTAATACATTTTTTATGTGTAGGGTCATGATTTATAACATTTATAACTTTTTATCATTTTATAATTTCTCTAAATTTTATAGATAATAAGAACACCGATTTTGTTTTAGATTTACGTGAAATGTTTTCAAAATATGAAAGTGTTGCTTGGCACTTGATTTTGATGCCGGACTGTTACAGGAGTCGCACACTTTCAGTCGGTTCAGTTATTTTAAGTGTCATATAAGTAATTGTCCACTCTCCATGATGACGTAGCGTTCGGTAATGTGATAAAAGTGGACTATGTAATTTATTTTATGGGTCCACTTTCCCAAGTTTCTAAGTAAAATTTACAATTATGTTATTTAACATTGTAAAAACATAATGCCAATTGGCCTATATTTATACGTTGTGAATGGCCATCTGGTATAATTTGTTTCAAATTCCGTTAAGACTTTACCATTTATCAAGATTCTTATTATTATTGTACAGACTTATTTGAATAAAACGGTGGGAGCGGAATTTTAAGGTCAGTAATTGTAGGAGTTCCAAGATACTGGTGAACTGATGATATCAACAGTTTATTTATTTATCTCAAAATAATTGTTCAAAGTCAAAGAGAAGATGGGATGGACTCTTGATATTTAGAGGGTATGTGGGTTGACCGTCAGTAATCATATTCATGTGAGCTGACTATAAGAAGAGGTCTCTGATTCTACCCTAAGTCAAATAAATAATAAATAAATGTTTATGTCCCTTGCTTGTATTCGTCAATTTTTATTGAATTCTTCTTAAAACCCAGTTCCCCTTAGTTATTTCAAAACTAGTTATGTTTGATACAGATTTGATTCAATGTACAAGAAAACGTTAATACTCTGACACTTTTATAGTTTATAACTGTTTTATTCTGTTAAGTTCATTTTGTTGTGTTAATTTAATCACAGATTGCATTGGAAGTGTGTATTGTTTGTAACATATTATGTCACTGTATCACTTATTTTTAGAATGAGATTATTTCTTATTGGGGCATTTATGTGTTTTGGATCTTTATAAACTTTAATCTATCGATGAACTCATCAACTTACATATTGTAGTACTTCTAAGAATAAGATTGTAAGTATATATTTTTATAATAGATTAGATGAGAATCACTATTAAAGTTATAGTTAGTTTTTAGAAGAAAGCACAAGATTCTGAAACAACTTTACAAGCAAAATACAGACAGCTTTTAAAGTTGACGTAAGGTTTCTGTCCGTGTCGTTTTTACAGTCAAAGTAAGATAAAGTAGTGTTGTATGATTTTCAATCCCATTGCAGATATTAAAATAAATGTGAATTTAAAATACTGAAGTTTTTTATGTTGATTGGACCCATTACAAAACTAATCTATTATGTGTGAACTAATAGGCTATTCATGAACATACTCTACACAAAACGTAATCGTTTATGTCCTTAACGGTTTATAGAGAACATTTGTAACAGGTACTTTACGTAAAAAAAGTTAGTTTCCTTAAACATCATCATCTACAGGATAGATAGTAACTTTATACATCAGAAAGAGATCCTAGCCTTTGTCTCAGGATCACTAACAGTTTGTACTTCCTTACAGTACGTTGATTCCTTACAGCATCCTTGTATTATTTTCTAGTCTAAAGACCATGTTTTGTCTTGCTATCATATTATCTGGGTAATTAGCAATTTTAAATGTATAATTTGGTTCACTAGTTAAGGCTACTAGTTTAATACATTGAGTATAACTATAATTAAGTTCTCTTTTATTCATTTTCTATAATAATACATGACCGGTGTCAGCTCTTGGGCCATCTTCAGAGTGTACATTTACATTATTATTTATAATCTCTTAGGCCATCTTCAGAATGTAAATGTACACTCTGAAGATGGCCTAAGAGCCGAAACTGGTCATTTATTATTATAAAAAATTAATAAATAGGTACTTAATTATAGTTATTATTCAATTTATCATATGATCCTTTTAAATATTATTTAATTAACCGACTCTAAGGTGTTACTTCAGGCATAACTAAGTTTATAAGTCTAAATCATGACTTCGTCAATTGAAACACTGCTACATTTCTCAACTTGACTTGTTGCATATTTATGAAACTGTAAACTCAACAGCACGTCACAGACAGACTAAGAGTAGAGCGGGATTTTTTAAAAATATTCTACGAGTATCAGAGAACAATTATATCGATACTTCTTTTGTGTTTCGATGGCAGTATGAATCACACTAATTTAAGTTGTTTTAAAACCATATCGTTAAAAAAAATCTAATTCAAAATCAATTCATTTTTTAACGATTATGTTTAACAAATATATATAAATTGCACTATTCAGTTTGTATAATTAACCGTGAATGCAACTACCAAGCTGTTCTAGACAGGTTTTGGCCAAGCCCAACAAAGCAATTTAGCTTGGTAATTGAGTGGCATTATCGTAAAGGCCACATATTGCTAGAGATAGATACTTGTGCTGGCAGAACTGTAATACTGCTCCCCCTTCTCATGATACAATGAAACTATTGTTGTACGTTGAAAACTAATTAGTCACAATAATACGTGAACTAATAGAAATTTAATGCAAACAGTCACATATACAACTGTGATTCTACAAGGTGAGTTTTAAATCAGTTTTTTCCCTAACTTGTTTTCCATAGTTTGTAAAAGAGTTGCTATATGAATATGTTAGATTAAAATCCTTTAGGTAATTTAATACTAACCCACACTACATTTAGAGCGTTTGCATTTTGTTATCAACCACTTGGGGTCCTAGCATCTAGGAGTCAACTTCAAAATGTTAAATGGGATTGTGGTCGTCTAATATCATTTAACATCAAATTTTCAGTTTAAAAGCAGTAGCACAGTGAGAATTTAAAAATGTTGTTTCGTTCTTTAGTTTTTCTTTGTTTTAGTTAATATTTAATTGGCAAACGCCTATGAATTTTCCTAATTAAAACTGCTTATTCATTTAAGCAGTCAGTAGCCCTTAACTTGTTTCCACAGTTCAATTTGTTTTTTGGTATATGCCTTTCATTAATGCTAACCCAAACTATTTTAGAGTGTTTCAATGTTCTAAAATTTGACTTGGGGACCAAGATCTAAGCGTAAACTTCAAAATGTTAAGTGGGAATGTGGTCATGTTAATGTCATTTAAAACTGCCATTTTAAACTAAAAACGATAGCGTAATAAGTATTTTAAAATGATATATAGTTTATTAGTTATTTATTATTTTGTTATTTTATTTTATTGGTAATAATATATGTATTTACCTAATCAAAATGGATATTGGATGTCATGTTAAAAGAAATACCCTAAAACACAATTAAACAAAAATCTGTTGTTTTAGCGACGACAAATCAGTGTAAGATGTTAAATTGTGCATTTTAAACTGATTAAATTGGCTTATTTTAAAGTCAAAACAAAAATTGTACTCTGTTTGGAATAAAAAATCTACTGTATTTAAAGAATAAACATCATGCGATGATAAAGGTCATATTTTAAATTTCTTAGAAAAAGTATTAACATTTTGACAACTTTTAATGCCATGTGAAAGTTTGAAATGTAGGTCCCCGATACTGAAAAGAATTGTTGTAAACATACTTGTTAACTTTACGTAAATTTAACTTAACTCTTCGATTGTTACTTATTGTAAAATGGAATATATTTACTGACCCCATATTACCACTTCTGACATAGAACATTCTTAGCACTTTTACATAGAACTTCAGCAACGTAGAGTTGTTGAACTGGAAGTTTGTACAAAGGATAATTGTCCAGCAAGCTATTACAGAATGTAATTAATTATTTAGAGTGGATAAGTGTAAAGAATTTAATCTGCATTTATGGAGGACTACAAACGTTTCTCAACAAATAAAAGGGCCTAAGTTACTCCTAGATACGTAAAATTGCTAACTTGTTCTTCAATTTTTAAGTTGAATATTCTCGAGAAACAATTCCGCTCATGATATACAAGTGGATATTGGAAAGAAAAGCCTGAAAAATCTAAATGTGTGTATTTAATTTTACTGACATTTACTACCATATTATTCTGATAGGACCATTCACTGAGAAGTTTTAAGCCTTTATAAATATTTTGCATCATACTATCAACTGATATATGCGAATAAAATAATGTCACGTAATCAGCAAAAGCACTGGTATAGCCGTGAAACGATTTGTCATGTATATCATTTATAAAGGTAAGAAATAATGATGCCGACAGTACAGACCCTTGTGGGACACCTATAACACTTAAAGATGAGTTCAAACACTCTCCGCCCTAGCCTGCTGCCTTATCTTAGAAAGAAAAGTAGTACGCAATTTCAAAGATACTCTTCTATTGCCTATTACCTCTAATTTACTCAGTAAAATGTTTGGTTTTTGAAATCTACAATCACTCCGGTAATTTAATTGTTGCAATTAAAACTAATATATATCTGATTTGAAACAATTATTAAAACATCTTCCGTAGATTTTATACTCAGTGAAACGCACTTAGAATTAATCTATAAGGCTGTTATAAGGCTGTTATTAATTTGTTTTTCTATAATTTTAGATAAAACACAAACTTATCGGTCTTATATTTCGTGATATTTGAAGAATACATTTATATTTTTTAAACTGAAATTAGAGTACGTCGATTTAATTTGTCCGGAACTCTTCAATACTAAAACTTACATTAATTGAACCAAAACTGGAGCTATCTTCTCTGCAATAGTTTTAGTTCAAACTGTACTTATCATTACCAGTGGATTTTATGTTTTTTAATTTTTTTTTAATATCACTTTCAATATTTCTCATTCCACCACAGGAAAGATGGAAATGGACGTGGTCTTCTAAACAAGATATTAGATACAGTCTGGTTTCTAGCAATAATACCGCTGCGGACTGTAAATTGATCAGCTGCTCGTTTATAATGTCTACTACAATGCTGGTTCCGTAAGCATTATTTCTATTGTTTATAAATGACCTTCCTTCAAAAATAACAAATGGAAATGCCTGCTTGTTTGCTGATGATGTCTCACTTTCAGCATCGGCTGAAAACCTGCTGAACTTGAGGTGAACACATTCATCCAGACTTCCTCATTGCTACAATGGTTTGAGGAAAACAGATTATTAGTTAATGAGCAAAAAACCCGAATAATTGAATTTAAAATAAATAAAAACAATAGTCCAAAAATACCGGCGTTTTGTACTGGAGGATAAAGAACTAGACTTTGGTAACACAACGAAATTTGAGAATCCAAATTGACAGAAATTTAAATTATGAAAATCACATTAAATCTGTATTTAGTAGACTAGGATCAGGCATTTTTGCCCTGAGAAACCTTTTATGGAGGTAAAGAGGTCTTATTGACTACCTATTATGGTTTGATTCATCCTTTTCCATCTTATGTGGTTGAAGTTTGGTGACATGAATGTAGAAGAAAATCCATCTTATTTACGCTTCAGAAAAAAAACACTTAAAATTGTCTGTAAAAACCTAGTACATTTCTTGTAGGCAATTATTTAAGCAAACTAGTGTACATACCTTCCCGTGCATTACTTACATCAAGTCCTATTACATGTTCATCTAAACATACATATTATTAGAGCTGACAAACCGGAACACAAATACAATCTTCGTCATAACAGTAACCGGATACCTCATCGCCATTAAACTACACAAACATGAAAAAAAACACCTAATATTTAATTGTCCCAGGCTATACAACGCGCTACCTCTTTCAATAAGAAATTAAAGTGATATAAAATCGTTTGGCAAAAAGTCCAAGGTCTATTTGGTGTCCCATGCCTTTTACAACGTTGGGGAGTTCTTGACTCTGGCGAGGCACTTCTAGTGCAGTGCTTATTAGAACTAATTTGATTGAGTTTTTAAGTGTAGGCTATCTTGTATTTATTTACCAAATAATGTAATCTATTCATTATAAATTATTGACACTATTATACAACTATATGTTGTAAAAAAATAAAGAATGATTTGATTTGCATTACCTTATGTAGCTTCTTTGTCTTGAACGAACCAGTCAAACCGTTACACCATCTTGTTGAGAAGAGTTCCCCTCAGCTAAATTTATAAAATTAGCATAATATTGGTTCTTAATAGAATGTATTTCCACTATTGAAATCTAAATCTTAAATTTGTAAAACATCTATTATAATAATCAACAAAAGACGTATCATAGCTTATTTATATCACTTTATAATATAGCTTATTACGTATCACTTAAAAATTTTAAAAATTAATTTCTTTTAACTATTTAACTTATTTAATGTATTGTTAGCTACCCAGAGGATTTTTAATCTAGCTTTGGACAATTTATTTCTAATGTTTTTCTTTAAACTGCAACCTTCAAGAGCAGAGTTACGTAAATAAAAAATCTATCGTAACGATGCGCGTCACTCTCAGAGTACGTTTGATTAAATATATTAGTAGAATACCACTAAACAGTTTTCATAACAGTTTTTACCATCTATTATTTTATCAACTAATATTTTAGAACAGTTAACGTGTTTATTTAATTTGTTTAAAAGTTTAAAAATTCTCTTATATTTTAAACCAAACTAAGAAATGTACAAGTGGATACATTTCTTGGGGCGTCTCTAAAGTGTTTCTACAAAGTAATTGTTTTAAGTCATAGTATCAAGGAAGCTTTTTCACTAAAGCAATTTCTTTGAGAGTAACAAAATTAAAAAAAATAAAAACAAGGTATCCAACAATTTTACTTATTAATTGTTTAGTACGAAATTGTTTTGTTAAAAATAGTGTAATATTGCTTTTGACAAAGGTTTCGGCTCAGTGTTAGTAAATAACAATTATTAAATTACTAATAATTAAACATATGTCTTGTAATAATAAATTATGTAATCAGAATGTGTCCTCTACTGAAATTCTTAGCTAAAGTTATCGATGATAAATAATTATTGTATGGCAGTGGATGACAGTGGCAGGCAGGAATGTAATAAGATCCCCATTACCTTTGACGTGAACAATATAATGTATATATATAATGTGAGTGGATCACGAAATAGGCAAGTGTACAGAGAATAGGGTTGATGTAGAACAATCCAAGATGGCTGCCAGTGGCATAACTGCATAATCAATCGTGACAGGTCTATACAAGTGTTGTATCAGCTAATTACAATATACATAGTAACATTTTAAACAATAACGTAACTGGAAGCATATATTTATTTCGAACTATTTTAACAAATTTTAAATTATATACTTGGTGTTTGGGAACTCTTGGCCAATCTTTGGGGTTTAGTTCTGAACATAAAAAAAAACAAAAAATGTCATATGACATTATGGTAAAGCTCACTTCGTTACTCGTCTGTTCGCATATTTGTGACTTTTATAAAAAAAAGTGGTAACTCAGGAACCATAAATGTCACAGATTTTAAATATTGTATACTTAGTGAGGCTGATAGCTTATAAACGTGCAATGATTTTCATTGTTTTTTGTTCAACCGTTTGGAAATAGCTCAGGATAGGTAAATTATCGTTTTTTCCTAGTACATTTTTTATTTCTAAAACGTAAGCTATTTCCAAACGGGTTATAAATAATGAAATTAGTTGTACATTTAGGTGCTATCAGCCTTACTAAGTATGAAAAATTTGAAATATTTGGCATTTATGGTTCCTGAGGTATTACTTTTTTTTATAAAAATGACAAACATACGAACAGACAGTTAACGAAGTGCCGTTATATGACAGTGTGTTAATGTTATATGACATTTTTTGTTTGTTTCCGTTTCCAGAAATAAATACCAAAGTTTGGATAAAGAGTTCCCAAACACCTTGTATAATATACACAAATGATATCTTTTATCTAGCAATGCTTCATATATATAGGGTATTTCAAAACTCTCACCATTGACTTTGGGATATTGTTAAATCGACCAAAAATAAGCCAAAAACTAAACATAAGTAATGGTCTATCTCTTTTCGTTTACTGCCTGTCTGTGTGTGTTTTTAGACTAAAAACTCAAGTTCTTAAAGTACACAACGAAATTTAACCAAACCCAAGTAAACCCTTATTACAATTAAATCTATTTGCCTTATTAATTTAAAAATATTTAATTTAAAATAACGCAAAAATGTAAATTTTATATCAAAATCAAAATATATTTATTTTGTAGTGGACAATTATACAATTGTATTACAATGGTCATGTATAAAGAATTAATGATATAACAATTAAAGTTAGGTTATTATAGCTTAAATTAAATTTCTATTAATTAATAATATTTGTTTACATATTTGTCATTAATAAAACCTATTGTTCCATTAGAAATTCCTCAACAGTGTAAAAAGTTCCACTTAACAAGAAGTGCTGCAGGGAAGATTTAAATTGCTTTTCGCATGTTTGCTGTTTTATATGGTTAGGCAGTCTATTAAACAACTTAGGGGCCTATATTCTGGGGAAGTGAAGCTGTCAACTCCAATCTATGAGATGACTGCCTGTGTTGATTACAAAATCTTGTACTATAGTTATATATATTTGAACCGGTCTGAAATTTTGAAATTTTAAAATTGTAAAATATGATCATTTCATACATGTACAGAGATGATAAAGTTAATATTTTAAATGATTTAAAGATTTCTTTACAAGAAGTTCTTCTATTTACACCAGCCATTACGCGGATTGCCCTTTTTTGCATAAAAACTTTAATGAAGTAACTTATTTTATGAATATACAGGGTGGACAGAAGTTAGTGTTAAAAAATTCTTCTGCTGAAACTACCACATATTAGTGACAAAAAAATGGAAATATTATTATCTTCACCCCAACCATGTTTAATAAATAGACATTTTTATTGTTTTTTTAATAAACATGTTTTGTTTTAGTAAAACTTAGTTTTCACCACTATTCATTAACATTTTTTATTTTTGGCGTGTTTTTTGAAATCTACACAACATTTTACATAGGAATTCAAGGTAAAGAAATGTTTTATTGTGAATTTAAGGTAATGCCTATAAATGTTGAAATTTCATATTTAAACAGTGAATTACTTTCCATAGCTTAGTAAATACCACACAAATACTAATCTTATCAGATCATCCAAAGTCCACTTTGTCTTATACCCACATTCAAAAAGGGAGAACTGCATAGAAACAAAGTTGTTCCGGTTTTAATTTGTCTTCCAGCAGGCCTTATCTGTTGTAGCCTGTTTCCTGTTAATTTTGTAGTAGAGTCATGAAGTTTTCAACGCGAGAGTATGCGTAGATGCACTTCGTGTATGGTTTTTGTGACGGAAATGCACTGGCTGCTCAAACAGAATACCAATTACGTTATCCATATCGTAGAGTGCCTAGTACTCAAGTTTTTTCGAGGCTACATCAGCGTTTGTTGGAGAGAGGAGGGTTTGTTGTTCACAGGCAGCCAAACGAGGTAGGTCCTGCTCTCCAAGATGTAGGCTTGGATGATCGAGTTCTGAATTTAGTTCGTCGAAATCCTGAAACAAGCAGCCGACAACTTGCCGGCGAAGTTGGTGTTTCCAAGGGCAAGATATTAAGTATTTTACATGAAAATAATTTCATCCGTATCATTTTACAAAAGTTCAATCATTAGAACCACATGATCATGCTCCAAGAGTACAGTTCTGTCACTGGCTGCTCAGCAGTGATATTGAGCAATATCACTTTTTGAGAAAGATCCTGTACACTGATGAGTCTACCTTTACTAGGGCTGGCGTTTTCAACACGCATAACATGCATCACTGGGCCGAAGAAAATCCAAGAGTGTCCAGAGAAAGTTCTTTTCAAAGACGTTTCCAAGTCAACGTATGGGCCGGTGTTATAGGAAATCAACTTATAGGCACGCACATTTTTCCAGAAAATTTAAACTGTCAAACTTATTTAGATTTCTTACAACATACCTTGCCCACACTTCTGGATGGACTTGGTCTGGATTATAACGAGAGGGATTATGTAATCCCTGGTGCTCCCCCCTCATTTCACCCATGATGTGCGACAATGGCTGACGGAAAACTACCCTATGTGGATAGGTCACGCTGGAACCATACCTTGGCCGGCCAGATCTCCTGACCTCTCTCCTATGGATTTCTTTATTTGTGGGATGATGAAAAATGAAGTTTATTCAGCCCCTTTGAACTCAGAAGAAGAACTGAGAAACAGAATTCAGGTAGCTGTCGAAAAGGTGCCAGACAAATTAACTGTGAATGTGACGGTCAGGGCCATGAGAAAGCGTGCAAGGGCTTGCATAAGAAACGGAGGCAGACAGTTTGAGCATACTCTGTAGATTACATTATTTTCTGTGTTTTTCTTCTTTCATTATTTTTAGGTGTTGATCTTGTGAATAACATACGTACTGTAGTGAATAAAAAAAAATGTTAGTTTGACTACTTCAATGATCCCTTGGCATTTTAAGCTAACCTTGTTTTTCAGGATAGATTCTGTATTAACCATTAGAAGACGAGTATGAGAGTACAGTTGTATTACATCATTTTAAAGCTTAAAAAACGGGTAAGTTTTATCTGTTATTGGCCTCTCTTCAGTAACTATTTTAATGAAGTTCTCGGCCTGTATATCTTGTGACTTATTTTTAAAAAAGCCTAAAATTTCACTTTGTCACAAATTCGTTTGTAATAAGCTCACAATAAAACATTTCTTTACCTTGAATTTCTATGTAAAATGTTGTGTAGATTTCAAAAAAAACACGCCAAAAAGGAAAAAATGTTAATGAATAGTGGTGAAAACTAAGTTTTACTAAGACAAAACATGTTTATTAAAAAAAAAAATAAAAATAGCTATTTATTAAACATGGTTGGGGTGAAGATAATAATATTTCCATTTTTTTGTCACTAATATGTGGTAGTTTCACTAGAAGAATTATTTAACACTAACTTCTGTCCACCCTGTATATGGAAATAAATTAATGGTATATTTGGTTTAAATCGAATAGTAAAAAACTACTGAATTATTGCAAAATTAGTCTGACCGTACGTATCCCGAGATTCTCAACAATAGACCAAATAATAACTAACAAATTATTTTAAATGTATTAATTTATCTAAATATTTGATGTATTCAAATATTATTTTATAAATACTTCTTTTCATTTACAAGAATATTGTATTGTTAAAAACAAATAAGATATAGAAACTTCTGAACCAAAAACAGCTTTTATGTTAAAAAAAAGTCATATATAAATAATAAGTAATTTCATTTCATTAATAAATAAGACAAATATTTAAACATTTTGGATTTTTGTGAGTTTCTTTTTTGTGAGTTTTGTGGTTGTTTCAAGTAATTTGATGGTTGTTACTTGGTCTATCATTGAGCTATTACTTCATTGTGGATAAATTCAGGAATGTAATAATTTCAAAACTAAGTTTTTTTTATTTCGATATAAAAACTTAACAAAAAACAGAGTGTATTTATTACACTTTGTATTTATATTATGTATTCAACGTGCTAAAATATAAAATACTGAACATTAAAAAACAAATTTCATAGATATTTAATATTAATTGCATATTAATTGCACGATATTAGTTGCATTTTCTTCCTAATGACTTATATTTTGATATTGCAATGAAAAAACAATGCAAACAACCTTTTACTTAAATCTTTAAAATTGTTACATCTGGAACAATTGGTGCAACAACATTAGGTGCAATCGATTTTCGGTGAGTTAATTATTTTCCAATTTTATAATCAAAATCATTAAATTGTACCTTTCCTTGAGACAGGAAATATATGTAAAACAATTTTCTTTAACCACTACATTAGAACTTGTGTCCTTTTGAAGTGGTACATTTAGCGATTTTAATCACAATTTAGACAAAACCATTCAAAGTACAAATTAATTTTTATAGCTATTTGTACTTTGAACTATTTGTATTTTATAACTATACTTAACACATAACTAAAGGGATTAAAATGTTTTTTTCTTTGTTAAAATATTTATAATTTTTAAAGGTAAAAATACCTATTTTATCTGTTCCCTCTTGTGGCCGGAGGCCAAAATCCTTAAACAAAGATCTCATGCATTATTCCTCCATGAGGTCAAAGGCTGAGTTCCCATGTAAGGTTTCAGCAAATTTCATCCACTTTCTCATGCATAGTTTGATATTCTGTATTTTAAACTACGGCAATAAATGTTTATTATTTAAGTATAATAAGATGTATAAAAAAAAATATTGAACAATATAATGTATTTTAATAATTCAAATGTTATACTTTTATAAATACTGTATAGATAAATATTCATGTATTAATCCGATTACCAGAGATTTATATAAACAATTATTACGAATAATTATAAATAAAATGAACATTTCTGCAGTAATTATGAATCTAATTTATATTTTTTTGTAAATAGTCTATACTTCCTTCATAATCTATTCCAAAGTAGAATCTACTAAATATTATGAGTGTTAGAAATTTAAACCCACTAACTTAGGAAAATTGTACCAAATATAGTTCAATCGGACCAAGATAGACCGAGATAGATTAAGCGTTGGAACACAGGTTGATCTCTAATTTTAGGCGTTTGAAAAGCTTCCTCATCATACACTTTTAATAAAGCTCACTTCATTGTAGATATTGGATTAGATTTTGCTTTTTAATTATTTTCCCTTTCTCTTTTCGGGTATTTATTTTCCTCAGCTAACCATTTTACATTTAACGTTTCGTGATCGATGCTCAATACTGACTACTTTCACCTTCAGCCTCGGATACATATTTAAGAGCCACTGTGCGTTTTTATAATTCTTGTTGTAGAAAAACGGGCTGCGTCCCTAATATTCTTTACAGTTCAATATAAATACGAGTATTTTAAGACATATAATATATTAGTCTCCACTCCACACTTTGGTAAACTCATTTTCATTTCTTTCATCTTTTTAGCACCGAGCATATTTTGGAAGTTTTCCTATGTAGGGGAAGTGGGTAGACCATGCTTGTTAAGCTATGCAAACATTGATTGTTATATGTATGAGAGTATATAGTAGTCCTATATTCGCTAATTCTAGTAAGTTATGTAAAGACCTATTACTAGAATTAGAAACTACTACTAAAAGACATAAAGACATTGTTGATGTAATTCCATGCCACTTTATTAAGTAAAAAAAAAATAATAACTGTAGTAATTATTTATGTTAATTTGGATGTTTCAATTAAGCAGTAATAATTATTGTATGGATCTAATAATTATCTAATGAAATAATTATCTAATGTAAAAATCGCCACTTAATAGTCAATTTTATATAAATTACTTTATTCAAAACTATAACTGGAGTACATAGAGTACACAGTTAACTAAATTAACACAGAGTAACTAAATCGAATAACTCAGAGTACACAGTATATTCAATATCATGGTTAACTTAGTTTATTCCTACTAGAAAGTTGCCAGTGTACGTAAAAATTGCTTCTTTTTCTAAACAGAAGTATAGTTTTATTTATAACAGTACAATGTAAAATATATTCTTCATTATTAGTTATGTTTGGTTTGGACATATATATCCAAATTATATATTAATGACAACATATTTTTTGGAAAATCTTTATCAGCACTTATGGTCAATAACCAGTAAATTAAAATAAGGTAAAACACATGTAAATTTTTATTAAGTTCAATTCAATGAGAGGTTCATGTGAAAGTTGTAGAGCAGAGCAGCCTGCAGCCTTTCGGTCTCGATGAACTCATTACCCTCGTGGGGGTTAAACTGGGACAAGTTCCCAACCAAGTCTTGGTAGTTGCAATGTTACTGCAGGGCTTTCCTCGGTCAATACTTGTTTAACCAAGCCCTAGTCATCGGAAGGTTTCAGTCAATTTACTTAATTTCGTGAGAAAAAAAATAATAACTGTAGTAATTATTTATGTTAATTTGGATGTTTCAATGAAGCAGTAATAATTATTGTATGGATCTAATAATTATCTAATGAAAGAATAACTTAAAAAAAAAGGTATTTATGTGTACAACTGATTTTAATACACGGCAACTTTCTTTATAGTAGGTTTCGTCCTCGACCACTTGCAGTATTTACGTGAAATAACATTATTAATACTGACTCTAGAATAGATATGCAATAAATACGGTAATGTGCCTACATTATGGTAATGTCCTTAGGTAACTTGAGAGTAAATATAAACATCGACAGGAGATAAATGTGTGTGAGCTCAGATGCAATAGATATTAACTAACCACAGTAGTTATCACAGTACAGAATTGTAAAATTACCATGAAGAAACCACATTATAACGGATGAAAGGTAATTATGGAGCAAAGAGGTGTACCAAAGAAAGAGTTAAGTTTACTTTCATAAGATAATAATAATTACCTTATTAATTGTTCGTCACCATTGATTGTTAGAGGAGATAACACATAAATGATTTAGTTATCATGATACCAGTGGATCAGAATGCCTGCTGCAAAAAAGGCAAACAATGCAGCAATTCCATTCGAACGACCACTTCGCATGCTCAGATTGTAACATTCTTACGGGTGTGATGAAAAGTCTGGAAACGTTTTCATATTTTATTGATATTTGGGCCATAAGATTAAAATTAAAATTTAATTGGGATCTTAAAACCTACTTTTTACGTTTTTACCGACTCTCTACGTCCGATGGGGGACGGCTCACCAGAAGTCTTAAGATCATTTAAAAAAATAAGGAATATTGACTATTCGCATAATTTTTAATGGCAGTTCAAGCAAATAAAACTACCACGAACCCAATTTCAAAAGGTTCATTCATTAAAAAATTATGATTATTTGATTGTTGTTAAAATATGCTGTAAAATTCAGCAGAAAAATTGGAAAAAATGTTTTTAACCATATGAACATACTATTACATACCATGAATTTTATAAGAGGTTCAAATTGTTTTTTCTCAGCTTCCATTTTAGCTGACTGAAAAAAAATCGGCTGGTATCATATCGTGATGTTGCTGGCGTAATGGATTGTGTGCGTCTTCACAAATGTCTGTAAGACGTCCGACGACTTTTCCTCATTTATTGCTGTTTGTGGTATCTTGGTTGTTCTTCAAAAGTCTGTATTGATTTTCCTACATTAGATTGTGCAATAGGATGTTTTAATGGAAAATTTAGATTAAATAAATGACGTATCTCTTCCAACGATTGAATACGATCAGCATAATCAAGCACCATTAATAATGTGATTCGTCTTTTCTCACTTAGTGACACAATAGCAAAGACAGTATTTTACTCTAATCCATTACACCGTTACATTAGAATCCAATTAAATAATTTCTCCAAGTTTCTTAGCAAAGTGTTATTTCGCTTTAACCAGTGTTACCACTCAATAAGCTATATTATATTATACTGTCTATCGTCAATCTGTAATATTGACAAGTACTTTCAGCAACATCTTTAGTGAGAAGAGTCACACATAAAAGTAAACCAACAATGGAACTTGTATAAACCATCTATTATCATTCTCACTATATTGTTGCTCTGGAAAAACATTATAGTTACATGCACGCACTTACACGTTGACTCCTTTATCACCAATCCCCACACGTTCTATTGTTTGATTCGTTTTTATTCTGTTTGCTAGTGAAAAGATAATTGAATTTAAAACCTCGAGTTTTACCATAAGGTCACATTAACTCATACTACAATAAATGAAACCTATTGACATTTTTATTGATTACTTTTTGTAACATTATGAAGGTAAATTTCATCCTTTATTAATTTTAATAATTTTTATTATATATTGAAACATTTACTTCGTTTTTAATACAAGTTTTTTTCTGTTTCCTCTCTAAACTAAACTGAAATATTCCTGACTGACCATAATTCAATTATTAAATAAGTCGGTTTACCATTAGGTCACCCCCATCCCCACCCACCTACATAATATAGAAAAAAAAATAGGATTTGACTGAACCAAATACAATAAAATAATAACAAAATAAAAACAACATAAATAAACTGAAAACAACAATAAACAAATATTTTTTACTGAACAAATAAAAAACCTAAAACAACTTAGAAGTACAGCTAACAAAATTAATGAACCAAATATAAGCTGTAAAAACTGGCAAGAAATTAAATAAAAGTAAAAAAAATTTAAATTAATCTTAATCAGCTTTAATGAACAGAAAACAACATTTGTAACAAAATCCATAGAACATTCTAGAGGGCTGTAAAAATAACAGAATCTAAGTCCTAAAAATACAGAAATAGACAGCCAGTAGACAGACGACGGGATGTCCTTATTGAACCTGACCCAAAATATCGCTTTTAGGAAGTTTAAAAATTTAGCAAAGTCTACATTAATTGTAAGTATTGGATGTATACACTCTTCCACTTATGTATGCTACTCTACTGTATCCCTACACAGAAATTTTAAGTTATAATAAAAACTAATGAAAGTTCTAATAAAAAGTGGTGATGACCCTCCCACCCATCTCCATTCGTATAGTGGTGATGACTGTCCCAACCATCCACACAAATACAGTGGTGATGACCCTTCCACCCATCCACACACATACAATGGTGATGACCCTCCCACCCACTCACACATGTACAGTGGTGTGACCCTCCCACCTATCCACACGTATAGTGGTGATGACCCTCCCACCCATCCACACACGTACAGTGGAGATGACCCTCCCACCCACTCACACATGTACAGTAGTGATGCTCCTCTCACACACGTATAGTTGTAATGAACCTCTCACCCATCCACACTTACAGTGGTGATGATCCTACCACCCACCCACACATGACAGTATTGATGGTATTTATTTAGTTATAATAAACTGACGATTATAAACTTAATAATTAATTTATTATTTAGTATTAAATAGATAATATATATGTAAAATGTGCTAAATACTTGTGGCTATAAATATATTCTATCATTAGTATAAATGTTGTAATTCCTAGGGCTGATATGTATAATAATAAAGTTATAATATAAAATAAAAATTGAGCACCTTTAATCATTTTATTAAATTAACACCAACTGGTTTCGGCAAATTATGCCATCTTCATAGGTGTTTATTTTTATTTTTATTAAAAGTAAACACCTATAAAGATGGCATAATTGCCGAAACTGGTTGGTGTTAATTTAATAAAATGTTTAAGGGTGCTCAGTTGTTATTTTATATTATAACTTTATTATTCTATCATGTATATAATAAACATTTATTTTTTAAATCATGTTTATTTTAAGACTTTAAAATTTCGTACCACCTGGAAATTTTTCGTTTTTTCATCTACGGCCGCTCAAATAACGTAAAACTACACAACACTCAGTGTTTGACAGCCTACACAACTTTTCAAAAATTGCTTTTCATTCTTTCTGTTTTCGTATGTTACGTTAGCAGCTTTTATACACTGTGTCTGTCAACAGCTGTCACTTTTGTTTAATACGATTGTTATTAGTGTGCTTTTAGGTTATATATCGTTGTTTGGACTTTTTTTCACGTATATTTACTTGATTTATTACCATTTAACTTTTTTTATTGTATTTCGTCAGTAAAATTACAAATTATTTTGATCGACAATTGTTAATGAAAATAATAAATAACTGATAATAAATTGGAACAACCCAATCATGACCACCATATGTGTATAGTTGGGTAGGAGGGGTCATAATCACCATGAGTGGTTGGAGTCTTATCATTTCAAACCACTTTTAGGCTCAGTAAGAAATGGATTTACGGTGAGTTTTGAATACCACAATTATTTTGAATATGTGGTAAAACTAAAAATAGCAACTTGTAAATAGTATGAATGATTATAAATAAAAATTTCAAAGTAATGTAACATTTATTGATTATAAATAAATAATATTTATTAATTTGTCTATATTACGTTAATACAATAAAATTGTAGATATAAGTAAAAGTTGCAAAGATTTCAATCTTTACAAAAACCCAATAGTCGCTGATGTATTTAAGACAAAGCCTTCGAATTTTGCACGAATGTAAGAAAGTAAATTATTTATAGAATAAAACTATTCATGAGCGGCCCGAAATTTCACTTACAGTCATTTTTATAAAAAAACATTATATTTTCAAACATTGTTTTAAATTTTACAATATAAAAATGCAAATTTAAAATCTTTAAAATCTCCTGTATAGTTAAATTATTAAAGACAAACTTTTTTGTACTACAAGATAAAAAAGTATCTATCAAATTTAAATAAATATATATTTTTTATAAACATTTGTTTTTATAAAACACTACACAAAAGTCCTTGTTGTTTTGTTTAGTGATGGTGATTACCCTTCCACCCATCCACACACATACAATGGTGATGACCCTCCCACCCACTCACACATGTACAGTGGTGTGACCCTCCCACCTATCCACACGTATAGTGGTGATGACCCTCCCACCCATCCACACACGTACAGTGGAGATGACCCTCCCACCTATGCCACTCTATTATTTGGTGAAATAAATACTACCAAAATGCATATTAGTGCTAAAAGAGTTAAACACAATAGAATGTCGCCAACAAACAAATTGTCTTGACAGAATTCTTAGATTTATTGAAGACCGGTAAACGTAAAAGCTCACAAAAACCATTTTATTGGAATTATAAATCAATCAGTAGTTGTGAATGGACAATACATTCTAGTAGTTTTCTTGATTTGAGGAAAATATTTTTCAAACGCTTTGGGTAACAGATATAAGAGATAAAACTTTATCGAACAGAACGAAGTGAAACTACAACATTGTTTAGAAAACCTTCATTAATGTTCAATACCTTGATAGATTTGATTTTCCCTTTCATTCATTGTTTGGTTTGAAAATTACTTTTAATTTGAGTTTTGGCCTTCAAATCACCTAACAACATAATTCCACTCCATTTGAAAAGTATTTTTTTTCTGTTTTTTTTACATAAAGTTGTTCTCTCTTAATAATGAAGAAAGCCTCCAGAAAATCTATAATGAAGAACAAAGTCGATATTACATAAATATTTGACAACAGTTTAACGATAGTGAAGTTTTATCATTCCATTAGGAACATACAATGAGATTTCTAGTGACCAAAATTTATTTTAAAATTATATTACCATTATTATGTTATATTATGGTAAAACTTGTGAAAATATTTTTGGGGTAAAACTTGTGAAAATATTTTTGGAATAAAAATATTTCTATTCTATTCTAAAAAAATTAAAAAAAAAATTAAGAGTGATAGTTATATTTGGTATTTATCTTTGATTGTTCAAATGTGTCACTATTCATTTAGTTGATACAAAAATAAAATGTTTAATACATTTATACACTCATATTTATAGTTTGTTGATAAACAATAAATGTTTCCAATCGAAATCAGGATTGTATACAGGTGCTATGTGACAGTGAAGTGTAAGCGCAGTGTGACCGTCAGCGCATTATGGCGTGTGTTACGCGGATTTTCATCCATTGTACTAACTCAGAGCTCCAGCAAACAAACCTGACGGCTTTCAGTGTAACACATCGACAAATTACTAATATTATCTTTAAAACCACGTAAATGGATGACTGGTCCTATGTTCCTCTATCAATAGAGAATTGAGAATAGTTGGTATACAGGGTGTTACAAAAAGGTGGGGCTGTGCATTTTCAGATTTTATGTGTAATTCTAAGCTAAAAATGAGAATAATATTTTTTCAATTTCCACTTTATTTAGCAGCCAGATTCCATTTTGTTTTTTTTAGTAAAACAATTTATATCTTTGTTATCTTTACGATTGTTACAAAACTCGGTAAATGGGTTCATGTTAGAAGGTTGTATTTGATTAAAAAAATGTTAAAATTATCTTCATTATACTATAGATGTATATTACTTATTTTCAAAATTACGGCCATTTTCTTTTAATTTTAACAAATATCATAAATTACCACTGGATTTATAAAAATTGTGTCAGATACAAAATAGTTTATAAATAACTTTACCTTTCCAATGATACATCATTTGTAAAAAGCAGTTAGGGAATACAAATGTAATGAACTAACATTAATTCACTGCAGTTCAAATACTATCAAATTAGTAGCCATTTAGTTTGCATGTGAGTTAATGTTATTTCATAAAAATGCTATTCCTTAACCGATTTTTACAAATGAGTTATCATTGGAAAGGTAAAGTTATTTAAAAACTATTTTGTATATGACACAATTTGTATAAAAACAGTGTTTTTTAGATATTTTTTAATATAAAAAAATTGCCGTAATTTTTTTAATAATCAAGATAATTTTAAATTTTTTTTTATCAAATTCTACCTTCTAACATGAACCCATTTACTGAGATTTGTAACATTCGTAAAGATAACAACAAAGATATAAACTGTTTTATGAAAAAGCAAAATGGCATCTAGCTAATAAACAAAGTGGAAATTGAAAAAATATTGTTCCTCATCTTTAGCTTAGAATTACACACAAAATCTAAAAATGCATAGCCAGCCCCACCTTTTTGTATTACCCGGCAAACTTCCTCCCCACACGCCAACAATAAAGTCAAAATAAAAGCGTGTTTCTCCCCACTGCTTTCTTTTTAGTTCTCTTTAACTAATCTTCGTATGAAGACTTCCACGGTCGATATTCAAGCTATTTACACAATCGTAATCCGGGTTGGACCGTGTCTGGTTATTATGTATACTATTTACAAATTGCCGACGTTTCGAGCACATTGCAGCACTCATCTTCAGGTCGACACACTCTGCTACTCGATCCACAGAGTATGTATGACCCCATAACCACTGTACGTGTATGGGTGGGCGGGTAGGTCATCACCACAGATATATACTCTGTGGATCGAGTAGCAGAGTGTGTCGCCCTGAAGATGAGTGCTGCAATGTGCTCGAAACGTCGGCAATTTGTACATTGTGTACATAATAACCTGACACGGTCCAACCCGGAATACGATTGTGTAAATAGCTTCTCTTTAACTACTTAATTAGAGTAATATATGAAATAATGCCATTTAATTTCAATAATTATTATTTAATTAATAATGTTGTCCCAATATTCTTGCTTTAATTTTAAGTAATTGTATATAAACACGTTACATCTTCCCCTACCACAAGCATTAATTGAGTGGAACTCCTAAATTAAGAAAAATTAACTGGGCTCTTTCAATTAATTATATTTACAATTGAATATATACAAAAGTTCATGAAAACCACTTCAAGACCTCAGGATATAATTCCGTACACGAAAACTATGAAAAAATATCCTCTTAACGTATGTCCTAAAACGCTTATTTTACAGTCTGTCTGTCTGAATGTGTTTCTACATAATTTATCTTAACAACCTCTCAAGATATTATCTTCAAACCCGGTATATGTATGGGTAATAATAAGACCTAATTTATCATAGATTTTCAAGTTCCTACTTTGTACCAACTGTGCCATAGTAGAAAGATCATCCTAGAGAAAATGGCGATAATTCAAAGTCACAAACTTAAGTTTTGTTGAACTATTGAAGCAATAACTTGTAAAACAACGATATTCTACATAAAAATATATTTTTAAAGCAAATCTCAATAGTTTATCACATCAGAAAATGGTCCCTAGGTGTCATAGATTTAATTAGAGATTTAGTCAAGTTGTATATGGAAAAAAAGATCTTTACAAAGAGAACACAATATTACAACTCCGATTATAAAAGGTCCGACCTACATAAAATGGCAATGGTTGAAATGAACAGAATTTCCTTTTTAAAATAACATTTTGTTACAGTTCTCGTAAAATGTTCCTAATGGATGTAAAAGTCACTCTATGATTAGGGAATCTTTATTGATATCCAGGATGCGTTGTCAATAATTTGCTATTGTAATCTTTGTAAAGAAAGGAATCTATAGATTTTTCCATTTAGCTTTGTTAATTAAGTAATATTATTACCATTTTATGTAGGATGGACCTTTTATAGTCGGATTTGTAACTTGTGTTCTCCTTGTAAAGATCTCTTAATAAAATATTTGCCTCACTCCTTGGGACCCATCCCTTGATGTGATAAACTATTGAGATCAATGTTTTACAAGTTATTAATGTTATATGTTATAATGTTTTTTATATATATATATATATATATATATATATATATGCTCAGTTTTGTAACTTTAAACTTTACCATTTTTATTGGGATGATTCTTTTAAGGTCGGGTTTGCGTCATTGTGTTCAACTAGTAGAGAGCTTCATTTCATCTCAACCTATGCTCTGATTTAAGATTTTCTTCTGACTCCTTATAGGTCTCCACCAGTACGATGCAAACAACTTGCTTCAAAAAGTAAATTTTAATGTATAGTATATATGTGTAAAAAGTTATTGCTATATCTGAAATGGTCCAGAAAATATGATGCCCTCCCCACACTTTCTTAATGCTCCCTGTATATACAATTCATAATTTTTAATTCAACTTTTCCAAGACGTCATGCCATGGCATGCAGTTTTATGGGGCAGTGGATCCTACCTTATACAGGGCAGCAGCAGTTAGGGATGGCTACGATATATCGATCGGAAATATCGATAAATATGTTTCGATATATCAATAATATCGGTCATATCAATATTTTGGTCCGATATATCATATCACTAAATATTGGCGTTACTCTCTCTCCTAATGAAAAAAAAAACACACATTTAAATTGCCTCTTATGCGTACAAAACATGCATTGAAATAATAAAGTAACTTTATTTAATTTCTTTACGCGAGGGAATCTTTTCTAAAGCTGGAAACACTGTAGCGGAAAAACGAAACTTAAGTGGACAATTTATTTCCAACTTTTATTTTAAAATGGTTTACCTGACAATTATTGGAGGTAGATTTAGTTAAATAATTTATTTAGTTTTCGGTGTTTATAAGAAGCCTAATGGCATTGTGTATAATTATACTTATTTTGAATTATTTCATTCAACCCCTCAGACCACAACTTGTTTCGTGTAGATCAATGTTTTTAATTATTACATCCAGAAGCCTATTCTAAATAGTGACAGAAAATTATTGTATTTTTTGTCGTGAAATAAGAGTTAGTGCATAATTTTAAACAGATAAATCATCTTAGACTCTATATACTATCCGTTACCCGATATATCGATAATTTACACTCGATATTATCGTCAGATTGATATTGGGTTTGCGATCTATCGATAATTCGAAATAAATCGATATGTTGAAAATATTTGCCATCCCTAGCAGCAATACGCAATTTTCTGTTGCTGGCACCATAGTGATCCACACTTATCACGTCCGAAGCCTGTCACATGACATCATTGAATTGTATTACTGTATCGGCACAAAATATGGCGCAAAAAATTTACTGCTATAGTTGGGCTCTCCTGGTTATTACATACGACAACCTACAGCTACCTTCCATGTTTATGGGCAATTACATTTACATCTTGAGTGAAAGTTGGAGGAGCAGAGCTATAGTTCAGTGATATCGAACATGATCCCAAACTGTCTTCTTTTGGTAATATTTATAGACCTGGCTTCCTTTTATAGTGGTTTCCTCTTTATTATAATAAAGAAAACAATTGTACAAAATCTCCATAAATTTTGACAAATGCTTAGTCGGTTTAACATATTATTTAATTTCATTTGGCTGCTCGTTATCGTTTTGTCAGTTTTTAAACTAAACAAATATTTAATAAAATTCTATGAACGATTGGCACTAGATTTGCCAAAATACAAACAATAACTTCAACCAAAAGTAAAGCACGAGAAATTTCTTCATATGCTTTTAGAAATATTTAGCTACTTTATTTGATAAAAACACTAATCCTAATTGTTAATTTGTGGATCACAATCAAAAATTTAAAATTTGGATATTGCACTATGAAAAGTTAAGTTTAGGAAGTTTGTTTTAAAATTACAGATTGACAATTATTTGAGATAAGTCAACAAGATGTACAACGAAATTTACTCCACAATTCATTATACCGGTTCATTATAATCTAAGTCAATCATTTTTCCAAGTTTCTTAGAGATATTTTTATTTCACTTTAACCTGTGTACCACTCAATAAGATGTATTATGTTATAGTATCTACCATTAACCTATAATACTGACAAGTACTTTCATCAACATATTCAGTGAGAAGAGTCACACATAAAAGTGAACCAACAATGGAACTTGTCTAAACCATACATTATCATTCTCACTATATTGTTGCCCTGGAAACACATTATAGTTACATGCACGCACTTACACGTTGACTCCTTTGTCAGCAATCCTCACACACTATATTGTTTCTTCATTTTTATTCTGTTAAGTTGGTAGAGAAGGTATAATATATGAGACAAACTGTTCAGCTGCTTTATTTAAGAACCATTGCTTTTAAGCTTACACATGGATATATTTAGGCAAGCATACAACTAGTTATATGTCATACCTATTCATATTTTGTTTATTAAATATCCACAACATAAAAGCATACTTTAAAAAATGATTAGTTTCGGTGATATAATCTCTTGAGTAGAGAACAATATATTTTGTTATAATCGGTACACGTTTTTCATACGTTTATCCTTAATTTGGATTTGAGAAATGATTGTTGCCACTTACGAACGTGCCAAGACCAAGCGCGCGCGATCTTGAATATGAAATAGTATTGAATTATTATGCAATTTTATAATAATAAGGGTAGATAGATTGCTTCCATCCTAAAGTTAAGAACTTCTAAGTGGTACCCATGATTTTCTTTAACATCTTCAACGGGTGTTTTATTTGATCCCCGACTGCACCAACGATGTCTCAGTTCATTGAAAATGTGAGATTTTAAAATGATATTCCAGTAGGAGATTTTGTCTGGCTCACACTCATCCTCAAGTTAGTTATTGACTGTTTTTGACGATTGAAGTGTTATTACATAGTAGCTTATTCATAGAATAAATTCGTTGAAATAGTAAACATGAATAATATTCTATATGAAGGGCACTTATGTGTCCAAGTCAATTGGAGATGAACCATCCCACAACCGGTCTTTCACTAGTAAATATACGAACTTTACAATACCATTATAGATCAGGAAACCTAACTTAACCTAACCTAACCTAACCTAACCTAACCTAACTTAACCTAACCTAAACTAACCTAACCTAAACTAACCTAACCTAACCTAACACGATAAAAAGCATTTGAAACTTGAATTAAGGCTTGATTTACGTGTACTAAAACTGTACAAATAGTTAAACGGTTTACTTATTCCTATTCACATGACTAATAGCCTAATAGGATTATCTCCTAACACTTCTAGTTTCACAATGGCAACTCTCCGTCCAAGATACCTGGTGAGGTGAAGTTAGTTTATTAACTGGCGTTTCCTGCTTCTAAAGGCTTTCTCAACTCAATTAACTTCAGTGTTCAGCCTTTAAAATGGCTTTCTCAACAGAGCCGATACATCTCGTAGTTCACTGACGACAGGAATACACTCCTTAGGTTGTTTTGGACGTCATCTACATAAGATATCCTCCAAAACTAAAAGAGACTCACCACCACTTGATACTTAGGTTCCCTTACAACAGACACAACAATCCTGCCAGTTTAAGGTTATGTTTTTTCTGTGGATTTATATTTGTTCTTATTTTTTATTTTTTCTTACTATGTATTCTACGGCTGGTATTTTATGTGTTCCCAAAGGTTTCTTACTTTCCGTCAGGTAAGTATTTTTTTATTTTCTTTTTTTAGAAGAGACCGATCTCCTTCTTACCCTTATTCTGTTCATTCCTCATAGACTATTGATCTGTGTGGGGAACTTATTCAGACAGAGTAAGGGATACTATACTAAAACTAACTATACTAATACCATAAGATTTTTTATAACTATATTCTAACCTACAGTTAGAAGTAGTACAATGAAATAAATATGTATAATTTCTAAATTAAATTTTCCCACGGGTACTCGCTGTGTCAAATCTTGTTATTTTCTTCCCTATACATTAATCACATATTACTTGCGTAAAATATTTGTACAAATAATCCTATAAAATTAAAAAAAAAGCATAACATTTTAATAACACTTAACCCAATTATATTTTATTTTATTTAAAATTAGGTTTATATTATACATTATAAACATAATTATATAATATATAATTTAATGTATAACGTAATTTGAAAAATATCTCATAGTAATGTTATAATAACATTGTTATAAGTTTACGATACATAAAGATATCCGTAAGAACAACAAAATAATATTGATTGTGAAAACTCTCTCAAATTATGCTAAATAAATGCAAAAATATTGCTAACTAAGTTAAGAGTACAATGCGATGAAAGCAAGATGATTTACAGCATCATATATATCATCAAGTGCAGGTTGGCAACCATGGTAAATGGGAAACTAACTAATACAGTAAGGTAATCGAGACGCGTGCACCAAATACTCGTATTAACGAAGTTAATACATTGCTAATGGATCTACGATAGTGGTGGGAGATAATAACATAGCATTTTGAAATAAACTCCTCAGAGCTGAATTTTACTATATTTATTATGATATGGATCTTAAAAATTATTTTAAATCATTCCCTAACATCGTAGGATCAGAATTGTAAAATATTTACATTGTAAACTTTTTTATATACAAGTAATTTGGATTGTAGTTAAAGTAACTTACATATAATTATAAATTCGAGTTAATTGTCAGAGAAAACTTTACACTCTTGACTTCACCCCTTAATTTTTATTTAATTTAATTTAAAAATACTTTGAAAGAATGTTTATTATTACACAACACTGACGAATTACAGTTAACTTTGTCACTAGATACAGTATTCAGTTTAGTGCATGATATTTATGTTTACTTCTCTAATTAGACTGCGAATAAATAGGCGTACATAAAACAGATTAAACTGGTAAATATATGAAAATAAACTAATAGTAATTGAACAGAAAACTACTGGGAAGGAAATAAAACACCTCGGAATTGAAAATAATTGAAATGGAATGAAAAATAGGAATAAACTGGAACAACTCGTTTCAAATGAAAGCAAGAGTTCAAACCTAAAAGTGACAGAAATGTTGAGAAAAAAACAATAAATAAATTATTAACTAAGGAACAAATAGGAAAACTAACTGCAAAAACAACAGCAAATAATTGTCAACAAAATGTACTTTAGCCATGTAATTCAGGCTAAACATTAAGAAATGTTGTCTTTAGAAGATTTGTGGAGTGTTGAAAGGTAAGGACATTTGGCAGGTTCAAAGGTGAGGATCTGTCTATCAACGGAAGCTTTGATAGAAAAAAGTAGTGTTAGTACATTTATCAAGATAAAACTGAGATAAAAAAATTACCAACTTGCATCACATGACCTAGGCTTGTTAATTGGATACAAACCTCTGACATAGAACCCTTAACGTTTCACTACTCTTGCATGTAATTGTTAAGACATGCAGCTAATGATACCATTATTTATAAGTTTTGATATGTCTAAGGTTGTGGTTCCCAACTATACCAATGGTTGGTACTTCACTCGTTGAATAAAGTTTACGCACAGGCCTGTAGGCCCATGTCAACTGGTAAGTGAAGGTTTTACATGAATAAATACATATAAATATAATGGTGTCTAGATGTCACGTTATGTTAACCACAAATGAAGGCGAGTGATTTATAGTACGTGAGACTCAATAAAGAAGTATTTCCTTAATTAAGCTATTTTAATAAAGAATAAATTATATTTTTTATCATGGAGTACGAAAGGCATCAATATAGCTGACTATGTCATTAGTAAAATGTGATAAAAGCCAGTATATAGCAAAAGGCATTACAACATCATACTGTCATTATTTCAAAAGTCGACACTTCCACAGACTCTACTTCCCGCCACTTCTTGACTTTCAAAAAAAAAAAAAAAAAAAAAAAAAAAAAAAAACGTCACCACTCTATACATCAAGCTATCTTACATCCACAATCTCCTCTTTTCTGGAGGAAACACCTTGAATTTTGTGTTTTGATAAATAACAATCTAAAGCTACAAGAAATTGTATTTTTAAATATTTTGTTATCCAAAACCGGAAATTAAATCAGATTACACAGTGGTATAAAAGATCAAGGCAAGTTTTGTATAATTTTTAATAAAATATATAGTGTAAGTTCACCAGGTCATCGGCCTGGGCATTGGCAAGTCATTGACTAAGTTAATGTATTGAAGTGGTGATAGCTGCTGGTCAGGCCAGGGAAAGAAACCTTCAATAGGATGAAGAATGAATATGAAAGTTAAATGGTGACATTAGATTGGGAAGAGAATGTTGGAGAATTGGAGAAGGGAGTGAGAGTTGGTGGAGACTGAGAAGTTAGAAAATTTGGGTGTCCAAGGGAAGTTATGGAAGAAATATCAATGAATAAGGACAGTCTAGAACATAAAATAAATGTTAAGTGTAAACTGTCAATGTACGGATTGTCAAATATTTAACAAAGAAATAAAATATAAACTCCCCAGGTTATCGGCCAGGGAATAGAACTTCCATTAGGACCAAGAGACATGAAAATGAAGAAAGTTAATAGGTGAATTTTGATTTGAAAGGAATATTAAGATTGGGAAGGATAGTTAGGAGTAGGGAGAGAGAGTTGGTGGAGGTCGAGAAGTTGAAAATTTAGGAGTCCCAAGAAAGGTACGGATGAAAAACCAATGAATAAGGACATTCTAGAGGACAACTGCAAGTCTTAGTCCCGCACACATACTGCAATAAGTGAACTAGGCTGTCACTCCAGTAGTAGGTTATCTGATTATAGGGAAAACCGGTGATCCAGGAGGATCCCCCCCCCCCCAGGGAATGTCCAGAGTAGTTATTAGCCTCCAGGACACCAACCAAAGTCTCATTAGACCCCATTTTGGCCCTCGATCAAGGGATTTGAAGGGTTATTCGAGTGGCTGTTGGCCTCCTTTCTGAGAGCCAACAAAAACATTTACACGTCCTAAGAGTGAACCCTTAAGAAGTGTGTTTCGTATCAGAAGTGTGGTATGCGAAGGGAAAACCATTTCCTTGGTTTACTGTAAAAGTGATTTTGAGGGCTATAATTATCATAAGTGTTACAAATTTAAAGACACTAAATAAAAAAACATTATTTAGTATAATTTTTAACTGATTTACATTGATACTTCAAAATAATGCACACTTGAAATTCTGTACTAGAAGATAATGCACATGCAGCAGCCTTAAAAAATGTTCAGCTTTCAAAAGGTCTTTTACCCTGGCAAAAGTTAGTTCACAAAAAACCTTAACCTTTTTCATAGTTAAATTTTATGCGAATTATAAAGATATTATAGGGGCCTTGCTAGTTTTTAATTTTTTTTCTTATATTTCAACACTATTTAAAATTAGTCTTTGGGAAAATTTCCTTTGGAAAAACTAAATTTAATTTATTTATAACAAATTGTTTAGTATTAATAGAACAAAGTGACATATATATATATTCATGTGCTTGGAATACTACAGGGATCAGAAGTATTCTCTATCTTAAGGGCTCGTTAAATATAAGGGCGTTTCAAAAAGGACTTTACAAATTTGAAAATTCATATAAAATTTATCAAACAAGGTACAGAGCTGGTTTTGGTGTTGTTTTAAAGGAAAATAGTTTAAGTTTTGACTCGCGTAGTCCGTTAGTGCCTAATCGCGCCGCACAAGCGCTAGTGACAGTTACGTTTAACATGGCTGCCTTCACTGGACCGGAGCGTGCTAGTTGTGTGTTTTGGTTTGAAGAATCGAAGTCTACGACAACAGTTCAGCGTAATTTTCGTACCAAGTACGCTAAAGATCCTCCTAGTAGGCCTACAATTTATGAGTGGCATAGTTGTTTTGTAGAAACAGGGTGCTCAGTAAAACATAAAAAATCCTCATGTCGTCCAAGTACATATAACGAAGTCGTTGAGCAAGTGAGACAATGTTTTGTAAATAGCCCTACGAAATCGACTCGGCGTGCATCTCGTGAGCTGCAAGTACCACATACGATGGTTTGGCGTTTGTTAAGAAAACGTTTGCACTTGAAACCATACCAATATTCGCTTTTACAAGCAATTAAAGACACTGATAAAATTGCCCGTAGGAACTTCTGTGTGGTTATGTTAAATCGAGTGGATGATGATGAAAATTTCTTGGACAACATTATCTTTAGTGACGAGTCCACTTTTCACTTAAGTGGCAAGGTAAACACACATAACTGTAGGATTTGGGGCAGCGAAAATCCACATGAAACATTACAACATGTTCGTGATAGCCCTAAAGTGAACGTTTTTTGTGCGTTGAGCAAGAGGAAAGTGTACGCCCCCTTTTTTTTCCAAGAGAGAACCATCAATGGGATAGTGTACCTTGATATGTTGCAACAATTTTTAATACCACAGATCGATGAGGATGACCGAGAACGAAATGTTTTCTTTATGCAAGATGGCGCACCACCACACTATCTGACTGACGTCCGGGATTTTCTAAATGACCGCTTCCCAAGTCAATGGATTGGCCGTGATGCGCCAATTGCATGCCCCCCCCCCCGTTCCCCAGACCTGACACCGCTAGATTTTTTCTTATGGGGTTTCATAAAAGATATGGTGTACGTACCCCCTTTGCCGGCCACTCTACCTGAACTTAGAGCAAGAATTTACGCTGCTGCTGAGCAAGTTAGACCTGAAATGCTAGTGCGAGTCTGGGAAGAAATCGACTACCGATGGGATGTCTGCAGAATAACCAATGGAAGCCACATAGAACATCTTTAGTTTAAGGTAAAAAACTTGAAGTTTTTTCCTTTAAATTAACACCAAAACCAGCTCTGTACCTTGTTTAATAAAATTTATATGAATTTTCAAAGTTGTAAAGTCCTTTTTGAAACGCCCTGTACTGTACTATCGTATATTCTTGTAAATTGATATTGGTTCTCATTTACTAGTAATTATATGTTTTTACCTTTCGCCAATCAAAGTGCTGAAAAATGAAACAATGTGTAACATGTGTAAAATAGTTTTCATTAAATAACTACGATGTATTGGACAAAAAGTCTGTTGTTCATGTGTAATAAAAGATCCTTTGTTTAGTGATGTTTAAAGTGGAATCATTATATGCAAGCCCGCGCGCGGTCTGATTACAGAAGGATAACAGGTCTCAGAGTTTAATGAAACCTCAGAGTTGCTTCTCTTCAATATTTCCCACTGTCACATAAATTAAGCTATGTACCAACTAGTCAGTTATTTAATACGGTTTGTTTTTACACCGTTAAAAATTCACCTTAGTATATTTATCGTTTTTTTTTTTTTTTTTTTTTTTTTTTTTGCCGATTAGAATTAGAAAATATAAAGAAATTTTTGAAATTTTTCATTATTAGTATAAATAAAAAATAAATCTTAATGGTTCTGCGGCCTAAATGTATCATTAGGAGAGTAGAACTTATACAACTTAAATTAAAAAATAACCTCTCTTACTTTATTAAAACAAAACATATACTTAAATAAAATCTAAAGAATTTAAAACTGAGCAAATTGCTTATTATTTACATTTAACAAAACTTATATGACATAAAATTATAAATTTATAACTTTTTAATATATAGACAAATAGAAATATATCAATATAACTCACTTAACTATAACTGTATATACAAAAAGACTTTTGTATTTTCAACTTCAAGCAGCCATTTCTGAAGATTTTTAAATATATTTCCTTACTTTTTGATAGTCTAATGGTGGTTGGATAGTACTATAAAAATGTAGGATTTACTAAAAGAGAGGCTTGGAACATAGTCTTCACTTTTCAATTTATACATGTTCAATTATCTGATTGGTGAATCTCCCCATGCTAAATAATATTTTAATACTATAAAAACAAAAATTTATTTTAATGGTAAAATTTGTAGGTCATAAAACAAAACCAATGATGGTTAACTTTCTTAAAAGTAAGTATTCTAATATACCAAGTTAATGCCCAGTTATTTAGGTAAAATTTCATTTGAAATTAAGTGGTAAGCTAGTTTAAGAGGGGTTTTCTAGGTTTAAATAACCCAGAGCGTTATGTATATATGTAATTTGGGGAGATTCTGAATATATATGATCTTTTTAAACTCTTTGCGAAGTGCCTCTTCGCGTCTTTCTTATGCTGCTTCGGAGAAGCTATGTTGCTCAGCCATGGGAGCCATGGTAGGTTGGTTGATATGTTGCACAGCCATGGAGCTATGGTAGGTTGGTTGATATGTTGCACAGCCATGGAGCCATGGTAGGTTGGAGCTATGTTGCACAGCCATGGAGCCATGGTAGGTTGGAGCTATGTAGCACAGCCATGGGAGCCATAGTAGGTTGGTTGCTATGTTGCACACCCATGGGAGCCATGCTAGGTTGGTTGCTATGTCGCACACCCATGGGAGCCATTGTAGGTTGGTTGCTATGTCGCACACCCATGGGAACCATTGTAGGTTGGTTACTATGAAGCAGCTGCTGGTAGCCCCTCATCGTCCTGTTTAGTTGTAAATCAACCTCTCGTACGTGTTTATGGTTAGTAAACAATCTTGAAATTAATAAATACATTATTTTCAGCTGTGTTTATTACTAAGTAATATGTTTATTACTTGTTATTTCCTTTCCAAATATCGATTTAATTGCTGTTAAGATAAAAGAGGTAAGATAGGAGAGGTAGAAGATAGGCAGAATATAGGACGTATATTAATTCACAATTGACTGAACGAATAGTTAGTTAATATTTTTAGATAACCTATAAATTCCTGATAGAAAATGGAAATTACACGGATTATAGTGACCCTAAATTTAAATGTGCAACTGACAGTAGAGAGTAAAATATTGCAGTGTTGTTGCAGAATTAATATGCCGGCGTGGTGGCTCAGTGGCTAAGGCTTCGGATTGCGGAGAGTCCGGATGTCCAAGGTTTGAATCCCCACTGAGCCAACGGTCGGGTCTTCCCTCGTTCAATAAAGTTGACTCACAGGCTTGTAGGCCCATTTAAACTGGCGAGTGATGTTTAATATGTATATGTTACAATTGCATATGCATTCTCGATCAAGTAAGAGTGTTTGTCCAGGCGCCCAGTTTAGCACTCTAAGGAATTTAGTTCTAGATTTTATTGCAAATGCTGCTAAGAGTAGTAAAGATCCTGACTCACTAACGAACAAGCAACGATCACCCATCTCCCCTCTCCCCCGCCTGCTTCATCCCGAAAATTCGACAGGACATAATTCCCTCATTCATAGTAAACTCTAGCAATGAATTTTATACATATTATTAATCTACTTTTTAGCTAAAGATGATTGTACAAATGTCAACTCAACATCTGAACAAATATCATTTATAGAAAAATAATTGGTAACACTTTTAAAAAATTTCCTTTTTTTATATTTACTCTATACTAGGTTGGTTAGTGCCTTTTGTCCACTATATTCTCAAAATGTTAATCAAATATATCACACAGTTTGTTCATTAGTTATGCACCAAAAAGGCTAACTTACTACGTATATGAAATAATAATGAAATGAAATGAGATAATGATTTATTTCCCATAAAATCACAAAAGTTTTTTACATTGTTGGCATGGAAATACCAGTCATCACTGACCAGTCTTGATTACTAGTAATACATAACAAATACATAGAATTGCCCTGCTTATAAACACTTAACCTAAGCGGACTTGTGCAGCAGTCTTAATAATATTCCCTATTTCTAACTTAAACTATATCTAATATATATATATAAAACAACAATATAAGTAACAAAACTTGTTTAAGCTTGTATCAAAAATATTTAAAAACGTAGTGTGCACCTGTATAAACAATATAATTTATATATGAGAAACAAAACAAAGTACAAAACACAAATATACGTAATACATTGCAATCGTGTATAAAAAAAGTACATAACATAAAATAACATATTTATATAATTATAATAACAATATATAGAAACAAAAAATAAAGAAACAATAAAGAACAAAAAAGTAGGCTATTGTTTAAAAAACAATCTTTTTGTAATGAAAAAATATATATACAGTAACAAGCATATACTAATTGGTTTCAAAAAATCTTATTATAAGTTCGCAAGACTTTAAAAAAAAATACTTTTTACGCAAAATATTTGACATTTAGTCAGTAATTAGTAATGGTTAACTAATTATTTACTTCTGCATGACTAATTAGTAACGTAAAAGTCTTTGTAATTTCTCATTTGTATCGTTAATTTATTATAAAATTGTTGCTAAATGCATAATAGAGGAAAGATGATTCTTGTTTGCTTTTGTGCAAAATAATTCAAATAAATCTATTTTGTAGGACTCTCACTGTCTTAATACATTTTTTATATGAACCTCCCCAACAGGATATTCCATATTGAAATTTAGAATGAATCAGTGTGTAAGATAGGCATTTAAGTACGTCAACATCGCACATATTTCTAACGTAGTAAAACTTTCTTATATAACTTCTCAAAGTACACAATAACTGGTCAATATGTTCTATCCAAGCCAATCGTCCATCTATTATAACACCTAAGTATTTGAATTTTGATACATATTCAATTGATTGGAAATTACAAGAAAAAAACCTGACCACAGTCAAAAGAATGAATTTTAATTTCGTTTTCTAATTTAAAGTTACTAAATAGTTAAAGTTTAATAATTTAGTTTTAGCGACATTTACTATACAATCATTCTATTCTCTAAGCACCATTGTTGTAAAATATTTAAGTTAAATTGTATGTTGTCCCATAACTGCTGTTTATTTTCACTCCAAGACAGGAATGCAATGTCGTCAGCAAATTCTACAACAGAACCTTTAAAATGTTGATCTAATAAGTCGTTAATGAAAATTAAAAAGAGTGTTGCGGAAAGCACGGATCCCTGAGGTACTCCTTTACCAATTTTGCAAGGTTCACTGTAAAAAGCACCAATTTTAACAACTTGTTCTCTTTCTGTTAGGAATTGTTTGAACCATTCTAGTGCTAATTTCGCACTTCTACAGCCTCAAGTTTTTCTAATAATTTATTATGGCTGCTTTCTAGTAATTTATTATTATTATTATTTGTAGACATAATAATAATATGTTATGTCTACAAGATCGAAAGCTTTACGAAAATCGACAAAAATCGCTAAACACTTATTCCCAACATTAATTCCATTGTAAACTCTTTTCATAAAATACATCAGTGTATCCTCAGTACTTTTGCCAAATTGTTTTTTACTAAAAAAAATGTATGTTATTTAAATATTGCAAGAGGCGAGATTTCATTACTTTTTCAATGACTTTTGAAAATACTGACAATAGACTGATTGGCCTCAGGTTATCCAATTTAATATCATTTGACTTTTTACGTATTGGCACGACTACGCTTTTTTCAATAATTTGGGAAAACAGCCAGTTGAGAAACTTATATTTATTATGTGTTCCAAAGCCGCAGCAAACATAACCGCACAATCTTTCAACAAATGTACCGTTATTTTATCAAACCCATTTGATCTTTTGCTTTCAATCTGTTTATAATATTCAATATTTCATTTTTGTCAGTTGCGTGGATAAAAAAAACGAGGAACACGGCGCTTGCGAATGTAACAATGTCGCAGCGGCTGGCCGGCCCCCCACCACTAGCCGCGCCGGCGCCGCCGTTATCAATCAGCTGTTTTATCTCGCCTGCAATAGTCTACTTGTCAGTAACAATGCGCGCGTCATCGAACGTTAACCTATCAATGTCTGATTTTGTTTTTCCGCCTGTAAGATTATTGATTATTCTCCACTGTTCTCTTGTGTTTCCATTAAATGCTGTAAGTAGATTATTATAATACTTGTGCTTAGTGTTATCAATTAAAATACTAAGATTTAGAGAGAATTTCTTAAAATATGCTTGACATTTTATATCATATGGTCTTTTAAGTTTAATTTTGGACAATTTATTTCTCATTTTGCTTTTAATGATTATTCCTGTATTTATCCAAGGGCTTTTTAACTTTGCTTTCATAGTTTTACCAGATTGCGTTTTTATTTCTGTAGGTACCATACTCAATAGCATTATTTGTCATTTGGTAATTATGCATTTTCTTGACACCTCTGAAAATACGATTTCATGTTGAAAAAGTGGTGAAAAATGAGTTTTTTCATCTTGAGCAGTTTGATTTCATCCGCGGAAAACTCGTATTTTACCGAAAAATTGAAAAAACTAGTTTTTATCTGATAGTGAAAAACCAATTTTTTTAAAATCTTTATTTTTCACAACTTTTTTTTTCATTTCTCGTGTTTTACTGAGCTGAACACAAATATATAACTGCTTTTGTAGTAAAATTATTTTTGCAGCTCGAAAAATGAATTTTTTACTGACATAAACAAACATAACCTAACTTATCCTAATTGTCTATTTTCTCAATAAAAGTTCGTAATTTGCGTTAAATTCGAGTATTTGGCCTCCGTGACAGCCTGCAGGCTGTCACTCCGGTGGGAATATAGGTGGATTCGGTTTTTGTGATTAATAGTTGTTGTATATAATGATCGCGTAATTGCCGCTAATCGCGATTCGCCACGATAGTAGTTTTTCCGTTATATCTCGAGAAATATTTGTAATAGACCAAAATAGTTTTTAAATTTGTATTTAGCGCAAAAACACATAAAAAAAATTATTAAAATACCATTTAAACTAACGGAAATATGACAAAAATACTAATAGTTGTGACATTGGTTTTTTCGAGTTTTTCTGTAAAATACGTTATTTCCGCGGAATAAAAAGCTTATCTCGTGAAAATACAGCCAATTCTAGATCCATTTCAAGCAAAATGTTCCAAATTTGTTTGGTGGCAAGAAACTGCATAAATACCCGTCATTTTATACAGTTGATCCATACATACCTTGGCACAGCAATATGTTATTTAAGTCCAACTTTAACTAGCTTTATTTATTATAACTTTATTATTATTCAAACTCTGTTCTGTAGCTAGTTGTTGTCTCAAACTATTTAATCTGATACCTACCAAATAATAATCTGACTCACCCAAGTTACAATGTTGTATTCGTAACAAATCAGGGTTCTTTATTCTAGTAAAGACATGGTCAATACTACATGGTCTTGGAGGTGTCAGTCACTCTTATAGGCTGCTTTAACAAACTTGATAGGCCGTAACTATTCATTAATGATAAATATTTGACAGAATGAGCATCTTGTTTAATCATGTCAATGTTACTATCTCCAATGCAAATAATGTTGCTGTTAAAATTTCTTAAACTGCTTTTCCATTCTTCAAAAAAACTTTTTACAGAGTACTCTGTAACCGGTAAATTGCTATTAAGGTAATATGTATATTATTAAGCCTGCATACTACAGTGTACTGTAGTAACTTTAATACTGTTATCAATATATACAATTTTACCCTCAGCAGCATAGTTATCATTACACTGACTATAAGCTGTATAGCCAGGTAAGCAGTAACGAAATGCTTCTTCTGACTTAATCCATATTTCACTAAAGATGATAATATTTACTTTAACATTTAGGATATTAAATTTTGCTTCTAGTAGGTTAAATTTTTTTTAGACTTCTAACATTAAGGAGAATAAAAGTAAAGCTTGTAAGACTACCTGCCAGGAAATTATTATCTAAGGAAATGGATATAAGCCAAGTTGTCATATGCTATCTGATTCTGTCATGTGTAATATACATACTAACAAAAATTAAGTCATTATTATTGTTAATGAATTTAATACTTAGGTTAATTCACTTATATCATAGTTTAAATATAGGCCTAAAGTCATTTCAGTGCTGCAATATCCTTTTCACTATCTATTCTAATACACTTTTGTCCATTCTCTTTCCTGACAAATACCTTACCATCATTACACCATACATAAGAGTAACCTACGAGCTTAGCCTTTTCTTTATTGGTTTTAAGTAAGCTTTTTGTTTCTGGAGTAAGGTGGTTATTGACATATACCTTGTTGTCTGGAAAGGCAGCGTTGAGTTCTCTGGCCATAAGTCCAGAGTCTTGCTGCTTCTTAGTCTTGTAAGCAGCAATGCATTTGTCCTCCAGGCGTCTGTCCTTGATCTGCAAGATGAGAGGAGGTATCGCGCTAGGCCGGAAGGTTGGAACCCGGTGTGCTGCCATTACATCCTCAGCTATCAGCTCCCATCTCCCATCTCCGCCCCGACATTAGTTGTAATGCTTACTGCTTCTTCATTGGTAATCACGGGAATGCCTTGAATTCGAGGTTATTCTTCCTGGAGTATTGCTCCATGAACCTCATTCTAGTCTTAAGGCCGTCAACTTCCTCTGTAAGCCTAAGATTACTTGCCTTCAGGGCTCCTTATAACCCTCTGAAAGCTGCTTCATCGTTACGTTTGACTGATAAATTTTCTCCGAAAAGACTTCCAAGGATATCTGAAACTCCTTAAAACTGTTTGCTGTAATCTTTCATTTCCTTGAAAACGTCGGCCTTGAAAGTATTTATAATACTCACCATACTTTCCAGTGTCAGAGTTTGTGTTGAACTTGTCTCTTTACTTGTAGTCGGTGTAATCAACACAGAACCAATCCTTTTTGGCATTACGAGTTTTAAAGTCGAATCATTTATACATCCCAGATGAAAAATCTTTTCACACATATTGTTCATATAGGTAATTTTATCTTCATTGCTATTAATTTCTTGTTCACATAAGCTGCATAAGCCGAACATGGTCGTTATGGTTTAATAAGATATAATTTGAATGATAAATATACGATCAAGTGAACTGATATAGCCGGGATAACCTCAAAACTGCGCAGCGCTTGAAGCCCCGTACGCACAGTACGAGATACGCATGGGAACTGATACAGCCGAGATAACCTCAAAACTGCGCAGCGCTGTAAGCTACGTCCGCACAGTACGAGATACACATGTGAACTGATACAGCCGGGATAACCTCAAAACTGCGCAGCGCTTGAAGCCCCGTCCGCACAGTAAGAGATACGCATGCGAACTGATACAGCCGAAATAACCTCAAAACTGCGCAGCGCTCGAAGCTACGTACGCACAGTACGAGATACACATGTGAACTGATACAGCCGGCATAACCTTAAAACTGCACAGTGCTTGAAGCCCCGTCTGCACAGTACGAGATACACATGCGAACTGATACGTATATGGATACTAACAAGTTTACTTTAAAAAATGTCAAAAATAATTTTCGATCTAACACCCTTAATAAACCATCTTCACATAACAAACTTAGACTCAAACGTTTATTTGTTTTTTTGTGTAAATGGCACAAATTTACAATTGTGTTAATGTTTCAATCCTTGCATAGAAATAATATGCTGTATGTTCATTTTATAATATATACAGGGTGTCTTAAAAGCCCATTCCCCCTATTAGCTTTTTTATCAATAGAGAGGAATTGATTAACTTCGGAGAATGTTTATATGACCAGCTGAAGAATTTTTTATGTATGACAAATGTTGACCCCCCTCCAAAAATGGGAAGTTTGAAAGTACGTAAAGAATTTGAAATAGGAACCCCCAGCAAGCGCCAATATATTTTGAAAGGATTTAAAAAGTAAACAATAGGAATTCCACAAACTTAAGGTCTCTAATGTTACTCTACCAAATGTGGTGGCTAACTCGAGTTTGGAGTTCTGTATCGCACATGTTTGATAGTCTCCTCATAGTCGACTTAGTTATTAGTACATTTGTACAGTAATAAATGGGTAGTGTTAAGTATTTCTACCTTGCGGAAAATCCTTAACGCGGATTTACTCAACATTTTCCAAACAATTCTTCAAATGGAAACAGCTTATCTCCACACTAAGACTTACTTAAGCTTAATCAAGAGCGTTACTTAAGATAAGCTTTAAACTCTTGTAAGTATATGTGAGCAGATTTTTTAAATTGAATATGGTATTTTCATTTTTAATCCGTTACTTTTTAAAATAATAAAGAATTTCATATGGAGAGTGAATACTTGCAAATAATGGTTTTCCTTCCTATTTATGATATTCAGTAACACTAATTAGCAAGAATCATTTTACGTGAGTGTTGATTCTCACGTAAATACGTGAAATATGTTGTTTTTTTTTTTTTTTACTAAAAAATGGTAGCTGACAATCGACCATAGAATATATACTGCATATACCAGAAGCAGTCAATTTAAACCAGCCAAGTAAGTGGCCTAAAAAAAATATGATATTGAAATAAATTTTACAAGGAAACCCATATTCTTTCTATAACATTATCAGTTATAACTTTCAACTCAATGGTAGTATCAAGATGTTCTGAATGTTATCATAAATATAAACAAATAAAATAAGATTTTGACATTTAAAGAATCGAAGTTTTTAATCCATTATTTAACGCGATCTGAATCACTGAACAGTTTTAAAATATTACTCGATATAAAAACAAAGATCGTGAGGAAGGAAAAATACGGAGATGTCCTTCGGTCTCACAGCGGTAGCATTCCAAGTGAGTGGGACTTAGAATGTAACCATGTATGTACCTCCTTCGGTCTCACAGCGGTAGCATTCCAAGTGAGTGGGACTTAGAATGTAACCATGTATGTACCTCCTTCCGTCTCACAGCGGTAGCATTCCAAGTGAGTGGGACTTAGAATGTAACCATGTATGTACCTCCTTCCATCTCACAGCGGTAGCATTCCAAGTGAGTGGGACTTATAATGTAACCATGTATGTACCTCCTTCCGTCTCACAGCGGTAGCATTCCAAGTGAGTGGGACTTAGAATGTAACCATGTATGTACCTCCTTCCGTCTCACAGCGGTAGCATTCCAAGTGAGTGGGACTTAGAATGTAACCACGTATGTACCTCCTTCCGTCTCACAGTGGTAGCATTCCAAGTGAGTGGGACTTATAATGTAACCACGTATGTACCTCCTTCCGTCTCACAGCGGTAGCATTCCAAGTGAGTGGGACTTAGAATGTAACCATGTATGTACCTCCTTCCGTCTCACAGCGGTAGCATTCAAGTGAGTGGGACTTAGAATGTAACCATGTATGTACCTCCTTCCGTCTCACAGCGGTAGAATTCCAAGTGAGTGGGACTTATAATGTAACCACGTATGTACCTCCTTCCGTCTCACAGCGGTAGCATTCCAAGTGAGTGGGACTTATAATGTAACCATGTATGTACCTCCTTCCGTCTCACAACGACAACATTCCAAGTGAGTGGGACTTAGAATGTAACCATGTATGTACCTCCTTCCGTCTCACAGCGGTAGCATTCCAAATGAGTGGGACTTATAATGTAACCATGTATGTACCTCCTTCCGTCTCACAGCGGTAGCATTCCAAGTGAGTGGGACTTAAAATGTAACCACATATGTACCTCCTTCCGTCTCACAGCGGTAGCATTCCAAGTGAGTGGGACTTATAATGTAACCATGTATGTACCTCCTTCCGTCTCACAGCGGTAGCATTCCAAGTGAGTGGGACTTATAATGTAACCATGTATGTACCTCCTTCCGTCTCACAGCGGTAGCATTCCAAGTGAGTGGGACTTATAATGTAACCATGTATGTACCTCCTTCCGTCTCACAACGATAACGTTCCAAGTGAGTGGGACTTAGAATGTGACCATGTATGTACGTCCTTCCGTCTCACAGCGGTAGCATTCCAAGTGAGTCGGACTTATAATATAACCATGTATGTACCACCTTCCGTCTCACAGCGGTAGCATTCCAAGTGAGTGGGACTTATAATGTAACCATGTATGTACCTCCTTCCGTCTCACAACGATAACATTCCAAGTGAGTGGGACTTAGAATGTAACCATGTATGTTCCTCCTTCCGTCTCACAGCGGTAGCATTCCAAGTGAGTGGGACTTATAATGTAACCATGTATGTACCTCCTTCCGTCTCACAGCGGTAGCATTCCAAGTGAGTGGGACTTATAATGTACCCATGTATGTACCTCCTTCCGTCTCACAACGATAACGTTCCAAGTGAGTGGGACTTATAATGTAACTAGTATGTACCTCCTTCCGTCTCACAACGATAACGTTCCAAGTGAGTGGGACTTATAATGTAACCATGTATGTACCTCCTTCCGTTTCACAACGACAACATTCCAAGTGAGTGGGACTTATAATGTAACCATGTATGTACCTCCTTCCGTCTCACAACAATAACATTCCAAGTGAGTGGGAGTTATAATGTAGCCACGTATTTACCTCCTTCCGTTTCACAACGACAACATTCTAAGTGAGTGGGACTTATAATGTAACCATGTATGTACCTCCTTCCGTCTCACAACGATAACATTCCAAGTGAGTGGGACTTATAATGTAGCCACGTATTTACCTCCTTCCGTTTCACAACGACAACATTCCAAGTGAGTGGGACTTATAATGTAACCATGTATGTACCTCCTTCCGTCTCACAACGATAACATTCCAAGTGAGTGGGACTTATAATGTAGCCACGTATTTACCTCCTTCCGTCTCACAACGACAACATTCCAAGTGAGTGGGACTTATAATGTAACCATGTATGTACCTCCTTCCGTCTCACAACGACAACATTCCAAGTGAGTGGGACTTATAATGTAACCATGTATGTACCTCCTTCCGTCTCACAACGATAACATTCCAAGTGAGTGGGACTTATAATGTAACCATGTATGTACCTCCTTCAGTCTCACAACGACAACATTCCAAGTGAGTGGGACTTATAATGTAACCATGTATGTACCTCCTTCAGTCTCACAACGACAACATTCCAAGTGAGTGGGACTTATAATGTAACCATATATGTACCTCCTTCCGTCTCACAACGACAACATTCCAAGTGAGTGGGACTTATAATGTAACCATGTATGTACCTTCTTCCGTCTCACAACGACAACATTCCAAGTGAGTGGGACTTATAATGTAACCATGTATGTACCTCCTTCCGTCTCACAACGATAACATTCCAAGTGAGTGGGACTTATAATGTAGCCACGTATTTACCTCCTTCCGTTTCACAACGACAACATTCCAAGTGAGTGGGACTTATAATGTAACCATGTATGTACCTCCTTCCGTCTCACAACGACAACATTCCAAGTGAGTGGGACTTGTAATGTAACCATGTATGTACCTCCTTCCGTCTCACAACGACAACATTCCAAGTGAGTGGGACTTATAATGTAGCCACGTATGTACCTCCTTCCGTCTCACAACGACCACATTCCAAGTGAGTGGGACTTGGATGGGACATGGTTAAATAATGTAACCATGTAACATGTGTTTGAGTGTTTATTACTACAACGACGATCTGGTCTAGTGAAGTTTTCCTTAGTGGTCAGTGGTATTCCTATCATTCTAAGAAAATGTTATCAATATCGTATTCATAAACTGATACAACTAGTTTGTTTCATATCACTTTAAATATAAGTCATTTTACTGACTTAACTATATGACTTTTACAATCAGATGTGCTGATTGTTGAAACATAAGTTTGGTTTACTTGGTTACAGTTTGCAGGGTACAGGGAATTGTGGGGAGGAGAGAATGGAGGAGGGCGGGCGAATTGCAGTTCATGGAATGTAGTGAGACGTAACTAATTTTTAATTGACTTTTAATTGATCGTAACATATCCAACAGCTGTCATCCCCAGTAGTAACGTTACTTGACTGGCCTTTTTATGTCGGCTAACTAGTTCTTTCTCAGACGTAACAGTTTGTTTTCTATTTCTGTAGTTATGTTTGTTATTTACAAAATATAAAAATTCTATTAGTTAATTTCAGCAAAGTAAAAGTTTTCAAAAGTATTAATGTATGTATTAGTCTAGTTTTTAATATTTATTAGTTTTTAATGTTTATGAAACCTGGTTTTACATGTATGATGGGAGATCAATGTTTGAACACTAAAACACAAATACTTTGTAATGTAGATTTTATTTGGATATTGTTTAGCAGTCTAACTTTAAATCTTTTATTAGTTTGTTAGCTGGCCTGTAAAATACATACAATAAAACTGTATTTAGAAATTGTTTGCAAAATATGTGTATGTAAAGAAGTTCTCTGAGATTTAGAGAATTAGTGTGACTCTCTGTCTGGAGTTAATGTAGTATACATACACAAAGTTTACAGAAAGTCGAACGGCTACTAGTTTATTGGTTGACTTCATGCGTTTTATAAGAATATTTATCAACTCAATATTTTATACAAACCCATCCCTTTTTTCTTTTTAAATCAGGTAATCTCTGGACAGTTGTACATGTTGCTGAAGAACGTTTATTTGTAAACATTCAAAATCAAGTAAAGTACTTAGAAAACTATTAAAAACACTACTCTAGTTTCAAAATCGGTCGCCATACTTAAGTTTGTGAAATTCCTATTGTTTACTTTTTTAATCATTTCAAAATAAATTGGCACTTGCTGGGGGTTCCTATTTCAAATTCTTTACGTACCTTCAAACTTCCCCATTTTTGGAGGGGGGTCAACATTTGTCATACATAAAAAATTCTTCAGCTGGTCATATAAATATTAGCCGAAATTAATCACTTCCTCTCTATCGATAAAAAACTTAATAGGGGGATGGGCTTTTAAGACACCCTGTATATATTATAAAATAAACATACAGCATATTATTTCTATGCAAGGATTGAAACATTAACACAATTGTAAATTTGTGCCATATATGCAAAAAACATATAAACTTTTTAGTATAGGTATGTTATGTGAAGATAGTTCATAATTCTATTTTGAATTTTAGAAAAGAAGTTCAAGTTTATCAACAGTCTTATTTTGATGGCACGTCATAAGTTATATCTGAATCACAATTATAAGTCTTAGCGTGACTAAATTATTTCATATTTATAAAAACTTAGAGATATACAGTTGCAATATAAAGTACGTACAATATATAAGAGTAACACAAATGGATAGAAAACCGACTTCGACTAAAACATTTACCATTATGCTTTAATTGCTCACAACTCAAACTTAATTGTTTATATTTTATAAAAATAAACGTATGAGTGAATTCAATTTCCATATTTTTAATTCATAAAATTGTTATACCTCTTCAATATAAATTAGGTAATATTAAAAAGGTAAAAAATGTATTCTGCAGTTTACATTCATCATACCAAGTGAATTGGGGTAGTAGATTTAAGAATCTCATTGTAAAGTTTCACATAAAAACTAAAGCAGTCAAGTTATTATTGCAATATTTAATCTCACTCTAAATACATAATGAACATAATCAATATCTTTCATTGCATCTTTATTTTCTTGTAAGAGATTAAAACCTTTCAGCAATTATTATTACGTAATTATCCAGTTTGGCTGACAGCCTTTAAAAGTAACACTCGTAGGAAAGCTAGTCATGAAATTATATTTATTAATATTACTAAGTGAGTTTAATTAAAGTGTCAGTTTTATGCGTTTGCTGATTTTTGCCTTCTTTAAGTTTACACTTGCGTAAAAGTTTCTGCAGGCTTAAAAATTCGCACAGGTATAAGACATATGTATTTGTATTACATTTCAATGACATGTTAAAATTAAAAAATTGTTCAGAAGACGTGATATGAATGTCTGTTTACAATTAAGCTCTAGATCCGTACAAATAATCCTTCCGCAGCCGGATCAACCAGACGAGGTTGTACGTACGGGACAGAAAGAGTAATCTCATGTCATACCCCTTCATAGTCCTTAATTCAATTATAATTATTATTTTATAAAATTATAAATAGAAAAATTATATATTTAATTATTCTCTTAAGCCATTACTTAGTTATTATTAGATTTTGTCAGTATGCATATTTACTTTATTAGTTCTGATTTTTGTTACATAACTATTTGATGAACATTTTGAACTTTTTGTTCGATATTTTTTTGATTATATTTTACTTTAACCAATTTACTTTTGGAATTTGCCAAAAACACAATTTTTTTCCCAATATCTTAGAAGCATTAGAACACCTTTCCATTTTACAGGCAAGAATGGCAAATTAACAACTACTTTACCTTGAAGTGGAGAAGTTACATGGAATTTGCAAAATGTGAAACATAGTAATTACCATTTATAAGATTGTATAGTATATTTCGGAACTTATCAATCAAAAGTTTCGTGGAGTTTACAGATTTCTTTGTCTTGCCTGATACACAAACAAGTTATATAGCCATTTATATAATTTATACACGATTATAAGTGTATCAATGCAAGGAAGTGTATCAATGCAAGGAAGTGTATTAAATGCAAAAAACAATACATGACCAACTCTACTCCATAGCTGCCGTAAAATGTTTGCTCGTTCAAAATTACGTTTACATGATTTTGACACATTTGTATTACGTATTAATTGATTGTCACATACAGAATAATTGTTACGTATTAAATTGTTGAGGTTGGACTCCACCCAACCATTTCAATTACCCAAACTGTGCACGTCCATGTAATTGCTGGAGTATATAGCAGCTTTGGGTTGGTTTCATGTTGAATTTTGTTAAACTATTAAATCCTACAACCCGATCATTATAGTTCTGAAACGTACTATTGTACATTTTGTGTGTTATGAAGCCACGCCATTTGTTTTTTATTTCTTAGTGACCACCATTATCCACGAACTATGTGAAAAAAAAGTATAAAAGTGGTCGTAAATGTGTTATTTTTACAAAAAATTAGGACTAAGCATTAGACCTTGCAATAAAATCGATACATTAGTTTATAGTTTAAACTCTCTAAAGGAACATTAATTTGTCATGAAATGGAATAAATGATTTCTGAACTCACTTTGGTTTCATCCCGTTATTGGAGAAAAATCTAGCATCAATCCAGTAGTCATTGAATTCTGATGGCGTATTTTATTGCCTTTTCTGAGCAAGCGGAAAGCAATTTATTTCTGCATTCTGAGGAACATATTGTTTGTATCAATATGTACATTCCTCTATGAATATTTATGGTGTAGCTTGAGAATAAAATGTATTATATTTGCTATATTATATTGCTTTTATTGTATACTACAGTATGATATCTGTAGTATAGCATGATAACAAAATGGGATTTTTATGTGAACAAAATGATGAATATAATATCTAAACAGTATAGTGGTAAATAATTTTAAAAATCGTTATTTTAATTATGATAAATACATGTTGGCACACATAAAGCACAAAGTGAACGTCACACAGCACAACAAATATGAAACAATATAAGTCCAAATTCCAAAAATATACTACAATTCAAGTACAAAATGCACAAATATATCAAAATATAAGCACCATATGCACACATATACTACAGTAAAAGTACAAAATGCACAAAAATATCAAAATATAAGCACCATATGCACACATATACTACAGTACAAGTACAAAATGCACAAATATATCAAAATATAAGCATCATATGCACACATATACTATAGTACGGTACTTGTACAAAATTCACAAATATATCAAAATATAAGCACTATATGCACACATATACTACAGTACAAGTACAAAATGCACAAACACTATTGTGGTCGATTTCGACAAACCACGTCTACTTTTCTGAGTCCAGAAGTGATTCTTTTGAGAATCTCTCTGGTCTGAGGAAGGTAAACGTGTACGTAAAATCATTGTACTTCAGTAAAACACAATAAATGTTATGAAATTAAGTGAAATTTTCCTGCTACGATAAAATTTATGTGATAATTGGCACGACATATATTTCTCCAAACATGGACAATTGACGATAAATATTTAAAAATAACGCTATACAACTATCCAAATATTGCAATTTTCCAAAGAACTTCATAGCTAAAATTACCAAATATTGGTCAACTTTGCACCAATAATTTTTGACACGTTAAGTATCAAATCACGCTACATTTTATTTAATATATAGTTAATCATAGGATTAACTCAGATTTATAACCACTATGATAAAAATATTGCTTCTGATCAACTAAATATGAAGAGAAAATAACCATATGGTTTGAAAAACCAAGAAAGTTGCATTTACCAAGCAGAATTCAGAAAATTGTCTTTAACAAATATCTTGGTAAAGTCAGTAAACGCAACCTGTGCCTGATACTAATAATTGAGAACCTTTGACGTGAAATTAACCAAATTTTCCTGATTAGAAGGTAACAAGGGGACGAGATGAGAAAGAAAATGTTGATTTGGAAATAAAAAAGGTTTAAATAATGGACAAACATTTCTACTGGCCTGAAGTTAGTGATTTCAAATGTATTGCGTCTTTACATGGTGTTTTCGAAAGAGGAAAGTGTGTTCCTTTTTTAATTTGGAGGTTTTTCAAAGAGAGGGGATTGTATAATATGCTTAAAATAAATACAAGAGTCAATAGGTGAGTTACAGCACGTCTTAAAAAGTATGATGGTATCAGTTATTAAGTTCTGACTATAATACCTTTTTAAGGATAACTTATGTATTGCCACTCTAACCTCGACTGGACTCCTGGCATCACCGACCGGTTTAGTGGATCCATCCATTGGCCCATTCATTAAAAAACTTGTCGATGTAAGTTAAGACGTTATAAATTATTTGAAAATTATACTAACTACGTTTTTTTAGTTAGAGTATTTTTATTTATAAAGCTGTGATAGTTGCATTCTAGATCTCAAATTTATATATACAAAATACGCGAATTGTATGATGTTTGACAAACATATTTGCAAAATACGCGAATGGTTTGATGAGACATACGTACCTGTACAAGTTATACTACAACTATTTCTCAAGCATTCTTTTAGAGTGTGAGAATCGTAAATTATTTCTTTAAGTAAACCATCCTTCATGAGTTTATTTATCTTTATTACGATTTTAATTACACCTTGGAAGGCCAAAATTATTAAATATTTAAAAAGAGCGAAAACAGTCTACTTGGCTTGTAAAAATTACGGAATTAAATAAATAAATTCTTTATTGCAGCATCTTAAACAAATACAGCAAACTCATCTTTTAAGTAAGTATAAAAAAAATAAAATACATATCAAAATTAATTTAATACTTAACGTAAAATTTAAACTATAATAATCAAGTAGCTCAAGTTGATACATTTAACATTTCTTAATGACTGCAAAAGCTCCTTCAACAGGCCGAATGCCCAATTAACGAGGAAGCTGGAGTATAAACAGAATTATGACATTGTAACGATACTTTAAAACAGTGAATATAGAATTACAATAAAAAACAAATTACACCTTAAAACAGTATATACTTAAAAAGCAGAAAAATCTGTAAAATTCTGAATAAAACTTATATAATTACAACAATAACCATAAAGCTGTAACCTACTCATTGTGAATATGAATGACAAAAAAAGGAAGAAAAGTTCAGTTTATGAGGTTAATCATAGGAGCCCCAAACACATTTGTGTAAACCAACACCTGTTGTGATTACTTACATCGTGGATTAACAAACATTAACGCCTAGACAATAGCACTGACAATCCTCAAAGACATTCTTAAGTAACAAGCTTATTTTATCTATACCACAGATTCACCTCTGAATATGCACTCAAGATACAAGTGTGCTTCGTTAGTGCTTAACTATTCAGCATTGTTATCGCTGAACAATTCTGTTAGCTAGATCTTCAAGTAAATCTCAATACTCTTAGCAGCTAGGTTGTTCATTGGTATTACAGCCAATTAGGCGAATTGTTCTCTCGTCAACTTACAAGGGAAACGTTTATCAAGTTAAACAATATGATTCATACTATCATAATTACTCCTTTTACACAATCATCTATACAAAACTTTGAAAATCATGATTATTATTTACATACAAATAGAATATTTACAGAAATAACTAGAGTGTTAGGCACTAATATATTTTAAATATAATAATTATTAACGTGTTAAATACACCTTATTAATAAATAAGGTAAACAATTATTTATACCAATCCGTTATTACACTTTAGTTAATGTAATAGTTACCATTTGTTTATAATATTATTTATTCATACAGTTATAAATAATAATGAACAATCATGAATTTAATAATCACTCATAAAAATTCATCTTTTATATAGGAATTAAACCTATAACTTGATCTCCATTTATTTTAAATCTGTTATTATTATCATAATTTTAATCATTTTACTTTAATAAGTTACTGATTTATAGTTACACCTTAAACACTTAATATCCGTGTATTCTAAGTTTATTTCTTTTCAAACAAGTCTAGTGTCTCACTAAAAGGAGAGTTAAAGGAGAGGCTCACTCCCCTATAACCTTACTCTAACCCATTCCCCGTAGACTAATGATCTGTGCGGGGAACGGACAGAGTAAGGGGAAACCAGTACAGTACTAAGTGATTATTAAAATACTATCAATCCAGTCCAGATTCGAACCTACACTATCTCTAACCCAGATTTAAAGTCCTGACGCCTTACACCCTCATCAACAAATCCAGTCCAGATTCGAACCTACACTATCTCTAACCCAGATTTAAAGTCCTGACGCCTTACACCCTCATCAACAAATCCAGTCCAGATTCGAACCTACACTATCTCTAACCCAGATTTAAAGTCCTGACGCCTTACACCCTCATCAACAAATCCAGTCCAGATTCGAACCTACACTATTTCTAACCCAGATTTAAAGTCCTGACGCCTTACACCCTCATCAACAAATCCAGTCCAGATTCGAACCTACACTATCTCTAACCCAGGCTCAAAATCCTGACGCCTTACACGCTCATCAACAAATCCAGTCCAGATTCGAACCTACACTATTTCTAACCCAGATTTAAAGTCCTGACACCTTACACCCTCATCAACAAATCCAGTCCAGATTCGAACCTACACTATATCTAACCCAGATTTAAAGTCCTGACGCCTTACACCCTCATCAACAAATCCAGTCCAGATTCGAACCTACACTATTTCTAACCCAGATTTAAAGTCCTGACGCCTTACACCCTCATCAACAAATCCAGTCCAGATTCGAACCTACACTATCTCTAACCCAGGCTCAAAATCCTGACGCCTTACACGCTCATCAACAAATCCAGTCCAGATTCGAACCTACACTATTTCTAACCCAGATTCAAAGTCCTGACACCTTACACCCTCATCAACAAATCCAGTCCAGATTTGAACCTACACTATCTCTAACCCAGATTTAAAGTCCTGACGCCTTACACCCTCATCAACAAAACCAGTCCAGATTCGAACCTACACTATCTCTAACCCAGATTTAAAGTCCTGACGCCTTACACGCTCATCAACAAATCCAGTCCAGATTCGAACCTACACTATCTCTAACCCAGATTTAAAATCCTGACGCCTTACACCCTCATCAACAAATCCAGTCCAGATTCGAACCTACACAATCTCTAACCCAGGCTCAAAATCCTGACGCCTTACACCCTCATTAACAAATCCAGTCCAGATTCGAACCTACACTATCTCTAACCCAGATTTAAAGTCCTGACGCCTTACACGCTCATCAACAAATCCAGTCCAGATTCGAACCTACACTATCTCTAACCCAGATTTAAAGTCCTGACGCCTTACACCCTCATCAACAAATCCAGTCCAGATTCGAACCTACACTATCTCTAACCCAGGCTCAAAATCCTGACGCCTTACACGCTCATCAACAAATCCAGTCCAGATTCGAACCTACACTATTTCTAACCCAGATTTAAAGTCCTGACACCTTACACCCTCATCAACAAATCCAGTCCAGATTCGAACCTACACTATCTCTAACCCAGATTTAAAGTCCTGACGCCTTACACCCTCATCAACAAATCCAGTCCAGATTCGAACCTACACTATTTCTAACCCAGGTTCAAAGTCCAGACGCCTTACACCCTCATTAACAAATCCAGTCCAGATTCGAACCTACACTATCTCTAACCCAGGCTCAAAGTCCTGATGCCTTAGACAACTCAGCACAAGCCTGGCTTTATATCATATCCACACTGTGAGACTAAGACAAACTGTATCTAACAACCACGTAAGTAGAAATTAACTGATCACATAACCGTGCTGATCTACTGTCCGTGGCTCTCCTGGCTGTGTTCCTCAGTGTTTACAACCTCGTCGGGGGTTGCTCTCCATTCAGCCACGATACTTGACCGTCCCTGGGTGGATGGATGATGAACTTTGAAGTCCAATGGCTTGCCTACTAGATCAACGGTTTGCCCTGTGGTCAGATAATCTCCTACTGGATTATGGCCCGTCCTATTGACAGCCTAGTACACTCATTGCAGTATGTGTACGGGACTAACTCCGTTAGACTTGGAGTTGTCCTCTATACTGTCCCTATTCACTGATCTTTCTTCCAGACAATCCCTTGGACTCCCCAATTTTCTCACTACCTACGCTTTACCCTCCTTCCCCAATCTTAACATTCCCTTCTAAATCGAAATTCACCAATTAACTTTCTTCATATTCATGCCCCTTGGTTTTAATGAAGTATCATTCCCCGGTCGATGACCTGAGGAATTTACATTTTATTTCTTTGTTAAATATTTTACAAACCGTACCTTGACATTATACTCTTAACATTTCTTTTGTAACCTGCTTTCATTTTTATTTTTCAACGAGATATTTTTTTTTCTCTATGTGTATATTTATAATTTTATTTTATGTAAACTGCCACTAAATCTTGCTTGAAAAGGAGATGATAATCCACTCGAACCACCCCAACCCTTGATCGAGGGCCAACACATTAGCTGCTCTAATGGGACTTCGGTCGGTGTTCCTAAGGCAAAGAACTACTTTCATTTGCATTATTGAACGCTACTCACAACCTCGCTCCCTCCGAGCAAATATTATTTTATCTTGTGAGAAAAGACTTTTACGATCCATTATTTCTGGTTTATGGTGTGCACCCTCCAACTAAGGGGTGCACACCATAAGGGGGTTCCACTAAAGGGGGGGGGGGGTAATTGCACTTCTGGTCTCTCGATCACCTTGAGTGTATTATGACAAATACTATATCTAAAACACTAACCATAATAAACTCTTTCTAGTGCAAATCCAGTGGTAGACAGTTTAACTCTACAAGCACACCCACAACCAACAATGAAGCCAAAATAATCAAACAATGAAACTATGATATTGCATACACGCACCATCAAGAAGTGTGGTACAACTTGTTCTAAGAATCTTTTAAGGATCCAAATAAGAGCCAATGCTGTTGACATGGTGATTGTCAAGTGAATATTGCAACGTTTTGCAACTAATTTTCCAACCTTCATTTTCTGTTTACGGATAAAATTAAATGTTTAGGTGTCATATTAAATTTGAACTTTTATATTGTTTAATGTATTATGTTGTATCAACTTTTAAGTTATAAAAATTTTCTACAATTTTGCGTCCACTGTTATACATATATTATTCACAGTAATAGCAAAACAGTTTATTAATTATTAGTACAATTGTATTATAATTGTTAGAAGTATTCCTAAATAAAGTTTTTGCCAAAACCTATTGAAACACTCTTTTATGATTTAGATTAAACAGTTACAAAACAAAAATTATAAAAAGTTACAAATAGATAGTTAATTTTTTTGTGACACTTATAAGTTGTTTTGTAAAAGACATGACCTATTTTTAATGTTTTTTTTTAAGTTATTAGATATAATTATAGTTATAAAAAATATGAATTTACGGAGCCATCCTTTAGCTTTGGACAAATGGCTCAACAAGTCCACTCCAGCCACCCTGAACGGGAGTCTATTCTGTCAACTCTCCCACCCACCCCCAAATGTGAACATGTTTCCTCGCATCAGTAGCGTATACTGTGACTGCCTTTATATGGATGAAAGTAATAACATGCGTTATGGATGAAAGTACTCTAAGCAGGGCTCCATCTGTTTACATAAGTTTGGCTCAATGGCCAGCTACCATTTGTTAATCAAACAGTCGGTTTTTACGTGAACTGTCGGTGACTACGTGTCTTCACGGAAAGAGACTCCACTACACAATCTCATGACTGAAAATAAATAATAATAAGCTCTATTTCATAAGTGCATAATTTCATGAAAGTTATTTGTCCTGAACAATTTTAAAGAGAGCAGCCGTTTCCAGTCATAAAGTTAAAATTGTATTGTAATAGGAATGTTATGTGTTTACTGTAAAATAATTATAAATATGTCACACAATATAAGTTAAATAAAAGGTTAGTAGAAAATAATACATATGGTAATTTATTCCGGTGATCTACATTCAGTCGTCAAACCAAAGATGTTGACAAATTAACCTAATCTCAAAAGAACTTCAAAATACTTTACTTAGTACATTTTACTTTATTTAAATATCAACTAAAGGGGAATGAAGCGTTTTACTCGGTCAAAGTCTTAACAAAGTTTGATGAGGGAATAACCACATCAAAGTAACGGGTTGCCCTCTCACACCTTTATTTCGCTACGGTAAACCTGGCTCTAAACTTCGGTAAGCCCAGTTACGGAGGGCGTGTTTTATGTTCGCAGGGTTGAACAGGTATTTACAACACAAGTGTTTCATTTTCATTCTTGCACTGTTAAACTGAAATAGCAAACATTAACAAAACTGTGAAGTACTTCATTAATAAATTAAATACGTCACAGGTCTTTATTAATACATGATTTAAAAAAATATTATTCTTGGTATTATTTTAATTTACCCAGTTTGATACAAGAAATCGTATTTTTTCAAACAGCTGCTGGCAGGAACTGGAAACAGTTCATCTTGGGCAGTTAGATAAATATTTTGTCGATGTCAATAATAAGTTAATTAGGACCTTTTCCTTTAACTCACTACCACTGATTGTTTTATCACAATTACGGTTAGGTTTTGTTAGGTGGCTATTAAAGTTGATCACAAACTGGTAAATCCAATGACTTACCACCGAATGCACTCTCCGTGTGTAAGTGAAAGCGATAAGATAAGGCCAGAGGTATCGGATTTCTATTGGATAGGAATACCACAGTGGATGTAAAAATGAACAATAGAATATGGTTGTGAATTAACGGAAACAGAAAGAAATTAGTGGAAGTGAACAAACAGAAAAGATCCGTTAGTTAATATAATAATGCTTTGCTGTTTAAACAACGAAACTAGTAATAGATAACCAAGGTAACGTCTCGTTTTTACAAACATCTTTTTTTACACGAAAATACATATTTTTACAGGATTTTGACGTAAAATATGACGTGCTATTTTTATGGATAAAAAACATAAACGACCAATGTGATCAAAGGAGATGGCTGGGGTTAAGTTAGTTCTATCTCCTGCCACTCTTCTGGAGCCACTCCAAAATCTTATTTCAATAAATACCATTAAATAGTCAAGCATAAATATCATAAGTGAAGTAGAAAACCTGAACTATTCTAATACGAAGATTTAATGAACAAGATTGAAATTGATCCTGAGAGAAAGTGAAGTAAGCGTAGTACTTCCTTTCGTGATTATCAATGTAAACGATGATGTTCATGAAATTTGAACAGCTGCTGTATTGTAAATAATTATGTTTTTAATGAGGATAAGGGGCACTTTTATTTACGTGCCATTTATACTTCCTGTTTTTACTAATATTAAGTTTTGAAACTAGGCAAGGTAAAAATGTACGTTCTGTCATATAAACAGTAAAAAATAAAATTTATAAATAAACAGTTTATTACAATTTTACACTTTCTTATTATTTATATGTTGTGTAATTCTATTTCCCGAACTGTTAAGTTTAAAAATTAGTAGCAGAGACGAGACGAGGAAGCCGGGTTGGAAAGTCTGTGTCACCACCACCCATAATCCTGTATGCGCTATCAATCAGGATTTACGAGGTTTTCGCCTCATCACTCAGCCTAGTTTCCTCTTGAATTCTACATTCAGATAATTCTGCCATGCTGGAACCATGTTTGTAGCAATTCCTTGTACTAAATATAAGCTTATTGATTTCTTTTTAATGCAACTTTCGTCCCTAATCTGCTGTACCCAAATTGGAAAATTAATTTTAAAACTACCTAATTAACTCACCAACACATAACACCTCCTAGGCTTATACTGCCTTTTTTTACTAAAATTTCTCGCCTAGGCAAGGTAAAAATTATTGTTGATTTTATATAAACAAACAACTTTCATAAATTTGAGACAGTTATTTTATAATATATAATAATTTCCTTTTTGATTAATTCATGGCCCATGACTCTTGTACTAAATTTCCCTTTTATTCTTACTTTATTTTGTTTAAGATTTAAAAATAGGGATGACCTAAATAGGGATCGTGATCTTGTCCCCTCGATGATTTTTTCCTCACCCTAGTGCTAGATGTCAGTAGGGATGACAACGATATATCAAATATATCGATAAATATGGTTCGATATATCGATATATAAGTATCTATATTTTCTTTCGATAATATCGGCCATATCGTTATTTTTGTCCAATATATCATATCACTAAATATTAACGGTATTATGTATCCTCAAAATAATCACGATTAAAAAAAACATTTTAATTGCCTCTTGTGCCTACAATGAATAATAATGTAAATTTATTTAGTTATTTTACGTGAGGTTAACGCACTAAAATGTAGTTTATTGTAGACCAGTGTCTAGAACGGGTAAATGTAGCAGTGTGTGAGTTGGCAATGCTGAATCTATATTATTCTTTTATAGTTAACATAATAATTAAAGGTTTAATTATTCTTATTTAGGTTTTATTTTCATTCAACCTCACAGACCACAGTTTGTTTCGTGTAGATAAATGTATTTAATATTTACATTCAGTCAGCTATTCTAAATAGTGACATGAGTGTATTTTTGGTCATCCCATAAGAGTTAGTGCATAATTTAAAACAGATAAATCATTTACAATTCGACATATCAGATACCTGATAAATCGATATGTTTCTTTCGGTATTATCGTTAGATCGATATTTGGTATACGATACGTCGATTGGTTGAAAGTATTTGCCATCCCTAGACGTCAGCCTCTTACTTTGGAGTCCCTTCTGCTGGAGACGTACTCCTTGGACCTCCGAAGCCAAATGACCATCCTGAACGAAAGTTGCAAGCTTACGCAATCAAGCTGAAACATTCCCTCTCCCACGTGCCTAAAGTAAAATCAAATGAAATAGTGTTAATCTCTACTACTTACTACTAAATTCCCTTTAACTACTTTACTCAGAGTAATATAGTAATAATAATATAATAAGAATAATTGTATTTAAATTCTTTTGCTTTGATTAATAATTTTACTTTATCCTACTTTTTTGTTGTTAATTATTAATTCTTTATCTTGTACGCAGTACGCTGTATACAACTTGAACCAACGAACATTTGTACACATTAAATAATTACATTTTTTACTTTCTAAACATTTTAAGTTGAAATGAGTTGTAAGAGGAACTTCAGATATTTTATTGCTTGTCAGTTGTGCCATTAGGTGTTGATTGCACTGAGGCCATAATTACTTTTGCTAGCGCCAAGAGATAAATTACATCACTCTAACTGATAAATGACAAGATACTCTGGTGTCTAAGAGCACCACCGGCTTCAACGTACGTCAAGTACAACAAATACGTACCACGATATCTTAACTAACTAATTGACAAACAATACGTTTCGTGTAAACAATGAAGAAAGTCCAATAAACTGTAATGAAGATAAGCCATTTATATTTTCCTTCGTAGTGTAGACTTGTTTATCCAATCTACACAAATGTAGGGTTGATATTAAATGAAGTGAGGAATGGCTTTATTAGGTGGAGTAAGAACCATTCAGTCATCTCTTCCACTCAACCTAAAAAGATAGAATTAGTGAAAATAAAGAAACTATATAGTATAAATTGTATAAACTTCATATATAATTTTTTTTTTAATAGCAAATTACTCTACGTTTTAAAAAAATATTGCAAGTCTGATTTCTTGCCGATTTAGAGTACTGTATTATTTAGATAATAAGGAGTTTCCTCCTGAAAAGAGGAGATTGTGGATGTGAGATAGCGTAATGTACAGAGAGTGAGGAGAGGTGAGAAGTGGCGGGAAGTAGAGACTGAAGTCCTTGGAAGTGTCCTTGACGTCTGGAATAACGGTCTCGGGTAAGCATTTTCTTCCACCAAATCCCCTTATCATGAAAAGTTGCTTATTCTTTATCTTAAATTTATGGTAAGAAAAAGCTTTCATACTTGGGCCTACGTACAACAAACTACACGCCTCATGTGATGTTTGAATTATTGTTTTAGTTGTTTCATCCACCGGCTAAGGAAGATGAAACAACTACACTCAATTGTAGTTACCAAACTATTTACGAGTATTTCAGCCATATTTATTAAGGTTTACTTTGTAACATTAAAGAATACACTATTTTACAGTGTACTGGATGGTCACTTTGTTTTGTTTTATTTCCAAGAAAATGGTATAAATAAAATAAAGTAATTTCACTTCTTCAAACATGTTACTTACTTCAATATATGTAGAGCAAATAAAAGGCAACATATTTTGAAAACAAAATGTATACTCAGATGAAATACATTTCTAGAATTATAATTAATAAAGTTTCTTCTTTTTCTAAAATGCTTTATTTATTCATTCAAAGGTCTATAGAAAATGTTAACTTTAATCTTTTATAACCAAAAAAAAATAATGTTCACATTAAAAATTAGAAAATTATGTTTTACTGTGTAGTACAAAATGTCGTTTTGCAATAATACAAAATATTGTCCCTATAATACAAAATGTCGTTCCTGCCCTCAGTATCTGTGAACAGAAAAAAAACCTATTAAGCTGACTACTAAATCAAACTACTGAATGGTTACCTTAATTTTTAAAATAAAGAACATGACTGAAGTTTGTTGAATATTTATTGTTGGAGAAAAATAAAGAACTTTGGCAATCGGGATGATTTAAAAAACAATTTTCCTACACTTTCAAACTACAAGAGAACATTTTTGAAAACTCTCCTAGCAATGTGACATGATGAAAATCAATCAAACTACACTCGCACACAACTACACTCACTCCGAAAAAGGATGAAAAAATGGACTCAACCATTCCGATCAGGAAAATTGTCTAGACATGTCACAAAAATCCGAACATGTCTTTACCTCGTCAGGCTGTGCAACCTTATTAATTCTCTTTCCCATACAAATGAATATTTTTATTTATTGCATTATCATATTCAATTTTTTAGAAAAACTTTAAAATTTTGATTTATGCAAATTTTATAATTCTTGCTGTAATAGTTTTCTAAATATTTCTATTTCTCTGCTGGCTTCAAACAATATATATATATATATATATATATATATGTATGTATATATATATATATATTTTTATTTATTTAATCTTTAAATGTAACCAAGAAGTGGTTACAGTTTCAAAAGGCTCCAAATTCCAGATCACGTGATCCAATATGGAGCCTAAAGAATTTCCTAACTCAATATTTTCTTGACAAACGTCCTAAATTTACTTTTGACTAACCTCGTTCATCTTTCCACCAGTTTTTTAGTCAAAATTCCCTAACATAGTGATAATTTTAGTGTCAAATTACATTGCAATATATGTAGAATAATTTCGTGACTACTATGATAAAGCCTCAATTGTAATACTTAATTATATAAAGTAAACATTCGTATTTATAAATATTTCATGTATGGAAAAAATACTTTATGATTTATAATACATAGTCATGACAAGTTACAACACACACACCCTTTTCTATTCTATTCCATCCCGCCAGTCACAAATCTCGGTAGATACACAAACGTGGTAGATCCATCCGCCGACCTTATAGACGTGCGGTGGCCCTTTATAAATTTTTTGTTTTCATACAAGTGTTTTTCAATATTTTCAACACACATACCACCTTTTTTGGTAGTTATGATTTTTGTCCACCATCGATCATTCTCTTAAAATTTAAAATCGTTTTGAAAGGTTTCAGTACTCTCTGATCTACATCCTAAACACGTTAAATCCTAAATATCTAAATAGTTTTCTTATTTCATGGAACTAGATCCAAATGAACTGTTATAAGGTGACATTTATAAAACTACCCTTATCGTCATTTATAAATTATATACATTTATATACGCCTTTTAAGTATAACTATTGATCCCAATTGGCTTTTTACAGAAAATTGTAAAAATATGTTCCTTAGTTGCACAGCTATTACTACAGTGAAAAAAATTTTAGTAATAATTTCACTGCATAAGAAAGTTAAGAAAAGAGTTTTTATCACCTACAAGTCATAAATGAATAGTGAACTATGTGCAGTTTCCGTAAGTCCTCATCGTTTTATTGAGGTGTATTTAGTTTTGTAAGAAGATTTTATGTCGAGCTCAACGGAAACAACATAAAAGATGCATTCCCCGTCGTTAGTGAACTACGATATAGACCGCTCTGTTGAGGTACCTTTTAATGGCTGAAAACTGAAGTTAATTGAGTTCAGAAAGCTTTTAGGTTCAGGAAACGCCATTAATGAACTAACTTCACCTTACAAGGTATCTTCGACGGAGAGTTGCCATTCTGAAACTAGAAGTGCGAATAGATCAAACCAATTTGTTATAGGAATACGTGTAGACACTCAAATAGGCCTTCACAGTTATCTTTGTTCAAAAATAACAACCAAACATTCTATACGTGGCGTTGAAAAAGTATGGAACCACCATAATTTCGCCTTAATGGGTCCATAAATAATTGAGATTTAGTATATTTCTGGTGTACATTTTTCTATCTTTTGATGCAGTTTGTAATTTTTGTCAATCTAGAGGGGAGGACCCTTGGAGGATTTCGTAAAAAAGTTTAAATAAAAGGCTTTTAAAGCCTTTTTTCTTTTCTTTTTTTTAAGTTTCAAGTCAAAAGAACCACAACATCAGAAATGGCGACTGATGTTGTGGTTTCGTAGTCACCTTTCGTAGTAGTGATATTTGAGTGGGAATTCGATATGTTGTAAAAGGCAGTTTTGTTCTAAGAGTTATTTGTACCATTATTTCAATAATATCATATTAAGATAATTTTCTATTTCTTTAATCAAATACCTAGCTTCATAACTGGCTTTTACAACATGTCTAATTCCCACTCCAATATCACTGCTAAGAAAAGTTAATCATGTGCCATTTCTGATAGGGTGGTTCTTTTGACTTGAAGCTTATGGCGTCTTATTCAGAAAAATAAGCTTTAAAATTTTGGGCAAATCGCCTTAGCATTTTATTTAAACTATTTATGATATCCTCCACGGGCCCTCCCTTCTAAGTAAAAAAATTATAGAATGCTCAAAAGGTATAAAAACCATTCAACAGAGGTATACTAAATCTCAGTTATTTATCTGGACCCATCAGGGAGAAATGAAGGTAATTCCATACTTTTTCAACACCCTGTATTGTGTACCACACCGATTCACCACAGTTAGTTTCGGTTTATGTAAATCAAGCTTTAATTCATAACAAGTGTCAAAGGCTTTTTATCGTAATGTAATATTTCCTGATCTATAATGGTATTGTAAAGTTCGTATATTTACTAGTGAAAGACCGGTTGTGGGATAGTTCACTTCATCTCCAATTGACTTGGACACATAAGTGCCCTTCATATAGAATATTATTCATGTTAACTATTTCAACGAATATATCCTATGAATAAGCTACTATGTAATAACAGTTCAATCGTCAAAAACAGTCAATAACTAACTTGAGGATGAGTGTGAGCCAGACAAAATCTCCTACTGGAATATCATTTTAAAATCTCACAATTTCAATGATTTTAGAGATCGTTGGTGTGGTTGGGATTCAAATAAAACACCTGTTGAAGCTCTATAAGATAGAAAAACCAACTGTAGAAAATCATGGTCACCATTTAGAGGTTCTTCACTTTTAGGATGGAAACAAAAACGATCTACCACTAAATAAAATTGCATAACAAGTGAATAACATTTCATATTCAAGGTCTCGCGCGCGCTTGGTACCAATACCACCGCACGTTCGTAAATGGCGACAGTCATACATTTCTCAAATTCAAATTAAGAATAAACGTATGAAAAACGTGTACCGATTATAACAACATATATAATTCTATACTCAAGAAATTGTACTGTACCATCAAAATTAATCATGTTTGAACATTCTGTTATTAATGCATTGAATATTTACTTAAAACATTATGAATAGGTATGACTTATAACCAGTTGTATGCATTCCTGAATGTGTCCTTATTTAAATGTGAATGATGCAGCTGAACAATTTGTCTCGTATATTATACCTTCACTACCAACTTAACAGAATAAAAATGAAGAAACAATAGAGTGTGTGAGGATTGCTGTCAAAGGAATCAACGGGGAAGTGCGTGCATGTAACAATAATCTGTTTCCAGGGCAACAATATAGTGAGAATGATAATGTATGGTTTAGACAAGTTCCACTTTTATGTGTGACTCTTCTCACTAATGTTGCTGAAAGCACTTGAAAATATTACGTATATGATAGATACTATAACACACTACATTTTGTTGACTACTAACACTGGTTAAAGTAAAATAACACCATTTCTAAGGAACACATTAAAGTCTATGAAGGTATGTTTTGTAATTGTAAGTTATATTATTAATTTTAATTCTAGTTCTGCTATTTTAAAGTATATTTCTAAACTTAACTTTACATAATTCAATAAGCAACAATTCAAGTGTTACGAAGTGTAAAAATATAAAATATAAAATATAATTTAGCGCTTCATTTGTACCTTAATTAACACTTCAAAATCACAAATGATTCACATTTTTACATATCTATACCAAAAATATAGCAAGGAAATAATTTACATTTGACTCAACTGTTATTTCTAATTATCTGATTGTAGTATAATTTATCGAATAATAAAGAAATTTGCAGTTAAAAATAGACTGTTATACATTCTTAGATAGACATGTACAGTGCAAAAGAGAAAGTTTTATGCAATGGTTTGGATGATTTTCTTTTACAATGTGCGAACTTGGACTGTTAAAGAGGGACGTAGTAATTTGGAAGTTACAAGTTACTGTAACTCGTAACTTGACGTAGAACCAGTTGTAACTTGACCAGTTAATTAGATAAGAAGGGGCTTACTTTCTAATGTAACTTGTACCTTGACTGTAGAACCAGTTGTAACTTGACCAGTTAATTAGATAAGAAGGGGCTTACCTTCTAATGTAACTTGTAACTTGTTTTAACTTGTAACAGTTTTAACTTGACCAGTTAATTAGATAAGTAGGGGCTTACCTTCTAATGTAACTTGTAACTTGTCTGTAGAACCAGTTGTAACTTGACTAGTTAATGAGATAAGTAGGGGCTTACCTTCTAATGTAACTTGTAACTTTATTGTAGAACCAGTTGTAACTTGACCAGTTAATTAGATAAGAAGGGGCTTACCTTCTAATTTAACTTGTAACTTGACTGTAGAACCAGTTGTAACTTGACCAGTTAATTAGATAAGTAGGGGCTTACCTTCTACTGTAACTTGTAACTTGACTGTAGAACGAGTTGTAACTTGACCAGTTAATTAGATAAGAAGGGGCTTACCTTCTAATGTAACTTGTAACTTGACTGTAGAACTAGTTGTAACTTGACCAGTTAATTAGATAAGAAGGGGCTTACCTTCTAATGTAACTTGTACCTTGACTGTAGAACCAGTTGTAACTTGACCAGTTAATTAGATAAGTAGGGGCTTACCTTCTAATGTAACTTGACTGTAGAACCAGTTGAAACTTGACCAGTTAATTAGATAAGAAGGGGCTTACCTTCTAATATAACTTGTATCTGGAGTGATAATAAGTTAACTTGATTAAGAAGTAGGGTTAATGACTAGTTTTGTAAATTTATATGGGCTTCGGTTAAAATAAAGTCTATTAGTGGAGTTAATGTGTGCTAACTGGAAATGAAATAAAACTATAATGTAGAGAGTGGACGGGTTAAATATTAGGGTGAACCCTTTCTCATGAAAATTGTATCTGGGTCGTGAACAATTTATGAGATAATAATTCAAGTAGCGCAGATGTGTATTTTATATGTGTTTTGTTAAAGAATGGTTGATGGGCCAAATATAGAGTTAATCTCTGCTCATTTGAACTGTAACTGAACAGTAACTGTAACTGTGTGCAGTTAATGAGATAAATAAGCTGAATTACTTGTAATGTAAATTTTATCTGTCAATTAAGGGGCTCCGGCCAGCCCTATCTATTACATGTTAATTTTGCCAACTTTATGTTCCTGTCTTAAAGAGTCTGTTAGTTTCAGGTTGTTATTGTTTATGGCATGTTATACAGATCAAACACGAAAATTTAACGTGATATCTTTGTAATATTTTTATATTCACATATTTGTATTAAGTTTTATATTTTATATTATATGTTACCATGTTATAATGTTATTTATTTATTTATAAAACCAGCAATAATGAAAAAAATAAACTGTGTTAAAATGTACTTAATAACTAAAATAGTATAAACAGCAAAATTCACCTTCCTAGCTTTAATGTGTTCTGAGAAAAAGATACATACACTAAAAACACAAACTTTCGGGAATCGCCAAAACAATGTAGCTGTAACTTAGTCCGGTAAGCTTCACTAGCATGTCCACTCCTCAGACTGCACAATCATGCATTATTTTATTTTATTGGCTAATGTCTAATATTTAATACTGACTATCGCCTGAGTCCAAGTCCTCATTTACACACAGATTATTAGAAATCTTCTTGTCTGAAGTACTTGAAGGTGATTCCTTAGCCTCAGGCTAGGCCTAGGTGTTGTAGAAATATTTGAAACTTTTCCTTTAGGCCTACTCACATTTTGATTTATTTTAAACACTCTAGTAGACCTTGGCATATTTATAATAAAATACACTACTTTACATTTTAAAATCAATTAACTACACAACATAACAAAAAGCACTTTTTAAATGACTACTAAAACATTTTTCACAAAACAATTAACTCTTTATGAAAATTTTATAAAAGGTTTTCTGGTTATGCTAATAAAATATATTGTAAATAATAAAGATGACAGCTGTTGGACAATATTGCTATCCACTTTTATGGTAATCAAAAACTACTGTGATTAGGAGTACAATAAAAGTGTACATTTAACTGACTTGTATTACAGAAGTCTTTTAATTCTACACAAATTTTAAAAAATGAAATAAAGGCACTGATAGAAATAAAAAATATGAGTGTTATATATCAAAGTATTCAGCAAATTTCAAATATGAATTTCAAAAAATGGTGGAAAAAGTTTTTTGCTGGTCGGAGCCCCTTAATAGAATAATCAACTTGAGAACTCAAAATATGAATCATTGTCTAAACTCGTGGATATATTCAATATAACTGTTATATATGTTTATCTTGTTTCAAAAATATAGAATTTACATGATATACGATTGTTAGAAAATATAATATACACATATTATCTATTTAATATTGTAAATATATGAAATCATACTACAACTCCGCCTGCAACAGGCATGGGTGGATTGAGTAGCCCAGTATCTGTTGTTGCCGGTCCCAAGCCCGGATAAAGGAGGAGGGTTGACGTCAGGAAGGGCATCCGGTCGTAAAAACTGGTGCCAAAGCCAAGACAACGATGGATACTTCCCAAAATAAATGGTCCGGAGTAATAGTCTCCCAATCGGATCTCCGGGGGAGACGTTCTGTGAAGAATCCAAAGTATAGGATAAGATTTGGAACTCTAAATGTGGGCACATTAAATGGAAAGAGCAGGGAGATTGTGGAGGTAATGCAGAGGAGGAGAGTGGATGTTCTGTGTCTGCAGGAGACTAGATGGAGAGGGGACAAGGCAAGAGTGTTGGCAGAGGGATACAAACTTTTCTATAGTAGTGCAGATAGGGATTCTAGAAATGGAGTGGGGATTATCGTGAATAGGGACCTCAAGGAGGAAGTGTGTGAGGTTAAAAGGATAAGCGATAGGATCATGAGTGTAAAGTTGGTCGTGGGGGATGAGCTAGTCACGGTGCTGAGTGTGTATACACCCCAAACGGGGTGTTCTGAGGAAGAAAAGGACAATTTCTGGAGATTGCTGGATGGAGCAACAATGGAGATACCAGACAACGAAAGGGTCATAATTGGGGGAGATTTGAATGGACATGTAGGCGGGAGAAGAAGTGGGGAGGATGGAGTACATGGGGGTTGGAGCTATGGCGAAAGGAATGCAGAGGGAGAGAGGATTGTGGAGTATGCAGTGGCTTTTGATATGGTAATTTCAAATACCATTTTCGAACGAAGAAGAGAACAACTCGTAACTTTTAAGAGTGGTGAACAGAGAAGCCAGATATATTACATCCTGTGTAGGAGGAGACATAGAAAGGAAATAAAGAACACCAAGGTCATACCAAACGAAAGTGTAGCAGCCCAACATAGGCTGGTAGTAGCTGACTGTGAGATGGGGGTAAGGAAAGTCAGGAAATTCAAAAGTTATGGAGAAAGAAGGATTAAGTGGTGGAAGCTCAAAGAGGAGAGTCTTCAGGAAGAATTTAGGGAAAAGGTGCTGCGTGAGCTGAGATTGCCGGAGGATGTACAAGAGTGGTGGAACATAAATGGAGAGGTTATAAGGAGATATGGAGAAGAAGTGCTAGGCAGAACGTCTGGAAAGGGACCACCACAGGACAAGGAAGCGTGGTGGTGGAGCGAGGAGGTTCAGAGAAGGGTGAAACTGAAGAGGGAGGCAAAGAAGCAATGGGATCTGAGGGGAGGACAGGAAGAAAAGGAAGCCTTTAAGATTGCAAAGAAGAAGGCAAAGCGGGCTGTTGCGAAGGCAAAAGCGAGGGCCATGGAGGAGGCATACGAAGATCTGGAAAGAAACCAAGATGACAGGCAACTAATAAGGATTGCGAAAGCAAAGGACAAATCACGTAAGGACATGACATCGATTAAACAGATGAAGGATGGTTCAGGAGTGGTACTTTATGATCAGGAAAAAATACTAGGAAGGTGGTTGGAATACTTTGAGGAACTACTAAATGAGGAAAATCAGAGGGAGAAGTATGAGGACGGAGAAGCAAATGAGGGAATGACTGTGATGATAAGTAGAGAAGAGGTGGAGTGGGCGATGAGGAAGATGAAAAATGGAAAGACAGTTGGTGCAGACCAAATACCAGTGGAAGCATGGAAGTGTCTGGGTGAACGGGGCATTGATGTGCTTTGGGATCTGATGAGGAAGATTTGGCAAAGGGAAAAAATACCACATGAGTGGACAAAGAGTATACTTATTCCCATATACAAGGGAAAAGGCGATATCCAAGATTGTGGAAATTATAGAGGGATAAAGTTGATGTCCCACACAATGAAGATATGGGAGAGGATCATTGAGGGTAGATTGCGTGAGGAGAGTGAAGTGTGTGAAGAACAGTTTGGATTTATGCCAGGAAGGGGAACAACGGACGCAATATTTGCACTGCGACAATTGATGGAAAGGCACAGAGAGGTGCGGGCTAACCTTCATATGACTTTTATTGACTTAGAAAAGGCTTATGATAGAGTGCCCAGGCAGGAGGTATGGAGAAGTATGAGATGTAAAGGCATACCCGAGAAGTATGTGAGAGTGGTAAAGGGGATGTATGAAGGAGTAATGACGCAAGTAAGGACCAGTGTGGGTACCACTAAAGACTTCCCAGTGAGAGTAGGGCTACACCAAGGGTCGGTTCTCAGTCCGTACCTCTTTGACCTGGTAATGGACTGTATGGTAAATGGAGTAAAGAGAGAAGCGCCATGGAGCATGATGTTTGCAGATGATGTGGTGATCTGTGAGAGAACCCAGGAGATACTTCAAGTGAGACTGGAAGAGTGGAGGAAGGTGTTGGAAGAAAGAGGAATGAGGATCAACAGAGCGAAAACGGAATACATGAGTATGGAAGAAACACAGGGGCTAAGGGTGGACATACAAGGGGAAGAGCTGCCACGGGTAGGGAAGTTCAAATACCTGGGTTCGTACATCCAGAGTGATGGAGGACTGGAGGCGGAAATACAGCATAGGATTAATAGTGGATGGATGAATTGGAAGAAAATGAGTGGAGTGTTGTGTGATAGGAGGGTTGGCGCCAGGAGGAAAGGAAAGTTGTATAAATCTGTGGTGAGGCCTGCAATGCTGTATAGTGCAGAGACTTGGCCGATAAAGAAGGCGCAAGAGAGAAGGATGGAAGTGGCGGAAATGAGAATGCTGAGGTGGATGAGTGGAGTTACAAGGAAGGATAGAATAAAAAATGATTACATCAGAGGAACAGTTGGAGTGGGACCCTTAGGGAAGAAAATTCAAGAAGGTAGACTGAGGTGGTATGGGCACATACGTAGAAGAGGGGAGAACTATGTGGGGAGAAGGGTTGGAGACTTGGAGGTCGAGGGGCGGAGGAAGAGAGGGAGACCAGAAATGAGATGGAAGGACAAGGTGTCATGTGACTTGAGGGAAAAGGGATGGAGGAAGGAAGAAGCCCTGGATAGACAGCTGTGGAGGAGGAGGATCCGGAGTTGTAATGCCGACCCTACGTGACGTGGGAAAAGGCAAAGACAAAGAAGAAGAAGAAGATGAAATCATACTACACACAGTGAATACCACGAATAAAGTACTCTATTGGGTGGGCCAACAGTACGTGTGTGGTCGGGTGTGACTTAAATGCAGTACGTGTATAGGAGAGTGTGTGGGCTGTCACCACAGTATATGTGTGGGTTGGGTAGGTAGGACATCACTACAGTACGTGTGTGGATTAGGTGTGTGGGACATCACTACAGTACGTGGAAGGGTAGATGGGTGGGCTGTTACCTCAGTACGTGTATGGTTGGGAGGGTGGTCTATTGCCACAGTACGTGTGTGGGTTAGGTGGCTGGGACATCACTACAGTACGTGTATGTGTGGCTGTTACCTCAGTACGTGTATGGTTGGAAGGGTGGACTTTCACCTCAGTACGTGTATGGGTTAGGTGGCTGTAACATCACTACAGTACGTGGATGGGTGGGTGGTCACCTCAGTACGTGTATGGTTGGGAGTGAGGTCTGTTACCACAGTACATGTGTGGGTTAGGTGGGTGGAACATCACTATAGTACGTGTATGTGTGCATGAGTGGGCTGTCACCTCAGTACGTGTATGGTTGGAAGGTTCGTCTGTCAACTCAGTACGTGTATGGGTTAGGTGGGTGGGACATCACAATAGAAAGTGGATGGGTGGGCTATCACCTCAGTACGTGAATGGTTGGAAGGTTCGTCTATCAACTCAGTACGTGTATGGGTTAGGTGGGTGGGACATCACTATAGAAAGTAGATGGGTGGGCTGTCACCTTAGTACGTGTATGGTTGGGAGGGTGGTATGTCACCTCAGTATTTGTGTGGGTTAGGTGGGTGGGACATCACCACAGTACATGAATGGGTGGATGGGTGGGCTGTCACCTCAGTAAGTGTATGGTTGTGAGGGTGGTCTGTTTCCACAATACGTGTGTGGGTTGGGAGGGTGGGACATCACTATAATACGTGTATATGTGGATGGTTGGGCTGTCACCACTGTACGTGTATGGGTGGGAGGTTATTGTGATTTCACAGACAGTAAATTAAAATTTTGGTAATCTAAGTCCAAAGCCTCATGAAATAATATTTGCCTTATTTAAATTATCATCTTTGTCATGCCAGCCTTAAGGCCTGATAAGATATTTAACTTTAAGAAAAAAACAACAACACACGAGTTTATTTTTAATGTTTATTTATTAATTTTTGAAAATAAATGCCAAACCAAATGTATAGTTTATTTACAGTCAATTATACATTGGAAATCTACTGATCCTAACACTGTTCATGTTGTATCAATCTACTGTATGTATTATGTCTGTATAGAAATAATCTGTAAAATTCATATATTAATTTTTTTCATTGTATGGATATGATTGTTAATATTTTGGAGATCTCCTCACTCTAAGTATAATTAAATAGGGGGAAACCCCTGTCTATGTTCAGTAGTTACAATCTCCTCCTACAAGCAAATGAAAATTATATATTCAATAGTAAGTTTAATCAATCACGTCAAACCTAAAAAAAGCTAAATACTTATATACTTAAAAGTTAGATTCACTCGTCTTGTCATTTCAATTAAAAAACAGAATATGACAGTTTCATACAATCATTAATCTATGCAGCATCATACGGTCTATCAATGTTACATGCTGTTTTCGAAATTATAACAATACATCTTACTCAAATGAGTATTCAGTCAATCTCCCGGATATTGGAGATTTCATGGACCAAAGAGAACGGGGAACATTAAACACGAATTGTTCCCTATTAATGTACTGTGGTTTTTTAAGCGCCGAAATTTTCAACAATTGATCAACTAGGTTTAGAGTTTTCACTAAAAATATAAAAACGATCGTAAAACTTAAAAGTATAAATTAAAGATGGCAAATCTTTATTTTTCAATTGAAAGTGATTAGTTTTTAAATTGTAAAATGTTACCATTTACAGATTTTATTGCATTTTTCTTTGTTTTCAAGAACCACCGAACAATAATATGCATTCAAATAAAACAAAATAATATGTTAGATATTTATAAATAAACTAAGCTTATGCAACAATTATGAAATAATTTGGAGTGCTTTATAATAACTATAATAAAGAAAACAATTGTTAAAGGAAGCGATGTCTATAAATATTATCAAAATAAGACAGTTTGGTATCATATTTGATACCGCTGAACTATAATAGCTGTGCTCCCCAAACTTTCACGCAAGATGGCCTTCCCTGTAAAAACACTAATAGACATAAACATGGAAAGTGACTGTACGTTGTCGTGTGTGTTACACTCATGTCTATGATAATTAATAGTATTTTATCCTACAGACCGTTGTGTTTCCCCATACTGAATTATATCTCCCTCCTATCCTTCAAAATCAACATTGATAATATTCGTTTATTTCAATAGAATAAGACTTAGCGTAAAAAATTACCAATAACTTATATAATAAAAAAAATGCAATGCATAAGACAAATATGTAATTGTTAAATAAAAAAACCAGGGGAGCCCAACTATAGCAGTAAATGTGTTACGACTTATTTGGTGCCGATCCAGTCATACAATTCAGTGATGTCATGTGACACGCTACAGATGAGACTTGAGTGGTGCCAGCAACAGAATATTGCGTATTGCTGGTTATGGCTTACTTTTTAAAGTCTATTGTTGCATGATTCGTAAATTTGTTTAGACAAATGAGCATTGACTTACAGGTAATAAATTAAGTTGCAATTTATGTTGTGTTAAACTTATTTTCTTTAAGCTTTTGAGAAATATAATTGTTTATAAATAAAGGAATTATTAAGGTATAATACATGATTTATATATTTTTACTTCTCCATAAACTAATGACAGTTTCAGTATTACTTTGTGTGTGACTATAATGCTTTCTAACGTTGCTCATGGAAATTTTTTTTTTTATTATTTTTTACAGTAAAATGCAACTTCTCTTTAATTTTATGGGGATTTACAGTTCCCAAGGACAAATAAAACCAATTAATTTAACGGCATACATTATTTTCATAGAGTTGTATTTTAATAACTGGTAATAATAAATTTGCACTAATGATTAGTTATCATGATGAGAAAAAATATTCAATATAAGGCCTTGGTACTCTTTTACTATGTACCTCATGGATATTGATAGAAAGTTATACAACAAGGAAAAGACAAACTTATATTTTAACCGGATAAAATGTACACATCACATCAAACTCTACCTAATCTTGTGTGCATTTTCCTGCCTGATAGTTTGAGTTGTTTTTATAATACCACTGTGCGTGTTTAAGCAGGCGAGTGGGTCAATAATACTGTACGTGTTTGGGCGGACGGGTGGGTCAATAACACTGTGCGTGTTTGGGCGGACGGGTGGGTCAATACTACTGTGCGTGTTTAAGCAGGCGAGTGGGTCAATAATACTATACGTGTTTGGGCGGACGGGTGGGTCAATACCACTGTGCGTGTTTGGGCGGACGGGTGGGTCAATACTACTGTGCATGTTTAAGCAGGCGAGTGGGTCAATAATACTGTACGTGTTTGGGCGGACGGGTGGGTCAATACCACTGTGCGTGTTTAAGCAGGCGAGTGGGTCAATAATACTGTACGTGTTTGGACGGACGGGTGGGTCAATTACCCCTGTGCGTGTTTGGCCGGACAGATGGGTCAATACCACTGTACGTGTTTATCGGGCTAGTGAGTCAATACCACTCTACGTGTTTGGGTGGACAGATGGGTCAATACCACTGTACGTGTTTATCGGGCTAGAGAGTCAATACCAGTCGACGTGTTTGGGCGGACGAGTGGGTCAATACCACTGTGCGTGTTTAAGCAGGCGAGTGGGTCAATAATACTGTACGTGTTTGGGTGGATGGGTGGGTCAATACCAATGTGCGTGTTTGGGCGGACGGGTGGGTCAATACTACTGTGCGTGTTTAAGCAGGCGAGTGGGTCAATAATACTATACGTGTTTGGGCGGACGGGTGGGTCAATACCACTGTGCGTGTTTGGGCGGACGGGTGGGTCAATACTACTGTGCATGTTTAAGCAGGTGAGTGGGTCAATAATACTGTACGTGTTTGGACGGACGGGTGGGTCAATTACCCCTGTGCGTGTTTGGCCGGACAGATGGGTCAATACCACTGTACGTGTTTATCGGGCTAGTGAGTCAATACCACTCTACGTGTTTGGGTGGACAGATGGGTCAATACCACTGTACGTGTTTATCGGGCTAGAGAGTCAATACCAGTCGCCGTGATTGGGCGGACGAGTGGGTCAATACCACTGTGCGTGTTTAAGCAGGCGAGTGGGTCAATAATACTGTACGTGTTTGGGTGGACGGGTGGGTCAATACCAATGTGCGTGTTTGGGCGGACGGGTGGGTCAATACTCTGTGCGTGTTTAAGCAGGCGAGTGGGTCAATAATACTGTACGTGTTTGGATGGACGGGTGGGTCAATTACCCCTGTGCGTGTTTGGGCGGACAGATGGGTCAATACCACTGTACGTGTTTCTCGGGCTAGTGAGTCAATACCACTCTACGTGTTTGGGTGGACAGATGGGTCAATACCACTGTACATGTTTATCGGGCTAGAGAGTCAATACCACTCGACGTGTTTGGGCGGACGGGTGGGTCAATACCACTGTGCGTGTTTAAGCAGGCGAGTGGGTCAATAATACTGTACGTGTTTGGGCGGACGGGTGGGTCAATACCACTGTGCGTGTTTGGGCGGACGGGTGGGTCAATACTACTGTGCGTGTTTGGGCGGACAAATGGGTCAATACGTGTTTATCGGGCTAGTGAGTCAATACCACTCTACGTGTTTGGGTGGGTCAGTCTGACAGGCCGAGAGCGAATATTTGTTTATTTGTTGTCGTACAGCCGTACACCAATCAGAAAGAAGTTGTTGGATATTAAATAATATTTCTGTAAAAATTAATTGCTATTTGCAATCACACTAATATTAATACTGTATATCTGCAACAGCAAGCCCTGATACGTCTTATGCCAAGATTGCGCCAGCGAATCATATCAGGAGAGATACAAAAATATAATTATTAGCCATTCCTAGTGTTAGTGTGGTACTAACGTCTACGTCTGTGGGTGGGTGAGTACAGGAACGTATAGGGAGTAGTCGCCGGGTACGCACTGGCCACCAGCCAGACATTAGTACAGAATCAGGAAACTAACAGTAATGCAGTATTCTCTTTGTATTAAGAGACTCAATATATGTTATTTTATACCAATAAGTTACAATTTACTTCTTTAGCTGTTACCTTATATACATCGTACAATTTAAATCTGATAATTTCTTAGGTACATCATCAGTACTCATACAAAAGACAATTATGTCAGTAAATTTGTTTTCTTTTTCAACATTTCATGACCTAAAGTTATCTACATTCTAAACTTGTTTTCAATTATTAAATGTTTCTTATGCATTTCATTTTCTTTATTATATAAGTTATTGGTAATTTTTACGCTAAGAGGAGTCTTATTCTATTGAAACAAACGAATATTATCAATGTTGTTTTTGAAGTATAGGAGGGAGATATAATTCAGTATGGGGAAACACAACGGCCTGTAGGATAAAATACTATTATTATCACAGACATGAGTGTAATAGGAAAGAATGAAATTTGCTTATTTCTAAAGAGAGGGGTTGGGCCATTCATGGTTTGAGTGTGAGAGTGAAGTATGCCATTTGTTCATTTGTAAAGAGAGGGGGTGGGCCATTCAAGGTTTGAGTGTAAGAGCAAAGTATACCATTTGTTCATTTGTAAAGAGAGGGGGTGGGCCATTCAAGGTTTGAGTGTGAGAGCAAAGTATGCAATTTGTTCATTTGTAAAGAGAGGGGGTGGGCCATTAAAGTTAGAGTGTGAGAGCGAAGTATGCAATTTGTTCCTTTGTAAAGAGAGTGGGTGGGCCATTTAAGTTTGAGTGTGAGAGCGAAGTATGCAATTTGTTCCTTTGTAAAGAGAGTGGGTGGGCCATTTAAGTTTGAGTGTGAGAGCGAAGTATGCAATTGGTTCATTTGTAAAGAGAGGGGGTGGGCCATTTAAGTTTGAGTGTGAGAGTGAAGTATGCAATTTGTTCATTTGTAAAGAGAGTGGGTGGGCCATTTAAGGTTGAGTGTGAGAGTGAAGTATGCAATTTGTTCATTTGTAAAGAGAGGGGGTGGGCCATTTAAGTTTGAGTGTGAGAGTGAAGTATGCAATTTGTTCATTTGTAAAGAGAGTGGGTGGGCCATTTAAGGTTGAGTGTGAGAGTGAAGTATGCAATTTGTTCATTTGTAAAGAGAGGGGGTGGGCCATTTAAGTTTGAGTGTGAGAGTGAAGTATGCAATTTGTTCATTTGTAAAGAGAGGGGGTGGGCCATTTAAGGTTGAGTGTGAGAGAGAAGTATGCAATTTGTTCATTTGTAAAGAGAGGTGGTGGGCCATTCAAGGTTTCAGTGTGAGAGCGAAGTATGCAATTTGTTCCTTTGTAAAGAGAATGGGTGGGCCATTTAAGTTTGAGTGTGAGAGCAAAGTATGCAATTTGTTCCTTTGTAAAGAGAGTGGGTGGGCCATTCAAGGTTTGAGTGTGAGAGCGAAGTATGCAATTTGTTCATTTGTAAAGAGAGTGGGTGGGCCATTCAAGTTTGAATGTGAGAGCGAAGTATGCAATTTGTTCACTTGTAAAGAGAAGGAATGGGCCATTCAAGGTTTGAGTGTGAGAGCGAAGTATGCAATTTGTTCATTTGTAAAGAGAGGGGGTGGGCCATTTAAATTTTAGTGTGAGAGGGAATTATGCCATTTTGCCTACTTTGTCAAGGGAGGGTTAGGACCATTCAGATTTGAGTGAGGAAGGGGAAGTATGCAATTTGCCTCATGTGTGAAGTAAGGGTGTGGGCAATTCACCCTTAGGCTTTTTTTTCTTCTTCAGTCTGTTCGACGAGCTTTTCTGTTCTGGCATCTTTACGATTCATTCTGTTTATTGCACTGCTAGATTTTGTTATTTTAATTCCTAACTAATTGGAATAGATCTGGTCTTTATGAGTTACTCTCACTAAATATTTCTCAGCTTAGATGCTAATAAGCTAACGAATACCTGACACTCACTCACCTTGTTCCATATCGTGTCACGCGTATATGTTCTGTTCATTTATTCACGTACAACGCCCTCGTGTCCAAGTGTTGTCATCCACGGCTCCCTGAATATTACACCTATATATAAAGTTACTTCACTACATTGAATTTTAACTTACTGGTGGTGGATTGAGTTTGAGTAGCTGCTAGGGTTTAAAAGATTATTATTGTAGTCAGAGGTTTTAAAAAAATTCATATTTATTGTTAACTATACAATATATCTCAAGAAAAATTATAGTTGCTGGAAAATGGGGAATAAAGTGATTGCTAATGCAGCTTATACAGAGTGGGAAAAAATATTTAAACACTTTCATAGCAACGTTATTTTTTCCATTGAGTATTTAATTATTTTTAATAATTGTGCTCCATAAAGTATAATTTTTTATCAGAATCAAATCAAATCAAGTTTATTTTGCCAAGACATTATAAAATGTATAGCAATCGTCATAATAAAAATATTCAAATACATTCATACCACATCGAAACCTCATTCAAACATACATCATTTTCAGTCTCACATTCATTCATGCCTAATTCCCACTTCCGGTGCCGGTTGTCAGTCATCTGATTATGTGGTCTCCCAGTTACATGCCATATAATAATTACTTCAAACTGTTAAATAGCAGAGAAATAATATTGTTCAAATTAGTTATTTTAACATTCAAATGACCGCTACTCTGGAAAGGATTAACCTTTCAGATTACGGTTTGCGGCAACAAATTTCTCCTGAATATACCTTTCATTTGATACCAAACTCGACCTAGGCTTACGTTGAAGATTTTCGTTCAACTCTTCTTGGGCCGTCCCCTTGAAAAGATGAAGTGCCACTATTGGTGTCAAAAAGTGTGTTCTTTGTAATCATGATGATGTACAATATTTCACTTTTACAAGTAAACTCATACAAAAGTTGTGAAAGCGTTTCGATATTTTTTCCTCCCTTTACGTTCAATATTTTAGTTTTTACTGAAACTAATTAAAAACTCAGGTATCTATAAGTCTAAATTATTACGGTTCACTGATACAACCACTTAATGGTCATAAATCTAATAGTGGTGTAGTCGCAGTTGAAGCCAGGTCGTTTTTAACGGCTATACGATATAAAGAGTGTGTCTGTTTATTAAGGCCATTCTTCGCACCATCTATTTATTTTACAGTGCCAAGACTTGTAACAGTGGTGGGCGGGTGGGTCAATACCACTGTACGTGTATGGGTGGGTGGGTGAGTTAATACCACTGTACGTGTAAGGGTGGGCGGGTGGCTCAATACCACTGTACGCGCCTGCTTATGAGTCACTATAAGCACGATTAGTCTACTTATGACTTGTGAGTGCAACTCCGTTTTTAGTTGAATAAACCCGAGTGGCCACTCACAAAATGGAGTGTCCACTCGTGAAAAAGCGAGGCTGCTCCCTAGCAGACTCATAGCTGCCGAGTGTGTTCTCAAGTAAGTTTACTATGGCTGAATTTATGCCAATACTTGTACGTACAATTTACAATGTACGAAGAGAGTTGAGAAATGATGACTATTGATATGTGCATCAAATTGCATAGTTATACGAATGTTGTAAATAAAGTGTACCGTAACAATAAAGAGAAAAGCTCAGCGCCTGCAAACTAACCGATACTATTTCCGTCATACATTGTTGTCAGGAGACATGGCGCCCGGAGGGGGGAGAGGAAGGCCGCGACCTTGCTTGGAATGCGGAAATGTGGGTCACTAGGTTATCATATCGCTGGTTATCAGTCGTTTAAATGGTTTAAAGAGATTAAAATGATCTACAGCTTAAAAGGAAAGAACTGTTGTATTTTGAATGGTGTTTCTTTATGATTTTACGACTCTGCTATACAGCCGTATATTTTACGACGGTATAATTTATTTTTTTTTGTCACTGTGTTTATTTGTTCATTTTGTAACTACCACAAATAACGATACATTGGTAGAACTTATATTTCCCTCTAAATCATTACTGTTTTTCTATAGAAAAAGTTCTTTCAATAGGTCCTACTTTCAAAGAAATGTAATTTGATGGGAGACTTCAATCAAACTGGTGTTGATTGGATTTATTCGCAAATTGATTGCACTAACAGATCTGCCTCTTACATGAATGATATTTTGGCTACATTTGAGTTAACTCAAGTAAATATCGTATTCCACCAACGTGGAGTGTTGTTTGGTGTAGTTTTTGTTACTCTCTTACAGTTACTGCTGCGCCAAATTCAGGTTTAAACATTCGGAGTAAAGTTAAAACTTTACTATGAGCTTGCAATAATCAGATACTAACGATAAGCAAGAAAACTGCTTGTATTACCTAATTTAGTACATCGTTAATAGTATAATTGCTATTTACAGACTTAGTAATATTGTTTGTGGACTTGAAACGTATTGAGTAACAAAGAGTAATATAATGCTGATGGTTGTGAATAGAGTTATAAATATGAATGTTACGATCTGAGCATGCGAAGTGGTCGTTCGAATGGAACTGCTGCATTGTGTGCCATTTGGAGAAGGAGGCACCCAGATCCACTGGTACCACGATAACTAATTCATAGCACATAAGTCCGGTGTATTATCTCTTCAAAAATTAAGGTGCAGACAAATTATTAAGTTAACTATTATGAAGTAAAATAATCTTTGGCTCCTCTTTGCTCCATCATTTCCTTTCATTCGTTCATATAATTACTTGATATAATCACAATAATCTGGTTTCTTCATGGTAATACTACAATGCCATTCTATCGTAACTACTGTGGTTAGTTGAGATCTATTTTATCTGAGCTCACACACATTTATCTCCTGTCGATGTTTATATTTACATTCAGTCACCTAAGGATATAATCATAATGTGGCTACATTTCCATATTGATCGAATATTTATTTTTTGGTCAGTACTAATGATATTATTTCTAATAAATACTTTAAATGGCCGAGGAAGAAACCTACTTTAAAGAAAATTGTAATTTATTAAAATAGGTTGTACTCATAAATACTTTTATAAAAATATTCTTTATTTAGATAGTAATTTATAATGTAATTACTGTTTAGTTGAATATTCAAAATTAAGATCTCACTCACTAAACTACAGTTATTATTTCTTTTTTCTCAGGAAATGAAACAAATCTGGACATTGACTGAACCCTTCCGATGTCTAGGACTTGGTTAAACAAGTATTGACCGAGGAAAGCACTGCAGTAACATTGCAGCTAACAAAACTTGGGAACTTGTCCCAGTTCAACTCCCACGGGGGTAGTGAGACCATAAGGCTGCATACTGATCTGCTCTACAACTTTCACATGAACCTCTCATTGAATGACTAGGTCTTGGTTAAAAAAGTATTGACAGAGGAAAGCACTGCAGTAACATTGCAGCTACCAAGACTTGGGAACTTGCCCCAGTTCAACCCTCACGAGTGTAATGAGTTCATCCAGACCGAAAGGCTGCATACTGATCTGCTCTACAACTTTCACATGAACCTCTCATTGAATGACTAGGTCTTGGTTAAACAATTATTGACAGAGGACAGCCCTGAAGTAACATTGCAACTACCAAGACTTGGTTGGGAACTTGTCCCAGTTCAATCCTTACGAGGGTAATGAGTTCATCGAGACCGAAAGGCTGCAGACTGTTCAACGTTTACATCCAACTCCTCATTGAATTGAATTTATCTAAATTTACGACATTTGTTTTGTTTTACGTCTTGACAATGGAGGCCATTAGCTGATAAATCGCTTTTTAATGATATTAGTTTTAATCAATTTATATTTGCGCATTACATATAAAACAGTACTACTGTTTGAAAATATAGCAATGTTTCTGTATTGGTAGGAGGGAATAATTGAGTGAAACCCTACAAATACTATCATTTAACTAAATGTTAGATAATTACTATTTATATTGCATCTAGCTGATATATCACTTGATTGGTTATGCAACTAGCAATCATCTTGGAATGTTGTATATCAACCCACACTTTGTACACCTGCCTCTTTCGAGATCCACTTACATTATACGTACATTATATTGGCAACTAGCAGTCAGCATGGAATGTTGTATATCAACCCACACTCTGTACACCTGCCTCTTTAATGATCCACTCACATTATACGTACATTATATTGGCAACTAGCAGTCAGCTTGGAATGTTGTATATCAACCCACACTCTGTACACCCGCCTCTTTCATGATCCACTCACATTATACGTACATTATATTGGCAACTAGCAGTCAGCTTGGAATGTTGTATATCAACCCACACTTTGTACACCCGCCTCTTTCATGATCCACTCACATTATACGTACATTATATTGGCAACTAGCAGTCAGCTTGGAATGTTGTAAATCAACCCACACTTTGTACACCTGCCTCTTTCGAGATCCACTTACATTATACGTACATTACATTGGCAACTAGCAGTCAGCTTGGAATGTTGTATATCAACCCACACTTTGTACACCCGCCTCTTTCATGATCCACTCACATTATACGTACATTATATTGGCAACTAGCAGTCAGCTTGGAATGTTGTATATCAACCCACACTTTGTACACCTGCCTCTTTCGAGATCCACTTACATTATACGTACATTATATTGGCAACTAGCAATCATCTTGGAATGTTGTATATCAACCCACACTTTGTACACCTGCCTCTTTCATGATCCACTCACATTATACGTACATTATATTGGCAACTAGCAGTCAGCTTGGAATGTTGTATATCAACCCACACTTTGTACACCAGCCTCTTTCGAGATCCACTTACATTATACGTACATTATATTGGCAACTAGCAATCAGCATGGAATGTTGTATATCAACCCACACTCTGTACACCCGCCTCTTTCGAATTCCACTTACATTATACGTACATTATATTGGCAACTAGCAGTCAGCTTGGAATGTTGTATATCAACCCACACTTTGTACACCTGCCTCTTTCGAGATCCACTTACATTATACGTACATTATATTGGCAACTAGCAGTCAGCATGGAATGTTGTATATCAACCCACACTCTGTACACCCGCCTCTTTCGAGATCCACTCACATTATACGTACATTATATTGGCAACTAGTCAGCTTGGAATGTTGTATATCAACCCACACTCTGAACACCCGCCTCTTTCATGATCCACTCACATTATACGTACATTATATTGGCAACTAGCAGTCAGCTTGGAATGTTGTATATCAACCCACACTCTGAACACCCTGCCTCTTTCATGATCCACTTACATTATACGTACATTATATTGGCAACTAGTCAGCTTGGAATGTTGTATATCAACCCACACTCTGAACACCCGCCTCTTTCATGATCCACTCACATTATACGTACATTATATTGGCAACTAGTCAGCTTGGAATGTTGTATATCAACCCACACTCTGAACACCCGCCTCTTTCATGATCCACTCACATTATACGTACATTATATTGGCAACTAGCAGTCAGCTTGGAATGTTGTATATCAACCCACACTCTGAACACTCGCCTCTTTCATGATCCACTTACATTATACGTACATTATATTGGCAACTAGCAGTCAGCATGGAATGTTGTATATCAACCCACACTCTGTACACCTGTCCTCTTTAGTGATCCACTCACATGATACTTACATTATATTGGCAACTAGCAGTCAGCTTGGAATGTTGCATATCAAACCACACTCTGTACACCTGCCTCTTTCGTGATCCACTTACATTATACGTACATTATATTGGCAACTAGCAGTCAGCATGGAATGTTGTATATCAACCCACACTTTGTACACCTGTCACTTTCGTGATCCACTCACATTATACGTACATTATATTGGCAACTAGCAGTCAGCTTGGAATGTTGTATATCAACCCACACTCTGTACACCTGCCTCTTTAATGATCCACTTACATTATACGTACATTATATTGGCAACTAGCAGTCAGCATGGAATGTTGTATATCAACCCACACTTTGTACACCTGTCACTTTCGTGATCCACTCACATGATACTTACATTATATTGGCAACTAGCAGTCAGCTTGGAATGTTGCATATCAAACCACACTCTGTACACCTCTCTTTCGTGATCCACTTACATTATACGTACATTATATTGGCAACTAGCAGTCAGCTTGGAATGTTGCATATCAAACCACACTCTGTACACCTCTCTTTCGTGATTCACTCACATGATACTTGTATGATATTGGCAACTAGCAGTTATCTTTGAATATTCTACATTAACCCACCACACTCTTTACACCCGCCTTTTTCGTGATAAACGACAATTTATTTTAGGAATAATGCTATATTAATTTGTTCACGTCAAAGATAATGGGAGTCTTTTTACATTCTTGCCTTTCACAGTCAACCACAGCTAAATAATAAATATTTATCATCGATTATTTGACCTAAGACTTTAATTGTAGGATCAATCAATATACTTTCTGAATCACTCAAATATTACTAAAATTAATTAAATCCTAATAATATTTAGTTATTAGTATTAAACTAATTGCTGTTTAATAAGTTGAGCCAAAAGTGTTGTTACAAACAATATTAATAACGTTAATAAAAAAATTGATACATTTCAATTATAATGTAAAATTTTTAGCTTAATTTTTCTTTGTGTAACTGGTAATCCTTTAGAGAAATCGTTTTTGTGCAAACAACTTCCCATTTTTAAAACATAAACTATGACTTCCATCTATATACTATGAATTAAAAAAGTTGTAGAATCACTTTAGATAAGCTCTAAGAACTGTATCCCACTTGTTCATGTATGAAGTTGCCCAGTACTGTTGGCCAAAGTTTTCATTCAGGACAGAGACATTTTCCACTAAGAAAACTAACAAAGTACGTAAACTTGTTCAATAACTCCTGATAGTATATCTAAATAATTAAATAACTACAATATGTTTTTTTCGTTTGTTTCATTAAATTGTAATAAATTAGCAATCGAAATAAAGGCGTGTAGTTCTTTAACATGATTACTAAAGTACAAATTAGGTACTCAAGAACCATTTCTATCCGATTATCTAATTTAACATACATAGTTTTGTTGTCTGAAGATATGTAGACCTATTCCATTTTAAAATAGTACTCCTAAAAAGTATTCTGTAGGACTGATATTTTTATAATGGTTCACTTATAAAGTGAGTAATAGCTTCCTTGAGGTTTTATATTTGTACAACCAAACCATTACAAAGCAGATCGTAATATTTATGACTGATATTTTTATAATGGTTCACTTACTAGGTGAGTAATAGCTTCCTTGAGGTTTTATATTTGTACAACCAAACCATTACAAAGCAGATCGTAATATTTATGACTGATATTTTTATAATGGTTCACTTATAAAGTGAGTAATAGCTTCCTTGAGGTTTTATATTTGTACAACCAAACCATTACAAAGCAGATCGTAATATTTATGACTGATATTTTTATAATGGTTCACTTATAAAGTGAGTAATAGCTTCCTTGAGGTTTTATATTTGTACAACCAAACCATTACAAAGCAGATCGTAATATTTATGACTGATATTTTTACAATTGTTCACTTATAAAGTGAGTAATAGCTTCCTTGAGGTTTTATATTTGTACAACCAAACCATTACAAAGCAGATCGTAATATTTATGACTGATATTTTTACAATTGTTCACTTATAAAGTGAGTAATAGCTTCCTTGAGGTTTTATATTTGTACAACCAAACCATTACAAAGCAGATCGTAATATTTATGACTGATATTTTTACAATTGTTCACTTATAAAGTGAGTAATAGCTTCCTTGAGGTTTTATATTTGTACAACCACACCATTACAAAGCAGATCGTAATATTTATGACTGATATTTTTACAATTGTTCGCTTATAAAGTAAGTAATAGCTTCCTTGAGGTTTTATATTTGTACAACCAAACCATTACAAAGCAGATCGTAATATTTATGACTGATATTTTTACAATTGTTCACTTATAAAGTGAGTAATAGCTTCCTTGAAGTTTTATATTTGTACAACCAAACCATTACAAAGCAGATCGTAATATTTATGACTGATATTTTTATAATGGTTCACTTATAAAGTGAGTAATAGCTTCCTTGAGGTTTTATATTTGTACAACCAAACCATTACAAAGCAGATCGTAATATTTATGACTGATATTTTTACAATTGTTCACTTATAAAGTGAGTAATAGCTTCCTTGAGGTTTTATATTTGTACAACCAAACCATTACAAAGCAGATCGTAATATTTATGACTGATATTTTTACAATTGTTCGCTTATAAAGTAAGTAATAGCTTCCTTGAGGTTTTATATTTGTACAACCAAACCATTACAAAGCAGATCGTAATATTTATGACTGATATTTTTACAATTGTTCACTTATAAAGTGAGTAATAGCTTCCTTGAAGTTTTATATTTGTACAACCAAACCATTACAAAGCAGATCGTAATATTTATGACTGATATTTTTATAATGGTTCACTTATAAAGTGAGTAATAGCTTCCTTGAGGTTTTATATTTGTACAACCACACCATTACAAAGCAGATCGTAATATTTATGACTGATATTTTTACAATTGTTCACTTATAAAGTGAGTAATAGCTTCCTTGAGGTTTTATATTTGTACAACCAAACCATTACAAAGCAGATCGTAATATTTATGACTGATATTTTTACAATTGTTCACTTATAAAGTAAGTAATAGCTTCCTTGAGGTTTTATATTTGTACAACCAAACCATTACAAAGCAGATCGTAATATTTATGACTGATATTTTTATAATGGTTCACTTATAAAGTGAGTAATAGCTTCCTTGAGGTTTTATATTTGTACAACCAAACCATTACAAAGCAGATCGTAATATTTATGACTGATATTTTTACAATTGTTCACTTATAAAGTGAGTAATAGCTTCCTTGAGGTTTTATATTTGTATAACCACACCATTACAAAACATATCGTAATATTTTTGACTGATATTTCTACAATATTTCTTACAAAGTGAGTAAAACACTTCCTTAGGATTGATATTTTTTACAAACATTACAATGCATGTCGTAATATTTATGGCTAATATTTTTACAACGGTTAACTTTAAAAACTGAGTAATAATAATCTGTAGGATTGATTTTTAATTGTAATCATTAAATTGAATTCACAGCCTTAACTAGTGAAAAGTAATATTCTTTAAGCTGCTACATGTTACAATGGGGACCCTGCAAGTGAGTATCAGTATTATTAAAGAGTGATTTTCAAAAAAAGTACCACAACAAAACTATTAGTTTTTTCTTTTTTTTTCCAACAGCATATTATATTTTGGCTCAGATACAATACAAATGAATGCCGCCATTTTTTTTACAAATGAAATATGTGACAATATTTTTACAAAATGTTTAAATATTAGGTCTACTAATTTCGTAATAAATTTGTGTTGTGTAATGTTCATTTGTATTGTAATTTTCATGGCTGCCAATCATACAATACAGATGAATAGTTGTCAATACAATTAACATAGATTTATACTGGCTAGTGAAAAAAGCACTTCCAACATTAGCATCATAGTTTTTATGATTGACTTCTAACAAAAGTCAGTCCAAAAGTGTTATAGGTCGCTCATTTATACGGTTTAGTACCTGGTAAAGGAGGTTCTCCCTAGATCATTGACAGTAGTCCTTAAATCTAACGTATAATATTTTGTAGACATAATAATTTGTGTAAAAAGAAAGAATATTTTCAAAATGCATAAGCTTTTTATAACCTATTATATGTCCGTAGTTATTTTATTAATGATTTACTTGAAACAATCTAAATTGCACTATTCGGTTTGTATAATTAACGGTGAATGCAACTACCAAGCTGTTCTAGACAGGTTTTGGCCAAGCCCAACAAAGCAATTTAGCTTGGTAATTGAGTGGCGTTAGCGTAAAGGCCACATATTGCTAGAGATAGATACTTGTGCTGGCAGAACTGTAATACTGCTCCCCCTTCTCATGATACAATGAAACTATTGCTGTACGTTGAAAACTAATTAGTCACAATAATACGGAAACTAATAGAAACTTAATTTAATATTGTTTTGTGTCGTATGGAAAACAGTCACCGTAAATATGTCCTTCTAGTATGTTAAATTAAATTAAGAAATCAATAAATTTCTAACTGATAATTTTAAAGCTTTACGGGGTGGGTTGGTTCTAGTTTATTTACTTCATAAATGTGTCGTAAATCTATAAACAATTATACAGTATATATATATATACAGGGTGTCCCGTAAGTTACCAGCCAAACTTCTGGAGGTCATTCCTTGGGTTAAAACAAACAAATATTTCATGTGTACAAATCGTCTATCTCACTCCATTATCCGGCTATCTGTCTGAATGTGTTTTTTACTAAAAACTTAATATCTCAAAAGTTATTTAAGATAAAACTATGAAAATCAGTATGGATGTTGATCCTTACAGTATCCATGTACTAAATAAATTTCATTTTTTTACAACAATTTTTTTCAAAATGGCAGCCATTTTAAATTTTTAAAGCCAACTATCTTAATAACCTTAAATTTTACTAAAAACTTGTAAGTGACAAAAATGTTTAAGAATTTATTTTTATAAATAATTATATAAAACGTTTTAAGATTGAACAACTATTAACTGAGAAATTACAATTTTTATCAAATAAAAGTATGCTTGATATTAATAAAAATAAAACTTTAGTTATTTTTGGCTTTCATTTGATATCTTTTACAAACATTACAATGCATGTCGTAATATTTATGGCTAATATCTTTACAACGGTTAACTTTAAAAACTGAGTAATAATAATCTGTAGGACTGATTTTTAATTGTAATCATTAAATTAAATTCACGGCCTTAACTAGTGAAAAGTAATATTCTTTAAGCTGCTACATGTTACAATGGGGACCCTGCAAGTGAGTAAAAAATATCAATCCTAAGGAAGTGTTTTACTCACTTTGTAAGAAATATTGTAGAAATATCAGTCCAAAATATTACGATATGTTTTGTAATGGTGTGGTAATATTTGGATTTCATAATTTTAAATGGCCGCCATTTTGAAAAAGATTGTTGTAAAAAAATTAAATTTAAATACTACATGGATACTGTAAAGATCAACATTCATACCAATTTTCATGGTTTTACCTTAAATAACCTTTGAGATATTAAGTTTTTAGTAAAAAACACATTCAGACAGATAGCCGGATAATGGAGCGAGATAGACGATTTGTAGATATAAAATTTTTTGTTTGTTTTAACCCAAGGAATGACCTCCAAAAGTTTGGCTGGTTACTTACAGGACACCCTGTATATATATATATCAATACGACCCACCCACGCTCCCACACACGAATGGTAGTATTGAACCACCCACCCTCCCACACACGAGTGGTCGTATTGACCCACCCACCCCTCCCACACAGGAATGGTAGTATTGAGAAAAATATGGTATTTTACTTTTATATATATTTAAGTAAAATATATTTATTATAAAGTTAAGATAATCATATGAAATAAAATCAATCATTTTCTGTTTTCTGCCGTAACTTAAATTAGCAAATAATTTCTTCTAATATGGATGTAACTTTCACAGTAAGACGTAATTATGATTTTGAAAAATTATTTTTGTACCGACAATTATTTAAATACTGGTCACTTACTTCCTTATAAGGGGAATAATTGTAGTGGTAACAAGAATACTAAGTTTCGTGTATTTCCCTTAACTTTGCCTCAGTTTTAAGTGCATTCCTCTGTTACTCAGTACGGTGCTTGGCTGTAATATAAAATTCACCTCACGTTAAAATATTTAGGTAGCGATAATTTCGGCAAGGAGGCCTGTAATATTTTCACAGTTCTAAACCAGACTATCAAGACTAGATCTTTAACGAGGCTTAGTTAAAGAATGTTTTAGCACATCAATATTTTAATTTTGATATAATTAAGAGCCAACTAGAAAGCTAATCACCTCAAGAATAATAATCCGCCCCCCAGGAAAACATTTTTTAAATGGCATTTTAATGTTACGTGATAGATGATGTAGTTACTGCATGCGCGGAGGGTTACGAAGTCAGCCACACTGTCTCCAGGATTCCTACATAAGCTGACTCACTTACCGATCTCAAATTTTGTCTAATTGTGAAGATTTATCTGCAACACAATTTACGTTTTTATTATTATTATTATTTTCATTTCAAAACATGTATGTTACCATAAAAATTACATGGATGAGTTGTTTTCTCTGTGATAGTAAGAAATTATTTAACTCCTCATAGAGAGCAAAACTTCCGCACAACGACGGAAACTGACTTTGTTGTACTTCTCATTTTTAAATATTCTTGTTACCATAAATAGTAAAGTAGTTGCATTGCTTCTTATGTGAAGAAGTAATTTAACTCCACACAATGATTAAATCCCTCCACAAAGAGACACTCGATTCATGTTTCTCTCACTATAGAGTATCCATTTTACCGTAAACTGTACTAAGAAGTGTTGTTTTTTAGATAAGAAGCAGAAGGATTTAACTCCCCAACAAAAACACAAACTTGCTTGATTTCATCTTCATCTCTTGTTTTAAATCACACCTGTCGTCATAAAAAAATCGAAAACGTTTATTTTCTCTTTCAAGAATGAGTATTATTATTCCCACATTGATTTTAGTTGTACTTTAAACCAAGCGCATTATCTCAAACTATATAGATATAGTATTCTCCGTTCAAGGGAAAAATCTATTTACAAGTGTGTTTATTTGCTCAAATATAAAATAGTCGTTTGCAATTTTAGGTTAGGTGGAAGGTCTTCAGTAACATGTTAAAAATATTATCAGAATGAGATCTGCTGTGCTTTGAATCGGCAAAATATATTAAATCACTGATGTAAAATTAACATTAATATTCAAAGAGGATAATTTGTGCAAAGGAACTTTTTTGTCTAGTTTGATTGATTTTGAAACTTGGAAAATCTTAGAAATAACTTGAATTTCCTTTCCTTAATTAAAGCGTTTCTTGGATGTTTACCTTTCATAGATGTAATGACATTCCATCAGCATTAAATATATTAAAACGTCTTTATTTAAACCAACTATTAGGGCCTACATTTACTAATTAATATTTATACTATCAAAATTAATATTACTTGAGTGTTTGAGTACTTTCATACGTTGAAATTGTAATCCCTTCCAGTGAAAAGAACATCTGGATTATACATTACTGAGTTAGTGAATACTTCACTTTTAACCAAAATACGAGTAATTCTAACGTTGTGTGGATACTTTTTCTATAGAATTCCTTTTACTTGTCAGGATATGTAGGATAGGTGAAATTTTAAATAAATAAATATAGGAAAATTAGTTTTTATAATAGTGTTATTAAGTTATATATAGATTGTTATTTTTATAATATACTTTATAATTAATTGTATAGAACATTGGTAATAAAGACGTGTCGAGCTTGTCACAAGTGAAGGCCAGAACTCGGGTCATGGAGTTGGTGACATTGACTGGTTGAGATGTATACGGGGGACTCGAGACACTCGGGGAAGTGGAGGAGACGTTGGTCTCTGGTGCATTTTGGGGAGGCCCTGGTTTTAGATAGGGACTTACGGAGTTTTCTATTGAGCTCAAGTTGGAGTCGTTCTTTTGGGTGCTAATTGTCGTAGACCAGTGCAAGATCGGAATTATAAGTTAGTAATTCAAACTAATGATGTTTTATTTTTAACTTTTTTCACAGTTTAGTGAGAAAACTGTGAAAAAACATCACCATCGCCCGAGTATTTTTCTTGGTTTATGTATTTTGTGTTATGTCGATATGTATACTTTGTGTTATATTGAGTTTGTATGTTACTTTTGTGTTGTTATTCATTTAATAATTTATTTTGATATTTGATTATTGAAGTCTGTCTTTTTAATAATTATATTAATTAGTATTTCACAGCCAAGCGGGTACTTATTTTTACGTCCAGTTTGCGATCCCGGTTGTGCGCGATTTCTACCCAAAGGTTTCGAAATCTAGAAAGGGGTAGATATCGTGACAGACTGCTTGAAATGTCAGATTTGAAATAAAAAGTTAGTAAGATTGATATTGTATGTAAGATTCCATATCATTTATTAACATAAATTGAATAATTTACAGCCTGAAATTAGACAGTTGGATTGTATGCAACTGAGGAAATTAACACAAATGTAAGAGGTACTCATGAGGTACTCTTGCCGGCGTGGTGGCTCAGTGGCTAAGGCTTCGGACTGCGAAAGGCAAGGTCCAAGGTTCGAATCCCACTGAGCCAACGGTCAATACTTCACTCGTTGAATAAAGTTCACGCACTGCCTGTATAGGCCCATGTGAACTGTCGAGTGATGGCAAAAAAAAGAAAAGTGCCTGTTTTACTTATTATTGCTAAATAACTCTCTTTGTTACTCCCTATTTATAGTATGAGGCTATTCCTCTAAAGGCTAAATATATGAACATTTACTTGCAAAATAATACCGTTGATCCTTGAGCCGATTATTAAGATGTATTGAGGCTACTAAATCTTAAACCAAAACACACCTTAAATATATTTTTGTAGGCCTTCTTCCAAGTAGAATTACTATTCATTCAGATGGGTATTAACGGAATAAGCACGAGAAGAGATGTTTAATGCTCTAAACATATATTGTTAAAGGAAAACACGTCAGAATAAATCTTGATCCTTGAAATATTTGTAGATGAAATAAAAAAGTATGAATTATGGAAAGGTACTGTGTGTATCTTTTTAATATTTTTTTTACCACTTAATACATTTATTTATATTTGAATGACTTCTTAAGAGGGCTTACCTAAATATTGTTATTTGAATTTCGTATTTTTTCATTGGTACTGCCTCAGCTCAAATTTAACTTTTCCATAGGCTAAAACATCTCCTAAGAAATAGAAACAAGTGTAGTCTGAATAACGAAAGTGAGGAGTTTTGGCACTTACATTAGCTGATTGTAGAAGGGTTACCTGGCCTCTTGACCACCCCTCGCCTTTCTCACCATGTCTTGGGCGATAGTAAAACATCTCTTGAAAAATAGAAACAAGTGTAGTCTGAATAACGAAAGTGAGGAGGAGTTCTGGCACTTACATTATGTGATTGTAGAAGGGTTACCTGGCCTCTTGACCACCCCTCGCCTTTCTCACCACGTCTTGGCCGATAGTAAAAACATCTTAAGAAATAAAAACAAAGGTAGTCTGAATAACGAAAGTGAGGAGTTTCGGCACTTACATTAGCTGATTTTGGAAGGATCACCTGGCCTCTTGACCACCCCTCGCCTTTCTCACCACGTCTTGGCCGATAGTAAAAACATCTTAAGAAATAGAAACAAAGGTAGTCTGAATAACGAAAGTGAGGAGTTTTGGCACTTATATTAACTGATTGTGGAAGAGTTACCTGGCCTCTTGACCACCCCTTGCCTTTCTCACCACGTCTTGGGCAATAGTAAAACATATCTTGAAAAATAGAAACAAGTGTAGTCTGAATAATGAAAGTGAGGAGTTTTGGCACCTACATTAGGTGATTGTAGAAGGGTCACCTGGCCTCTTGACCACCCCTCGCCTTTCTCACCACGTCTTGGCCGATAGTAAAAACATCTTAAGAAATAGAAACAAAGGTAGTCTGAATAATGAAAGAGAGGAGTTCTAGCACTTACATTAACTGATTGTAGAAGGGTTACCTGGCCTCTTGACCACCCCTCGCCTTTCTCACCACGTCTTGGGCGATAGTAAAACATCTTAAGAAATAAAAACAAAGGTAGTCTGAATAACGAAAGTGAGGAGGAGTTTTGGCACTTATTAGGTGATTGTAGAAGGGTCACCTGGCCTCTTGACCACCCCTCACCTTTCTCACCACGTCTTGGCCGATAGTAAAAACATCTTAAGAAATAAAAACAAAGGTAGTCTGAATAACGAAAGTGAGGAGTTCTGGCACTTACATTAGCTGATTGTGGAAGGTTTACCTGCCCTCTTGACCACACCTCGCCTTTCTCACCACTTCTTAGCCCATAGCACAATATGTATTGTCACAGACATGTCTCTAGTATAACTGTATTTTTGCAGGATACTCTAATATCTTACATAATTGCTGTCTTCAGTGTTGTAACTGCAAGATGTGACAGTTTTAATTATCACTTAATCAAACGTAAGCGAATATATGTGTAAGTTAAACCTTCCAAATTTAATTAAATGTGACAAAAGCTGCAATCTATTGCATAGCAATGTTTAAAAGGAAAGGTTCTAATATAATAAGACTATCACTAAATAAATAAAATCTAAAAAGTTAGTTTTAAAAAATTTTACAGTACTAACGGAAAATTGCATTATATATTATCCTTCTAGAACAAAATAACACTTATATGAGTTAGTAATAAAACGTATAATAATATAAAATTTATAATAAAAGACTCAGTTAGATGAGTAACAAAACCTTTGTCAAAGTAACGTGAAATATATCTCAATTTTTCCTTAATAATAAATAATGTTCAAGAGATCTCTCTCCAAATAATTGATGGATGGAGAGGATAAAATAAGTGAACGTTAAAAGGTTTCCCCGACCTTAGCAGCATTTATATTTTTATAGTACTTTGGTATTTTGTTGGTGTTGTAAAATTCATACAGTCTATAAATAACTATTTTCAATAAAAATTCAATCAATTATTCTAATATAGTATTTAATAATAAATCAGAATTAAAACTGTCCAGAACTTGATAATGTACCCTGTCACTCCTACATTATTGGAGATTATACATTATTACTTATGAACATAAATCGTTAACGGTGATTATTATTTTTTTTTCTGTATGGAACAAAATTAATGTTTGCTTAAAAATTCCATCTTGGATGGCAGACTTAAAATCAAATTCTGAAAAAGTACGATATGAAACATAACTCATAGTATAAACATAAACAAAAAAATATAGTTATACTTGCTTAGATTTCAAATTGTCTCAACAGTTTTGCCTAAGGAAGTCATCATTAATAATTGACAATTACAAATGTAAATGTGCTGGATTTGCAATCTCAGTTGAAATCTGCACTTAAGGATCGGTCGAGTACAACTAAGTGCAACTGGGACTGCTACAGTCCAGAGTGCCTTGGTAAGTATGAGCATGAAGTATGGTGAGATGGTAAAGAGTGTTCTAGTCATTTTAACGGGAAAACTAATTAATTATGTTGAAAAGTATATTGAACTAAGAATATGAGCAGAAGAAGCTTTTGTATCAACATGTCGAAGTTGGTAATTACGAATCGACCAACGTCGTGATTGGTAATTTTCACGTAATGATTCAAATGATTCAAATGATTTATTCAGCCATTAAATTTTACAAAGCAATAGGCCAAGTCATATAAAGTAAAAAGCATACATCATGCAGCATTACAAATTCTAATTGCTAAATAACCTAGGTTATTTAGGTTATTAAAACATGCAAAATCATAACAATAAAAAAAAAAACTTGCAAATCATCATGTGCTTTAAAACATGCAATCATCATGCCAAATATTTGTGGTAACATACCTTCAGAAGTTTGCTCTAACCTATAAATACTCCCCCAGGCATTTGTGGTCTAAGTTGTAATATTCATCAAGACAGTAAATTGGATTGTCTATGAGCCAATTTTTTAGAACCTTTGAAAATTTGGAATTTGGAAGAGCCCTTATAGATAACGGTAGTTTATTATACAATCTAATACCTGTAACAGGAAAACAAGATGAGGATTTATGTAATCTAAGTCTAGACATAAAAATATTGTTGTTACCTCTAGTGCGCTGGGGGTATACATTATTGTTTAACATTAGGGATCCTTCTCTTCTCTTTATCTCTAAAATACAATCATGCACATATAGGTTCACAACAGTTAGGACTCTATTTTGTACAAATAATGGCCTACAGTGGTCCAACCAGCCAGCACCAGACATAAGGCGAATTGCCCTCTTCTGCAGCAACAGAATTTTGTGGGTACAAGTGGTGTGACCCCAGAGCCTGATTCCATACAGAATGAATACAGAAATTACAGAAAATACAGAATGAAAAAAGGCAAAATATGCCTGCCTCATGTAATGGCCGGTCAAACCATCCGCAAGCCTCCTGAGAAGACACAATGAGCGACTCAGACGCCTATAGACCGCATCAATATGGGACCCCCACAGTAACCCAGAGTCCAAAGTAAAACCTAATAGTTTAACAGGATCACACTTAGGGGGATTCTTGCACAGAGTAAAAGTGATTTCCTGAGTTTTTGCTTCATTAAGTGAGAATTTACTTATCTCAAACCAGTGAGAAGCAATCGTCATTAATTCATGCACGGCTGATTGAGAACAAAAAGGATCAGGTCCACAGGAATAAAGTGTAGAATCATCAGCAAACATTTTAACTTTACCCGATACATCAAAGTACAAGTCGTTTATATCGATAATAAACAACAGGGGGCCCAACACTGAGCCCTGGGGAACCCCATGTTCGACGGCCCGAGACTTAGACAAGATTCCATTCCAGCTAACAATCTGCTGTCTATGAGCAAGATAGGAGCTAATCATCTTGAGTTTGTCATCTCCCAGATACAGTTTAAGTTTCATGATAAAAATGTTATGCTGTACCGTGTCGAAAGCACGAGAGAGATCACACAGTAAGAGAGAGGTTGACATTCTATTCTCAAAAGCACTCAATATGACTTCGACAAGAGAATCCACTGTCGAGACAGTAGACCTCATTCTTCTGAAGCCATACTGAGCAGGCACCAGGAGGGAACGTGACTCAAAATAATTGTACAATTGCTTAAATATCACCGTCTCAAAAACTTTACCAAAAACTGGTATCATTTATATGGGTCTATAGCTAGACATCTCATTTGTGGGGCCTTTTTTAAAAACAGGCACTGTTCTACTAGTTTTCAGGGCATCAGGATAAACACCCGTATCTAAGCAACCATTAATTAAGAATGACAAAAGAGGTGCTATTGTATGAACTACGTACTTCATCAGGTTGAATGACATATCATAAATATCTTTACAATCAGAAGCCTTAAAATTACTTACCACCTCAATTATGTCATCACTGCTTACATGTTTCCACTTAAAAGCATCATTGACACGAGGAATGTTTCGCACTAAAACATCATTGAGAGCATCAGGATTACTAGGTCCAGGTATATTAGACAATATATGACTTACAGAGTCTACAAAAAAATTATTGAACTCATCTGCCGAAGCAAAGTTGGAGGGCTTAGCATGGCTCTGAGGCATGCTTTTATTAATAAACTTCCAAGCCGCCTTACAAGGATTTGGAGCTTGATAAAATGAGTCTACAATAGCTTTGGCTTTAGCATCCCTAATCCTGGCACGATAATTTCTCCTTAGGTTACGTAACAGAGGTACGAGGTGAGGTCTTTCAAAGATCGTATACCAGGAGAATCTGATTTCTCAATTTGGCCAGCCCAGAATCAAACCATGATTTAGGGTTAGAAACATCTTTAGTATTTGCTTGTCCTATGGTTACAATTTTCTGCTTTACAGGAAAACAAAAATCAAACAAAGTCTTAAAATTTTTGAAAAATACTGAAAAGGCATCAGTGGGTGAAAGAGATTTTAGAACCTCAAACCAACCCATCATATGGCAAATGTCCAACAACCTTTGTCTTCCTCATGACGAAGTACTTAAGGAAGACTTTCCTTTTAAAAAAGAAATGCTTCCAATCAGATTTTCTTCTAAGGAAGAATTTTCCTTCCTTGGAAAGTATTATCTTCAATAGCATACACTCTTTTCTTCGTCTGGTAGATACTAATTCACAAATATTCAGACCCGGCTTTATGATATTCAGACCCGGCTTTATGATATTCAGTTTAAGGGATTTTCTTTCAATTTAATACCAAAGATTGGTACCCCTTTTAGTGTACGCATAATCCTAAGGGAGAACTCATTTTGTGTTGACCGATTTTTTCTAAAACTAAAAAGAAGTAAATATACTTTACACTTCGTCATGCAGGGTCACAATATTACTGTACCAAGTTTATAATATACACGGAAATTATCTCCACAGTTATCTCACAGGTACATTCTTCTGTACACTAAAACTAACAGTTTCACATTCTTTACAGAAACTATAACATTTCTTTTCCTTCTCGTATTCAGACTTATGAAATTTTCAATATCACTGGCTCATTAGCATAAGGTTTTTGAGACAATATAGTTAGTTTAGTAGAATTTCAAAATTTGTAACTTATTCTTTACGCTTATTTTGTATGCTCAAAGAATAAATGTGTCGGGAAGAATATGCACGCTTATAATCCAGGTTTTATTTAATATGAACGACTGAGATTTTGATCGACAAGGATGAGACTGTTGCCGAAGGCTCGAATAGCTTTTTGAAACTATGGATAATATCATATAAATAAAAAATATTCAAATAATGTCGTCATATTTTTGATACAAACTTGAGAAAGGGCAATAAAAAACGTTGATGAACAAAATATTTTTGATATATATTTATGATTTTATTTTAATATTTTAAAGCAACTACCTGCTTTTATAATTTAAGCAAAATTTGATAAACACATAAATTTAAGTTTTTTTGAACATCTTTAAAGGGAGTTAAAACCTGTTTTGGATTCATGGTCTGATGTAGTGGACCGCCTTACAACTTTCAAAAATGCAATGGTCCAGAATTTGGATCCGCCCACTTTATTTTTCACTTTCACTATTATAGCCGCTAAAAGGACATTAAACTACGCAACAATCAGTATTAGACATGCTAGTGTACGTGTGTTACGGGTGGGTGGGTCAATACCACTTTCCATCTATGGGTGGTTGGGGGTTATCTTTGTTTTATTTATTTTTATAACTAGAATCTCCATACAGCCGCGTCAAGGTACTATCTACAATATTTACAAGGTAAACAGACGTTTTGCCCATACTGTGATGTGGCATCCTCAGTGGTTTTTCTGAGACTGAGATCAGCGAATGACCTTCCAGATTTTATAACAGGTGGTGGGGTGGGGACTGGTTTGGCATGTATGCTGGAGAGGGGGGCGGAGGCACGACCCACTTGACCTACGGTCATTGGCCTAAGAAAATCAATATGGCTGACTCTTCCATTTATTTCAATAATTTAATAAGGACGATTGTCACTGTACGTGTATGTGTAGGTGGGTGGGTCATTACCACTGTACGTGTATGTGTGGAAGGGACTGTATAATCTTCTCAACGATTTAGGTATCAACTCCATATTTAGGTTCATCCTACCCTTCTTTTGTGAATCCCTCTGGTCTGAGGAAGGTGAGCGCGTTTCACCGATATGTCTTCCAAAGACATTAGAACCCATTATAAGTAAATTGAAATAAAAAGGAAGAGTCAGCCATATTGATTATCTTCGGCCAATGAGCATAGGTCATGTGAGTCGTGCCTCCGCCCCCCTCTCGAGCATACCTCCTAAACCAGTCCTTAATACCTCAAGAGGCGCAATTCTGAGAATTCCAAAAAGAGCTACTGCAGCAAATGGCCTTGGCCAAAACTGCGTTTGAACACAGGGACCAACAAACCCCAGAGCGTCAGTCAGTCAGTCAGCCGATCTCACTCTCAGAGAAACCACTGAGGATGCCACATCACAGAATGGGCAAACGTCTGGTTATCTTGTAAATATTGAAGATAGTATCTTGACGCGGTTGTCACCGGGAAATGTAGATTCTAGTAATGACACCGGTCACTTAAGCCTAAGTTCTAAGATTGTTTGTTTTTTGTATGTTTCGTTGGTACCTTTTATACATTGTGTCTAACCAACAACTGTCAGCTTTGTTTTCTACGTTCGTCATTAGTTAGTTGTCAGGTTAACTATTTCATTTCGTCTGTTTGTTCTGGTACATTTACTTTATTTATTTTGATTGTATTTGGACAATAACATTTTTATTTCAAATATATTCATATTGTTTTGAATAAGTGGTAAATCTAAATTTCATCCTGTAGCCTTTTGTGTGATGTTTGTAAATAGAGTTTATTGATTTTTATAAATTGCATTGACTCATTTATATGTATGTAAATTTTGGAAAGAATTAAATCCTGAACCATCCTTATGAAAACACAGCTGAATATTTTAATGTAATGCATTTAAATTTGGCACGAATTTTAGGAAATAACCTAATTTTAAAATAAAAATCTTCATTTACACTTACATTTATGTTCATCAATTGTTTAAGTTAACAAATTATGTATTTCTACTTATACAATAAACAAGTTTAATAAACTTCAGAAACATACAAAAAATTATTCATATTATATTTTATTTATTGGTCTATATCAAACATTCCATGGTGTTTTGGCTGCCAATCACTTTATAGCATTAAGATTTCACAAAAACCATTTCATTGGAATTATAAATCAATCAGTAGTTGTAAATAGACAAATCCAGTCTAGTAGTTTTTGATTTGAGAAAAATATCTTTCAAACGCTTTGGTAACAGATACGAGAGATAAAACTTTATATAGACACAGAACGAAGTGAAACTCCAACATTGTTTAGAAAGCCTTCGTCAATATCTTCAATATCTTGATAGATTTTGTTTTCTTCATACGGAGGTAGGTTTTCCTTTCATTGACTGTTTGGTTTGAAATTGCTTTTCATCTAAGCAAATACCTTCAATTCATTACTGTACCAATAGCATAAAATCACTCAATTAAAAAAACCTCCTTTATTGGTTTTTTTAACATTGGTTTTTATTTTATATATTAAGATAGGTATTCACCCTGTCTTAATAATGCTGAATACCAGGACAATCCATGATCATGAGGAAATAGTACAACCTCCAATATTCACATTTCAATAACGGACCTAATTTTTTTATAATTACTTCACCAATTTCAGTTTCACACTAAACAGATTTTTAGATTATTAACTTTGGATTGGCTGAACTCTACTGAAAATAGCTAGCTAGAAATGTCTTGAAAAAATGTCTTCAAACCATTACATGATTTTTTTAAACCCCTTAAACTAATTTTAAATTACATGTACTCGTATCTTTGCCAACATTGCACTAATACCGCAAAGTACAACTGAGAAGTGATCCTTAGGCTCAAGAGCAAGATGGGAAATATCTTCAACTGAATCAACCGTCTCTTGTACAGCTGTAACACTGGGAAACTGCTGGTAGTTCGGCACGCTCAGGCTACGGCCACACTTGGCGACCTGATCGCCACGACCAGGTCGCCGCGATTATTTTTATTCGCGACCTGGTCGCGAGAGGTGCCACACTTGAACGACCAACGACAAATTCAGTTGTCAGGATGGCTCCAATAAGTGAGGAGGACCTGTTGCTAGTTATTGCCGTGTGATCGTATCTGAAAAAGAAGAGGCAACGCAAATTTAGACTTCATCCCCTGAATGCAGTTCGTTTGAAACATGGTCAGTTCTATGTTTAGTCACATGTTAGTCAGTGATGAGTTAAATGTACCAGATAACAAACCATTGCCTCATTTGGAGAATTCAGTTTCCCTACCGTATCTTGCCGATGAAGCTTTTTCCGTGAGCAAACATGTCCTAAGACCCTATGCTAGAAAAAATCTTAACGTAAAAAAAGAGTGTTTAATTATAGGCTATCGAGGGGTCGTCGCTATGTTGAATGTGCCTTTGGTATACTTGCAAACAAGTAGAGAGTGTTCCATACACCTATTGGTTTGGATCCACTATATGTGGAACAAATTTACTAACTGCCTGTGTTTTACATAATTTTGTTCGTGTTAGAGATGGTTACCAGTTTGAGGATACTCTAACTTGTCCTTTGGAAGACATTGCGGTCATTGGTACCGGTGGATCATGTTATATTTCAAAAACAATCCGTGATACCTTTGCGGATTATTTTACATCTCCAGCAGGATTTTTATCATGGCAGTACAACATGATTTAAAAGAAAAATAACAGCATGTGAGAAAATAGATGTTTAAGAAAAATATTGCGTTTATTACATTGTAATTAATGTTTATTCAAAATTGAGTTTATGCTGTTTGTTTGTTTGTTTAACTAATTTTCATGTATTGAATAAAATGTTTTGGTGTAAACAATTAAAAGTTTATGTTAATTATATATACAGAAACGATATTGTAAGTTTCAATAAAATTAGATATTAGTCAAATTTGAATCAATCAATCATAATTTTCTTTATTACCTTTAGTCTTAGAGTAAAGCATTGGCATGAGTCAAATACAAATGAACTTATAAATAGATAAATATAGCCGTATAGTCATCAAATTTAATCTTACCTTGTTTATTTTTTTCGTCATTGGATAATTGATCCCAGTTCTCGACAACTACCGCAGCCACTTCAACCCATAACTTAGATTTCACATCCCTGTTGCTGTATTCCTTTAGGGCTACATCCCATAGAGGTATACGCACGCTAATTTTATTTATAAATATATCTGTTTAAAACGGCATATTTCCCAATTGCACAGGACCACCGTCGAAACAAAACTAAACAACATAAACAGTGCAGAAACTGGGTGTGTGAAGGAGCGACATGTCGCTGAGTGTGGCCGGTGCCGTACGATAACATGGCGAGCGTATATGTCGCCGCGACCAGAAAACGCTCACGGACGCGTTCGTTTTGCTGTCGCTGGCGGTCGCGGGTCGCAGGTCGCTTGATGTGGCCATCTTCATTTAATTTAACGTTACCCATATTTTTCTTTTGTCGCGACGACCAGGTCGCCAAGTGTGGCCGTAGCCTTAGTCTTGTGAACGATAGCGGTGAGGCCCCTCACCCACTCACCTCAACTAACAATTCTACAAAAAACTCAACTAATAAAACCCAACTAAAGTGCCGTCGTTATTAGTCATGAATGCGACGGCGCTATCCCGTGATCTAGATACTCATGTGTCTTGCGGCAATTGCCTCAGGATTAGTGAAGGCTCTTCTTGTATCCATTAGCGTACAAACTGATATTATCTGTTGTTTTATATATATGTATATTGTCAAATATGATAATTTACAAACAAATAGATGTAATACATTTTTAATAATACATATGTATAAGTAAAAAATAATTGAAAAAAATACATTTATGTATAATTGAACTTTCATTTGCAAATAACTAATAAATTTACTGATGACAAACTTACCTGGAATAGACCTTACCCACGCCTTAGACCGCTCTCGGACCACATTGATGAGGCTGAGGCGTACCTTTGGATGCACGTGGGGGCTTAACCCTCAGTTGGTACATTTCTTTTATATGAGGGTCGTCAGACGGATGCTTCAGTAATTTTTTACATGTTTCATATTAAAACGTCAATTTTAAATAGGTATATGTATAACAAAAATGTGTTAAATATATATTATGATGGGTGGGGTACTATTATTTTATAATTATTATTACTATTATTATTATTATTATAAACTTAAATTAAATTATTATTTCTATTTAAGATGTTTTTTTTAATTATAGTATAATTTTAAAGTTGTAATTTTTATACATGTATAGCGTTGATTATGTTTACATTAAGAATTTTTCATTCTTAATGTAAACATAACAGTGATGTAATGTACTTAAACATATTTTCCAAAATGTTATATACTTATATTTATAGTTTGTTGATAAATTTTAAATGTTTGCAAACTAAATCAGGAATATGATATTGAAGTGTATAAACCTAATAGCTTTAGCCATAACTGATCAATATTGTATTGATGATATCCTTAAAACCAAGTTAACGGATAAATGGTCCTCTATCAGTTGATAATTGAGAATAGTTTGTGTACATGACGCTAATAGAAGTTCCATGTAACAGAGGCCGCGAACAAGCCTGTAACAATGTTTGTCCACCACTGGATATCACGACAGTAATCCCTGGAAATCGCCTCCCTTCCAGCTTGGATGAGTGTTATGTGATTTAAAATTATTTGTGCTTTTATCTTAATCATAAATACTGTACTAAAAATACACTTTACTGATCAGTCGTGACCTGTGACAGATGGACGTTTATAATTCTTTTTAACTCTGTACATGAGTACATAAATAAATGTACATTATTTTTGAAGTAATATTTGCGTAATTATTTAGGGTGAGTTTTAAGTCAGTTATGCCTTAAAGTGTTTTCACGGTTTATTAAATAATTGCTTTTTTAATATTTGATCAAATTAATAATAACCCAAACTACATTTTGTAGAATGTTTAAATATGCTATTGGGGATCACTTTTGGTCTAAGATCTAGGTGTTAACTTAAAATGTTTGAATGGGAACGTTGTCATTTTTTTTATGTAGGATATTTAACACCACCTCTTTAAGCGAAAAACGATATTGCAATCAGAATCAAAAAGGGACGTATTTTATTTTATTTATCATTGCCTGCGTGTTTTCCTAATTAAATCTGATTTGTCATGGCTAAAACAAAACTCGATTTGATATTACAGTGTTCTCTTTTCTTCTTTTTTTTCTTAGAACTTAGGCTTAAGCGGCCGGTGTCATAACTTGAATCTTTGTCGGCACTGGTGGCGCAGTGCTGTAACTCAGCTACTTGGGGACAAAGTGTTTGGGAGATTGTAGGTGATAGGTTCCATGCTCGGTTCTCTTAATACCGACACGGCGTCCGCTCAATGGTTGTCATCAATATAGACACTACTAGAGAAGTCTGGAGTGTCCGTGTTGAATGGTAGTCAAGGTTCGGGTGTTGTGTAGAGAAGAGAACTAAGTTTTAAACTTGTCAGTTAGCTGAAAATCAGACCAACACTACGTGGTTCGGATTCCACGTAAAGCTGTAGGTCCCATAGTTGCCCTGGCTATTGGGCTATTAATAAATAGTCCTTTCTGAGCTAAGTCGAACTCAGATAGTAACAATGACTACACTCGTTCATCTACACTCATCACACTCATTCATGCCTCATATTCGCCCATATCTCTACGATCGGCGTCTTAGAGATGAATAATGAATGAATAATGAATCATTATTTTCCCGTGAAAACCTCGTCAAAGTACTATCTACATTATGTACAAGAAAACCAGACGTTTCGTGCATGATGTGATGTAGCATCCTCAGTGGTTTTCCTGAGACTCGCTGTTACGGCGTTTTTGTTTAAGTCATGAAAAATCAATTTTAATTAGAAAGATATCGGCCTCTCCTTTTATTTATTCAGTATACGTAAAACGTCACACAACACAAAATTTATTACAATATAAGCACAAAATACACAAATATACTACAATACAAGTACAAAATGCATAAATATTATGGTGATCGATTTCGGTGAACCCCTCTGGTCTGAGGAAAGTGAGCGTGGTTCACCGAAATCGATCACCATAATATTTGTGTATTTTGTACTTGTATTGTAGTATATTTGTGCATTTTGTGCTTATATTGTAATAAATGTTGTGTTGTGTTACGTTTTACTTGTACTGTATATGTACCAACACGTATTATGCTAATTAAAACACTATTTTATTTATTGTCATAGAAAATAGTTGGCGATGACAAATAAAATAAACTAAAGAACGACACATCCTTTTTAAAATCTGATTTCACTATCGTTCTTAGGATAAAATGGCGGTGCTTTGTGACATATCACATGACCACGTTCCTATTTAACATTTTGAAGTTAACTCCTAGATCGTTAACCCAAGTGATTCCTAATAATATTGCAACACTAAATATTGTGTGCATTCAGTATTAATGTAATTGAATATTCAAAAAGCAAATACTTTATATTTAAACTGTGAGAAAAAGTTAGGGCGTATAAAACTGACTTAAAATTCACCCTTTATAAATAAGACAATGTAAGGAATTTTAAAAATCATGTGACGGCTTGTTTGACACACTGGTGCTGTCACACGTCTCTTTACGTACACGGGAATGTGGAGAGGAAACGGTAATTGTGGTTAGTGTGGATCATATGAGTACTCTGAGAGCAAAGTGAAACCTCACTTGAGGAAATCTTCACTTCAATTACTACAATCCACCTGTCTTATAAGCTACACAATGATGTAGCTTATATACGAGCCGGGAAACATGTTATTGTGAACTGCTCTCCAATCAGCGATACATTGGAACTGTTGACTTTCAAGATAGCATCTAATAGAACAAATGATTAACACATAGAGCTTCATTTTATTTTATTATTATTATTATTGTAATTAGTGTATATAAACATCGTACATCAAGTGTTTTACTGTGGTTATGTTCACTATAATAAAGTGCAAATAGATTCATAGTGTGTCTTAACATTGAACTCTACAATTAATGTCTAAATTAATTAATTACAGTCATACACACAAAGTTATATCATCTGATGTATTACACACTTAAATAGCTACTGGAACTTCCTGTAAAGACCAAATTATTGATATCCCAGTTAGGAGTAAAATAATCCTCCAAATTGTATAAAGCCTTTCAGAACAAAGTTTTTAGCATACTCTGAATGTCTTAGGCTCACTGACAAGCCAAAGTTCTTGGAGTGGATTACTAATAGAATTAATTTTCCTGCAGTTGGCAGTCTGCAGGACCTGCGAAAGATGTCCTGTTTTGACCAGTCTGGTCCCTGTCTCTAGTCGAATGTTTATGTAGATCAGTGCTTCGTGTGAGGAAAAATTAAAATACACAGCGATGGATCATTTTATCGCTAAATTCAAAATCCCACATTGTTGTGAATACCACTGTACGTGTAACCCTGGAAATAAGTACGGTGAGTCATGATTGTTAGTCCTTTTTAAGCGTTTGTTCATTGCCAAGACACGTTAATGACAGTATGTGACATGTGAATACGATTTTTACTCTGTTATTTATTTTACCTCCCCTCAAGCCTAAAAATTTCAAAAGTAACAGCAATCCAGTAAAACCCTTTATTTTCTCAAAATTATCATCCCATTTCTAAATTACGAGCCTTCAGCAAACGCTTTTTAATTCAAATCATGAACTTCCTAGAGAATCAAACTCTACTATCTACAAACTAATTCAGATTCTGTTCGTCACATCAGTCGTGGACAGAAATAGTGTATTGTTCTGTCTACGAGTATAATGGAGAGGAAGGATGGAGTTAAACGTTTTAGTGACTTAATGGTGACTTTGTACTCTAATCCAAAGTTTACCAGGGGACACCCCTGCACGCTTTGTGTGCCAATCTTGAACACCTTGGGCTTCGGCCTATAACTTTTTTTGAGTAAATAATAGTAGATTAACTATATAACGTAAAATCACAACATTTAAAAAAGTACCATTTATTTTGTTTTTGTTTAACAGGTGAAGACTTAGAGACAAGTAATTTATGCCTTACCTTACACATACCGACGTCTGGTAGAAGTTATATGTTCTCTGCCAATAAATATTACAGTCCAGACATACATAAACCTCCTTCCAGATGCAGGAATACTTGGCTTATATTAGAATTATCCTTCTGCAACAAATATATAAGATTTAGATTGATGAAACTGCTAGAGGACAAGAGAAAAAAACTTCAGGCATAAAGAAAAAACTATTTTATTTAGTAACTTATAAATTATTTATCAGGTTACTTAAGTTTTTATATAAATTGAACTAATATATTATGGACTTTTTTATGTAAAAATTATTCATCTAAACAAGCTAAATATCCTTTATAAAAAATTATGTTTTTGACTCAATATTTTAAAGTTCTCGCAACGGGTACTCGAATACTGTCTGTAAGGTGGTTAAAAAAAATGATGTGTGATGTTGTATAGTAAAATCTTATACAACATACATATTACAATATAGTATATAGTACTCAACCGTTCATACTATATAAAATAAGAATATTCAATATCATTCCTATTTTGGCTTGAAAAGGTCAGAGAAGACATTGCCTTTATTAACACAGGCTGGAATGAAATTTATAAACATTTAAAATAATATTCACCTTAGAATGGAACCTTGAGGGGTTCCCGTTTTTCATTTCATCCATCCACGATCTGTGAACGCTCAAGTGATAACCCGCCAGAGCAGACTACTTTAACGGTCTGAGGTCCAATACTAACAAGATAAGAAATAAACCATTTCTGAGTGAGGTTCATGATTCCTATTGATAAAACCTTCTGGAGGAAAAGTTCGTGCAAGATACAATTTAGACCAGACGACTCCAGCTGCACATGAACCTCTCAGAGAAAACGCATCATTAAAAAAACATCTCTTATAGCAGCAATAGGCATTATACTAAGAATGTCATCCTGGTGCCTGTAGTAATATTGGCTCCTGGTAAGTAAAAAATGTAATACAGTATTTATGAGTAGTTGTCCAACCTTCTACATAACATGCTCAATACATTCTGAGTTGCATCTTAGCTCTAGAGGACAGTAAACCGTAAGGTTAACATCTGAGCTATCAAAAAGGTCATAAAATATTTATGCATTAAATTTACGACCCCATATACAGCTGCACAATACAGTTATGTGAAACTCACAAGTTTCACATTTAAAGTGAAATATTGAGTAAGGGATGGTAAAGTACGGAAAACAGGGTTAAATGGCATGGTATGGATTATGTTCATGATCTTCTAAATAGATTACAGAGTGCAATTCACGCAAAAATTGATCAAAACTGATTGAAAAGTGAATGACTCCTACAATAGAAGAGTAGAACGTCAGGTCCACAGCTGGCCCATCAAGAAGGCAATAAAATATTTTATGGAAAAGGTTTACGATCTGATAAATGGCTTACTTTATTTCATGGACAGTTAATTGTTATGGATCGAAATTTAGTTGTTTTGGTTTCCCCTAAAAGCCCGAAAGTACTAGAAGTGATTTATAAAATGTTGTTCAAAATATCTTAAGAAATAAATTTTTTATATATATTACTATATTTATATACTTTTTTACTTCACTAAACAGTTCACATAGGCCTGCAGCCCTGTGCGTCAACTTTATTCAACAAATGAAGTACCGACCGTTGGCTCAGTAGTGATTCGAACCTAGCCACTGAGCCATCACGCCTATGTACAATTCATTTTAGGTTACTACTGCTTCACACGTTTCGAACTATTTTAAAGCCAATATTTTCCCGATAAAATGAAAATACGTATTCTAAACCAGAAGTGGTCGTGTAAAAACTGAGAAACTGGAACACTTCACCAACTAAGTGTCATCTTGTACTTTCACACTCCCCCGAACGGCGACTCTGTTCCTAGTTGAGAACGTGTTACTTGCTAACCGATGGTGGATAAACACTGCTTAGTATTTCAAATTTCAGTAACGTTTTATATAAGTATGTATAAACATACGTTCACGCTTCTTTTAAGTGTATGACGTTATTAATGGTTTTATGAATGTTTTTATTCACATATTTTTATGTACGTATCTTTTGTGTCATTTTAATTTCTTAGGAGAGGACACTCCATAAGGCTTTGCTAGCAAAATCAGATTATTTATTATTTTAGAATTAAAATTTAAAATCTAAAGATACTTTTTAATACATTAGCATAAAATTTTATGTAACTAGAAATATTTAATTATCAATTATAGTCAATATTACGACCACGATGGAACATATGTGATACAAAATTTAATAATTATTTAAAATGTTATGTTTTGTTTGTTTACGCTTATTTCTTTTGAATTAGAAATGCTATTATTTCTTTTGAATATTTTGTAGTGTGACAAATATCTACGTTTTAAATTAAAATCATAGGATCGGATTCTTTGACTCTTATAGATATCCTGGAGTAGCTACTTAACTGTTAATAAGAATATTTTTTATTTTAATTAGTAATGGATTTTGTCTTCAAAAATAATGTATGTTCTTTAAATGAAAATTGTAAACATTTCATTGTAACAATTCGCAGCAGAATTTTATCAATCAAGTGTTTTTCTTGTTGAATGCAATTGGCTCACCATTTACGATTAATTAATAGTATACAGTAAATATTCTTTGACATTTTTCTTGGTTCTGCATCTATTCCGACAGAGTTGCACATAGCTACTAGTACTTATATTTTCTTTTTCTCTAATTATTACACTATATATTGATAAAGAAACTAGTATTTCGATTTTGTTCGGATTACTATTTTTCACATCTAGGATTCACACAGTTATGAATTCTTATAAAGTGATTGGTGATTCACATTTCTGTATATAATGTGATCACTTCATTTATAATACGCACCGTGCAAATAAGTCCCGAATTTTTCTTAACATGCAAACAAGTAATTAAAAGTGTCGATCTTGTTCCCATGCAAATTTGATCGACACATCTTGTAAAATTCTATAAAAGTACGTAAAATTCACGTGATACTGTACTACCAATTTATGACTACTAGTCCATTTTATGACCTTTTGTGAAGCTGTTATGTGTTATAGTATGTTTAATTACCTTAAACGCCTGAAATAGTTTCCATTTCCTTCGTATTTAAGTTTTCATATTCTTAACTCTTACAAGCTAGTATTATTGATAACTAATTTCATATTTCATCTATAATCATTATTTTTCATGGCATTTTTGATAGTATATAAACATGTTTCCAAGTAGTGGCTCAGTGGCTAAGCTTTGGACTGCAGAAGGCAATGTCTAAGGTTCGAATCCCCAACCAAGCTAATGGTCGGTACTTGATTCTTTGGATGTATAGCTATGGTTTGTTATCAGCTACCACTTACCAAATTTAAATTAAAAAAAAAAAAACTGTGATATGGTTAAAGGTCTAAAAGTCATGGCATTTAAAAACTATAAATTAATCTCCTATCACAGAGCTAAATCTAACCTCACTGACTCTGTTTATTCTGGCTAATCCCTCGTAGGAGCGCAGGAGGCACTCTATAACTATGTGATCCATTGTTTGGATGGATTCTCCACAATCACATGACTGATCTAGTGTCAATCCCCTTTGCCAGTAGTACATCTGCTGTATTATTTGTCTGTATTATTGTTTTTGTTGAATTTATTTTTGAGTCTGTATTATTGTCTGTACTATAGTAACTAGTGACATGACTGTTAAGCTCTCGGACAAGCTTCAACGTGCGCAGAACTATTGTATAACATTTATTTTCAATCCATGGTGTTATGATCACGTTATGCCATTCTTCAGTCAACTGTCTATTCTGAAGCTTAAACAGCTTCGTGAGTATCATTTACTATTACTGATTCACAAGATTTTAAAAATAAAAAATCCGAGTTACTTGTCCGAGCGTTTCAGGTTCATGAACGAAATAAGTTCTAGAAATACTCGTAAGGGAGCATCAATATTATCAGTCCCTGTACATCGTACTACTTTATATAACAAATCTTTCACTGTAACAGCTTGTCGCCTTTGGAATGCGCTCCCTGACAGCATCAAAATAATTGAAGGTTACCCTCGTTACGGGGTGGAAGTTAAAGGTTATTTGATGCGGGATCTGTAGTGGTGGTGGGCTGGTGGTTTGCGGGGGCTATGTGGGATGTGAGTAAGGTATGAATGGGTGAGTGCCTTTAAATCGATTTTTCTTTTTTTCTTTTGAATTTTACTATTATATTTGAATAGTTAGTGCAAATTTCTTTTGATTAGCTTTATTAGATTAGTTAATCTTTTAATTTTTGTTTATTTTTATACAAAATAGTCTTATATTGCATTACGTAGAGTTTAATATGATTTTATGTTATCTATTTCAAGTTGTATTATTTATCTGAGGTTAAGTGGTAAAGAGGACTCTATAGTCCTAACTTCGCCTCCGATAAAGCCATTTTTCATTTCATCTGCCCACGCCAGTTCGTAGGTGTTTTCCCTGCGAGGGAGGTTCATCCCAACTACAGGTATTGACGGATCGTTAATAAGAAACTTATTTCGTCCATCAAAACTGTTTCACGCTATGGCCCAGCTAGTATTGAGTGACAAATGTGATCTGCTCAACTGGAAAGGAGTACGTAGAGGTTGGTTTAGAGGTGTTAAGCGACCGTCCTGACGTAGGAGATAGACAGATAAGCATTTTTATTCACAAAAACATTAATTACAATATAAAGATCATATAAACGGTGGAAATAGTTCCCCTCATGGACACATGCCTGTGGGAGGGGAACGGGCCACTACCAGCCAGACGTAAAATAAAATTAAAATGTTACTATTATGTAAACAAATAAAAAATAAAAACGTATATAAATAAACTTATGTTTCATAACAATTATTACTTAAATTACAAAATTACAAAGAGACACTTTTATAAACTAAATTTCGTAACATTAGAAGCCACAGCAAATAAAATTAAAATAAAAACTAATAATAATAATAATAAAGAGTACTGTAATCCGCTAAAAAAACTACCATAAAAACCTGACCTAAAACCTGGACACATTTCACATTTACATACACTTGCCCACGCCCATAATTACACAATATTGATACACAAAGCATTACACATTCATACACTACCGCATACACACCTACATGAAAGATCACACATACCTAAGAGAGACGCACCCGACTCCTCCTCATACACATGCACGTTTTGAATACACAAATTAAATACACTATCTGACATAAACCTTCATATACGCACACACCTAGCATAAATAATGGGCGCAAGCACAGTGACTGTATATCACACACACCAACCAAAACACACAACACATGCACATACACATACATCCTCTCACGCACAATCAAACCTCACACGCATACACTCACACCTCACACATACCTCACCCCACCCCACATTAAAAAAAAAATAAATAAATAAATAACAAAAAATAAATGAATAAATAAACGCACGCACGCATGCACACCAACATACACACAAAACAGACAACATTCACCTCCCCCCCCCTTTCAAGCACCAACATAAGTTAAAGTTTGACATTTATAAACCCAGAAAAAAACCTGTATATGGCGACACAACTAGATATTTAATATTATTCAGTGTACATAGATATTAATAGATTATATATATTTTCCCTTCCTACTTCAACAAGTTATTTGTTGACACATTTTTTGAATGTACCTATTGAGCATGGAGCTGGAGCTCTGATATGGTTGGGTAAATTCAGGTATAAAACATTAGCAATATAAGAAGGATTTGTTTTGTTTACTGATTTTGTAATTTTCGGTACCGCGATTCTAAGGTTTATTGATGTTCTCGTAAAATGGCTGTGGATTTCAAGTCTATTAACTACAGTTGGAGTTTTGAAAATATATATTACTAACATCTACTAACATACAGTTGTGAAGGGAAAAGACTTTAAATTCATTAAATAAAAGATCTGTTGAATATCTCCTACTTTTGCGGAGAGCTGTTTTAATAATTGCTTTCTGTGTCGTTTCCAAAGCACTTAAAGACGATTTGTATGTACCACCCCACGCTATTACGCCATATTGAAGTAGTGATTGTACATAGGCGCAATAAACGTTTCTAATCAGATTCTACATTAAGATTTTACTGAGCACTGAAAACATAAATATTAACTTTCTTAATTTGTTCCTAAGCTGTTGTATGTGCGGTACCCATTTTAAACGCATATCAAACACGATACCGAGATACTTAAACTCACTCACACATTCTACAACCTCACAAGACACACATCCATTAAGGCCACCACCACATCTATGAAGATGCAAATTAAAGTTTATCGGATTAGCACAGCCGACGACGATCAGCCCTTAAAGAGATTGACAAGCTCTTTGTCTTCTGTAAATTTACAGTGAGTCGATTCTGATCAAATCATCGCTTGACAGTAAGCAAGCCACGCTCAGCAGAGCCGAAAATCTCCTCCCAGCTGGCTCCTTCAAACAACAAAGCCGTGTCATCGGCGAATAGGAACAGTTGACCATTATCTAGATTTACTTTTCCCAAGTTATTAATGTAAATTAAGAACAGGAGAGGCTTTGAATTACTCCATTGTCAATTGTTCTATTGCAACTATTTTTCCCCATAATCGAAACTAATTGTATCTATCAGTCAGGTAATTCTTGAACCAATCTAATGTAACCCCACGAAAGCCAATGTGTTCAAGTTTTTTTACTAGTAACGGGCGATCAATTGTGTCGAATTCTTTAGCTAAATCAATAAAAACTAAAAGTGTTTTTTTTTATTCCGGCCAATAATGTCGTGGATTTTATTTGTAAGACTAAAAAGGTTGTCATTTATATTTTTATCATTTCTGAAGCCAAACTGGTTTTTAAAGAGAAAGTTTCCATTTTTTAAATATGTAACGACCTGTTCTTTTACACACTTCTCGAGTATCTTAGGTAGAGCTTTGGCTAGAGTGATCGGTCTGTAACTGACACATAAATGTTTAGGCCCATTTTTAAAGATTGGGACGACTTTACCTATTTTGAACTGATCTGGATAGATTCCTTGCATGATACTACTGTTAATTATGTGTCTAATAGGAATTTTTAGCTTTTGGAAATTCTTCTTAAAAATACTAGAGGGTAGCCATCCACACCCGGTGCAAAACCGCCTTTAAAGCTCATTATACATCGTTCTAAATCATTCTCAGTGATAGGAACCAGCTGGAAGAAGGAGTCCACCCTATGATATACATCCCTGACCACCTCGTCGACCACAGGGGGGATCGCACTAGCAAGTTTAGCACCGACTCTCACATAATACTCATTAAAAAGGTTAGCAACCTCCACACTGTCCTTCGGCGCAAAATTCTCAATTGGAAACCTATCCTTCTTTTTCCCTTTCCCAGTAATTTCACTTATTTGTTTCCAAAGTTTTTTACTGTTATCTTTACAGTTATTAATTTGTTCTCTATAGTAATTTTCCTTTGTAGATTTAATTAATTCAATGTTTTTCTATGTTGTATGAACTGATTTTTTAGTACTACGTTGAATGGTTGTTTTTTTAACTGCCTACTTAACTTATCTCGCTGCCTGATTGATTTAAGAAGACCGGAAGTGATCCATGGTTTAATTTTGATTTCATTCGAAGCCAATTATCTTTTTTTAGTTGATTCCATTATAATATTGTGAATTGATTCAATAAATACCTCACAACATTCGTTAACTCCCCTCAGTCTAGTAACTAGCGACCAGTCAAAATCGGAAATGAGCTCACTAGCTCGGGTCTCATCTACGAACGAAGTTGCTTGTCTAATATTTTCTAGTGGAAATTTTTGGTTAGTTTCATACCCTCCAACAATAAATAAATGATCTGTTAGTTCCGATATTATAATAGCTGACTTAACTCTACTTAAATTTGTAATATTAATGAACAAATGATCAATGCAACTCTGCGAGTGTGCTGTAACCCTAGTTGGCCCATTAATACAGCTAGTAAAACCAGCCCCATAAAGAACATCTAGATAACGTTGAGATAACGCGTCTTGAGTTTCTGGCAATATACAACAATTTATGTCCCGAACAATCCAGTGTGTTCGGTCCTTAGAAATGTTGTCGCAATATGACTCAAGGTCATCGATGAACAACTCAAGGTCCCGTTTCAGTGATGGACTTCGATAAACGGCCAGCACGCTGTGCCGCTCACTGCCAAGCGATACATCCACTTCAGTACATGTGGCCCCATGCAAACTTACTTCCACACTATTCACAGCATACGACTTACTTACATATACAATCACACCGTCATTTTTATTCCGTCTCGTCTTATTCAACACAACATCGTAACCTTCCAAACACTCAATCACACTACATTCTTCCATCCAGGTCTCAGTCATCACTATCATATCAAATTTTGTATCGTACCCATTTAGAATAATTAGCAATTCGTCAAAATATCTGCTGTAGCTTCAAATATTTACATGCAAAATTGTAAAACAATTGTTAACAAAACCATCATCTTTAAAAAAACTAAACTTATTACTATCTTCATACACACACTCACTCACACTTCTATATTGTACAGCCTCTTCTATAAAGTCAACCATCTCGCTTTTATGCCTAAGCCTACCTAACCTTATTACAAAACACGCTTACATAAACAATAACAGATCTAGTAATTTAGAAAATTAAACAAAATATAGTAGAGAAAAGAAACTTCAAAAATATACCGAGGGGAAAATTTAACTATACCTATATACAGAATGCTTTTCATGCATGCATAAAGAAAATTTTTATAATAAAAGCAAATAGAATAGAACAATTAAAAAATTACGAAGTTATTTTTTGATGTTAAAGAAGGAACTTTTATACAAAAAAAGCCTACTTCGTATAAAAACCATTAGATATAACATGTTGAATAATATGAAAATGTTGTGTCATTATTGGATTGAAAACAAAAGGATTCCTGTTCAAAAAAATAAAAACGATGAAGATCTAAACAGACAAAAATGTAATCTACAACGTATCATAAAAAAGAGAAAACAAACAAACCATATAACTAGTATAAATATAAATATACACAGAAAGAGTACTCCAGTTATCTATTACATTCCTGGCACAACAGTACAGATTCTGTTGTAATGGGGAAGTGCAGGGCACTCAAGACTTTATTGAATCTTTAAGTAGTGCCTTCTGACGTCTGATCTCTAATGGAGCTCTATTACACAGGAGTGAAGTTGCCAAGAGAGTGCTACTAATAGTTTTTATGATCCTATTAAGTTGGACATCAATCAACATCCGTTTTATAGAGAATGGGTTTGAAAAGAAGTTGAAAAAAACTCAGTTTTTGTTAATTTTGCAGCCGTTTAGGATATTACGGATAAAGATTTTTTTGTTGGAGTTCTACAGCCTTCTTCCCTGTCCTTTTCTTTGCGAATTTTTGAGTCAATGCATAGTGCCAGGCTTATAAAGGTTTATCTCGGTCGTTATGAAAGCTCTCTCACACAACTGAAGGATGGTTTGCCTCAGGGGTCTATACTTGATCCAATTTTTTTCAACGTACATATCCGGTGACATCCAAATCAAAAATGCTAGAAAATACATAAATGCAGATGATATTGCTATATCTTAACAACACAAGCACTTCAGAATTACTCACAAGTTGCAGGCCTCCTCGAATAATATTTTATAAATTGGTCAGTCCGTGCAATAAAGATCATGCTCAGGCTTGCAGGCCTATGTTTATGAACCGTCCTGTTTATTTTTATATTTATAAACAGGCTAGCGAGCGAAGTTTATATTTTAAATATATATATATATATATATATATATATATTTCCTATCATATCATATAATAGACTAAGAAATATTTTATTTTTACTTAATGAATATAATATAAAAAAATAAAATAATGAAATTTTTTAGTGAAAACGTCGAAATAAGCAGAGATTATAAGTGAATCGTATAAAGATTTTTATTATAACACTAAACCTTCATCCATAAATATGCATACCATAATAAATGCACATATATAAGAGTTTTAAAAGCAATAAATTACATCGGTTGAAATGAAACTTAACTTGTAAAGTACACGATATTTAAGTTCAACACAAACTAAGTAAAGTCGACGGAAGAAGTGAGTGGGATTGTTGTATAGCAATTATACGTGTGAGCGATCAGAAGTAAGTTATAGCGACGTTTCTCCCCTTAAGTGTTGGTGGCACTGAGTGGGGCTGGTGAGTGAGGATGTTGGTCCAGTGCGCAGGTGGCTGCTGCAGCGTCTGCCAATCGATGCAGAGTCGCTCACCATCGATTCCTGTTACACTATGCGTGCCCGTGCCGAGTGCGTGCGTGGGATAGCCTGGTGCACGTGTTATTCTACACAGGCGTGACCTTCAGCTCTACCTCTATAGGATCAGGTGAGTAGCCCTCTCCACTCTATGTGGGATATCTTCATAAATTATACAAATATTGATACATTTTAATTTAAAAATATAACCTTTCTCACTGCTATCTTTCTTAACATTTTAAAAGTAATATTACAACATTTAGAATATATTTCTTGTTTTAAGCGTACATAATGATTACTTAAATATTGTGCTTACTATAATGTACTACACATTGCTGTTTGAGAACTGTCTTTAAATATATACTTTATTGATTTCAATTGTTAAGGTACAGTGGCTAACTGTGGAGTAAAAAACAAAAGTTCGAGTCCTACTGAGCTGAGAAATTTTAATTTTATTAAAAACCTCATTAAAACTGGACAGTAATATTTTATCTCCATAAATAATTGTAAATAGTAAAATTTTAATGTAATGAACTATTCATTAATAGTAATGAGACTACATAAATTACGTACAAGTGTTATCGTTTGTTTAAAAATTATACTTTAACTAAGGTGAGAAGAATACATAGAGCATGAGTTTTCTACGTATTTTTAATTTAGCATTTTTTGAGATTAATAATGGAAAAGATTATTTAATTTACTTAACAATCACTATAACTATAATGCTAATTAAATATTTGAGTTTCCATGGACCGGGACTACCTCGGATATTACAGAAACTCTGGTGATAGAATTTAATTTATGCCCATGACATCTTTTAACCCCTAAGTTCACCAATCTGACCAGTTTTATAAACATGAAGGGTATCACACTTGTATTAAGGTTGTATACTAATAATAAAAAATGTTCTATTAGAAAATAAATTAAATCATTTAGCTTTTACCCATATTTATTTAACACTATGCAAGGATTAAAGATATGCCTGGTTTGTATGCTGAAATTCAAATGTCCCATTACAATCAAATTCAAAATTTCACATATCTAGTTATAGGTGGATGGGTGGGTAAGTACCTCTGTACGTGTATGGGCGTGTGGGTGGGTTGATACCACTGTACGTTTATGTGCGTTTGGGTGGGTCAGTACCACTTTACGTGTATATGCGTGTGGGTGGGTCGATACCACTGTACTTTTATGTGCGTTTGGGTGGGTCAGTACCACTGTACGTGTATATGCGTGTGGGTGGGTCGATACCACTGTACGTATACTGATAAGTGGGTGGGCCAACACCACCGTACGTGTATGTGCGTGTGGGTGGGTCGATACCACTGTACTTTTATGTGCGTTTGGGTGGGTCAGTACCACTTTACGTGTATATGCGTGTGGGTGAGTCGATACCACTGTACTTTTATGTGCGTTTGGGTGGGTCAGTACCACTGTACGTCTATATGCGTGTGGGTGGGTCGATACCACTGTACGTATACTGATAAGTGGGTGGGCCAACACCACCGTACGTGTATGTGCGTGTGGGTGGGTCGATACCACTGTACGTATACTGCTAAGTGGGTGGGCCAACACCACCGTATGTTTATATGCGTGTGGGTGGGTCGATACCACTGTACATATACTGATGAGTGGGTGGGCAACACCACCGTACGTGTATGGGCAGGTTGGCGAGTCAATATCACTGTACGTGTATGGGTGAGTGGGTGGGTCCACTGTACGTATATGGATGGGTGGGTGGGCCAATACCACTGTACTTTTATGGGTGAGTGGGTGAGTCAGTATCACTTTACGTGTATGGGTGAGTGGTATGGGTGAGTGGGTGGGGCATTACCACTGTACGTTTATGGTTGGGTGGGTGGGCCAATACTACTGTACGTGCATGGTTGAGTGGGTGGGTCAATCAATACCACTGTACGTTTATGGGCGAGTGGGTGGGTCAATACCAATGTAAGTGTATTTCTACCATATCTGTCTCTCGTAAATGTTATAATAACCTTTATTTATTTAGTTTGTATGAACTTTAAGTTTAAGTGTTATAGAATTTAGAAATTGAATTTAAAGTGTTCCGATTAAAATTTTGACAGACATACCATATTTTCCATAGTAAAGCGATTATTTGTCTTCTTGATCTCTGGATGACTAGATTTCATCTAGTGTTTAAAACTAATTCATGCCCATTATTATTATTATTGTGCAAGACAAGCTTTCATCGTTACATTTACTGAACGCTTATAAACACCATGGACTAAAACTCGAGAAGACTCAAGTGAGCCGTATACTTAACTCTAAAGTCGTGGGCTAATCTACATCTTAGTTAAATCTAAATCAAGAGGCTTACCCTGCCTCGTCCATACTTGCAAACCAGTGGATACAAAATAAATACATTCTAAAAAGGGGTGTAGCCAGCGTGACTACCCATCCTAACCAATCCATCAGGATAACATTGTACATAAACATACAATGGTGTTAATGAAAAAGGCTTTGCTAGCCTGGAACCGAACAGGTTAAGCTCATGCAGCGTGAAAAACGATTTAACCTGCTCATTTATTCTATGTATGTATACCTACCTCGTTGACACTGTGGATGTGAATATACAATGTCTCTAATTTAAGATACATTATTAACTTTAGTTGCAAGTTCCATGGGCATGATGGCATTTCTTAAAACTTTATTTAAAGAGCTATATACCAAACGTTATCTAAGATGGGGAGACCTGAGACCGTGCACTTCACAGTTCGAAACCTAGGTCACTGAATCACTGTACCGGCAGCACAAAAAGGGTTAAACCTTGTCTGAAAACAAATATAAAAGAGTTGCCTAAGCAACGGAACAAGCGCAATTCATATTGGTCGTCAAATAAAAGAGTGTCACGACAAAGTAGAATAATATATACAAAAGGCAGACTCAGCAATTCACTCATAAAACTTGCATAAAAATGAACTGGCCTTACTGCACATAAAGATTACATCATACTTAAACTCACGAGAAATATTATAAAATGCACACCCAGATTTACATACACCTCAAACAAGGTGCATGAATGATATTAATATGAAAATACCACAAAAATGACTATTCCTAATCTAGTCAAAAATTAAAGACACCTTTGTATACAGGATGATTTAAAATATAAATTTAAAATAATCACATCGGAATTACATAGTAATGTTGAAGGCTGACAATGAAATACACACGAATACTATGGATAAAAACTTATCGTTAATAAAAATTACACTAATGACAATTCCTGTCTGCAACATGTTGATATAATGTTCACAAGAAAAACACTGTAAATAAATACTCCCACAATGAAAATAGTATGAATAGAAATTCTCAATCCACATACAACTCAAACGGCACATCAAAATAAAAGTAAAATAAACGTATTATAAAAATCGAAATTATAAATCAATCCTGGTTAACACTCAACTACAAAACACTCGAAGAGAACACTATAAGTACAACCAATCAGTAATTAGTACAAATGAAAAGCCGAGACTGACAAGCACCTGCGAAGGACAAGGAAAGCCTTTATGATGACTTAGACATTATGATAGGCCTACATGTATAAGATGTTAAACTCAATACTCTAGTGGTAAAGGCATAATAGTTCAAAAAACCATGACGCATATATAAGATGCTGCAAAATGATACCCAACTGCTGGTTGCTTAATAGTTTAACTAACCCTGATACATGTGTAAGATGCTACAAAATGATACCCAACTGCTGGTTGCTTAATAGTTTTACTAACCCTGATACATGTGTAAAATGCTACAAAATGATACCCAACTGCTTGCTGGTTGCTTAATAGTTTAACTAACCCTGATACATGTGTAAGATGCTACAAAATGATACCCAACTGCTGGTTGCTTAATAGTTTTACTAACCCTGATACATGTGTAAGATGCTACAAAATGATACCCAACTGCTTGTTGGTTGCTTAATAGTTTAACTAACCCTGATACATGTGTAAGATGCTACAAAATGATACCCAACTGCTTGCTGGTTGCTTAATAGTTTAACTAACCCTGATACATATGTAAGATGCTACAAAATGATACCCAACTGCTTGCTGGTTGCTTAATAGTTTAACTAACCCTGATACATGTGTAAGATGCTACAAAATGATACCCAACTGTTGGTTGCTTAATAATTTAACTAACCCTGATACATGTGTAAAATGCTACAAAATGATACCCAACTGCTGGTTGCTTAATAGTTTAACTAACCCTGATACATGTGTAAGATGCTACAAAATGATACCCAACTGCTTGCTGGTTGCTTAATAGTTTAACTAACCCTGATACATGTGTAAAATGCTACAAAATGATACCCAACTGCTTGCTGGTTGCTTAATAGTTTAACTAACCCTGATACATGTGTAAAATGCTACAAAATGATACCCAACTGCTTGCTGGTTGCTTAATAGTTTAACTAACCCTGATACATGTGTAAAATGCTACAAAATGATACCCAACTGCTGGTTGCTTAATAGTTTAACTAACCCTGATACATATGTAAGATGCGACAAAATGATACCCAACTGCTTGCTGGTTGCTTAATAGTTTAACTAACCCTGATACATGTGTAAAATGCTACAAAATGATACCCAACTGTTGGTTGCTTAATAGTTTAACTAACCCTGATACATGTGTAAGATGCTACAAAATGATACCCAACTGCTAGTTGCTTAATAGTTTAACTAACCCTGATACATGTGTAAAATGCTACAAAATGATACCCAACTGCTTGCTGGTTGCTTAATAGTTTAACTAACCCTGATACATGTGTAAAATGCTACAAAATGATACCCAACTGCTGGTTGCTTAATAGTTTAACTAACCCTGATACATGTGTAAAATGCTACAAAATGATACCCAACTGCTGGTTGCTTAATAGTTTAACTAACCCTGATACATGTGTAAAATGCTACAAAATGATACCCAACTGCTTGCTGGTTGCTATATAGTTTAACTAACCCTGATACATGTGTAAGATGCTACAAAATGATACCCAACTGCTGGTTGCTTAATAGTTTAACTAACACTGATACATGTGTAAAATGCTACAAAATGATACCCAACTGCTTGCTGGTTGCTTAATAGTTTAACTAACCCTGATACATGTGTAAAATGCTACAAAATGATACCCAACTGCTGGTTGCTTAATTGTTTAACTAACCCTGATACATGTGTAAAATGCTACAAAATGATACCCAACTGCTGGTTGCTTAATAGTTTAACTAACCCTGATACATGTGTAAAATGCTACAAAATGATACCCAACTGCTGGTTGCTTAATAGTTTAACTAACCCTGATACATGTGTAAAATGCTACAAAATGATACCCAACTGCTGGTTGCTTAATAGTTTAACTAACCCTGATACATGTGTAAAATGCTACAAAATGATACCCAACTGCTGCTGGTTGCTTAATAGTTTAACTAACCCTGATACATGTGTAAGATGCTACAAAATGATACCCAACTGCTGGTTGCTTAATAGTTTAACTAACACTGATACATGTGTAAAATGCTACAAAATGATACCCAACTGCTTGCTGGTTGCTTAATAGTTTAACTAACCCTGATACATGTGTAAAATGCTACAAAATGATACCCAACTGCTGGTTGCTTAATTGTTTAACTAGCCCTGATACATGTGTAAAATGCTACAAAATGATACCCAACTGCTGGTTGCTTAATAGTTTAACTAACCCTGATACATGTGTAAAATGCTACAAAATGATACCCAACTGCTGGTTGCTTAATAGTTTAACTAACCCTGATACATGTGTAAAATGCTACAAAATGATACCCAACTGCTTGCTGGTTGCTTAATAGTTTAACTAACCCTGATACATGTGTAAAATGCTACAAAATGATACCCAACTGTTGGTTGCTTAATAGTTTAACTAACCCTGATACATGTGTAAAATGCTACAAAATGATACCCAACTGCTGGTTGCTTAATAGTTTAACTAACCCTGATACATGTGTAAAATGCTACAAAATGATACCCAACTGCTGGTTGCTTAATAGTTTAACTAACCCTGATACATGTGTAAAATGCTACAAAATGATACCCAACTGCTGGTTGCTTAATAGTTTAACTAACCCTGATACATGTGTAAAATGCTACAAAATGATACCCAACTGCTGGTTGCTTAATAGTTTAACCCTAATAGTTTCAAGACCCAAAATAATACATTGTTATATTAATGAAAATAAAAAAATGTCAAGTGATCTCCTGTCACAATGTTAAGTCCAATCATTGATTTTATACACAAATAGATTTCCCATCCAATGTTAAATTTTGAGTCTCAAAATATCAGCTGTTTTTGTGGTCCATTGTGGAGCGCTAGTGTAGCTCCATGTAAATGTAATGCAGTTTAAACCAGCTGTGGTTGCGGGCCACACTAACTAACAAAATTACTGCCACAAATATTCCTATTAGATGGTTTATCTATTGTAGGTGTATATAATCAAGGGTCCAATCTATCTGCAATTTAAGACCTGCCTCACTGGTTCTTTTTTTTCTGGCTAAAGAGCGCAGGGAGCACTCTGTAACTATGTGATCCATTGTTTGGATAAACTCTCCGCAATCACATGACTGATCAAATGTCAATTCCCATTTATGCTGTACACGCCAGTTGGAAACCGATACAACAGTTTCCACTTCCTAAAAGGGGGTGGTCGTCCCACCTACATCCAACCAACCCTGACAAATGTGTAAAATGCTACAAAATGATATTCAATTGCAGTACATTTAATAATTAAATCCAAATTGATGCATATGTACAATGCTACGATAGCAATTATAATTAAAACTTATAAAAATAAATATGGATATACATCTTGGGAGTATTAACTACTTTTATATTCAATATAACATCTTTTATTACTATCTTTTAACCACTATAATATTTTAATAGTATAAACATGTTCTGTTATAGCAATAAATTTGTTTATAGGTACTAGTTACACTGGAGTAATAAAACAGAAGTCTTTGCAATTCTACTACTTCACAACTTGGCTGTACCGTACCAGCACTGTCATATAACGACATATTTGTAACAATTGATTTCTTGATATGGTTGACCCTTCAGCAAAATAATGGAATTTTGTGAGATTTAGTTGTCATATTACTGTTCTGTACCAGTTCTGGCAGTGGTTCTGGCAGTGGTTCTGGCAGCGGTTGTGGCAGTGGTTCTGGCAGTGGTTCTGGCAGTGGTTCTGGCAGTGGTTCTGGCAGTGGTTCTGGCAGTGGTTCTGGCAGTGGTTGTGGCAGTGGTTGTGGCAGTGGTTCTGGCAGTGGTTCTGGCAGTGGTTCTGGCAGTGGTTCTGGCAGTGGTTCTGACAGTGGTTCTGGCAGTGGTTCTGGCAGTGGTTCTGACAGTGGTTCTGATTACAAAGAATAATCAACCAGACCAGAACAGGTTTTGGATAGATTTACATAGCCTTAATTATTTACTACTTTACTAGCTTTAAACTTGGAAATAAAAAAGGTACTATTATTAGAATTTTTTTGCAACGAGCATGGTATGAATCCTTTATTATAGTCATGCTTGCTTCACTTCCGGTATTGGAGTTTCCATTAATATAGATTGTGGAAAAATAGTTAAAAAATATAGTTCCTATTAATAGTCTCGTGGTAACCAGAATACCAGGAAAAGAACCAACTAAAGCCAAAGCAACCTATATTTGCAATCTCTTCACTTTTCCTGTATACTTTTAGATTTTATTTTACTTTGCCATTTACAGCAGCTAACTTTTTTATTATTATTTTTCCACAAAAATAAATCCTTTTATTGGAGTAACCTGAGAATTTTTTTAAATTATTTATAATTTAAGCAGCTAACTTATCAAATTTATATTAAAAATAAATTCATTTTATCCATATCATAAAACTGTCGAATAGCAGGAAAATAAACAGTAGTTTTGCAAACAAGTGCGTAAAAGTACAACTATTCACTTAAACAACTTAGTGAACGTAGTACAAAAGAAGATAAATTTTCAATGGAAAAATAAGAGGACAAATTATTTACATTTTAAAAATAAACTCTACAAAAAATAATATGTAGAGTCAAAAACTCCTTAACTATAGTAAATTTTAAAATGTTGCAATGAAAAAATTATGTTAACTGTACATGGATATACATAAAAAATAAATATCATAGTCTGTAAACTATAAACACATACTAATGTAAAAACAACTATTTAAAACATTTCAGTTACTAAATAATCATTTTTTATCTTTTTAACAAAAATATACTTAAGTAAATTAATAGTTCACCCACAACGAACGTTATTTTAATTTGTAACTAAACAACAATATATGTTTATGGATGGATATTGGGAGTATTATAGTCACAGGATACAATGTGAGTATATAATGTTTAATAATTTTTGTAATAATAATATCACTTCCTGTCATTTTTTTGGGTTTCTTTTACGGTAGAGAGTTGTAAACTATATGGTCTTATTGTGGCCGCTTCTTTGCATTTGAATTTCTTCCCAAATGGTAGTTGAATTGTTTAATTATTTTTTGGGGTCTTTTTCGTTAATTCGCTATCAATACTTTTTCCGTTACTTCACTACCACTACCTTTTTTATCGCAGTTACGGTTAGGATAGGTTTGGTCAGGTCATGTTAGGTTAAGTTAGGTTAGGTTAGGTGGCTACTAAAGTTAATCACAAACTGGTAAATGGTTGACTTACCGCCGATTGCTCTCTCCGTGAGTAAGCTCTTGGAAAGCGATAAGATAAGGCCAGCGATATCGGATTCCTAGCGGATAAGGAATACCACAGTGGAAGGAAAAAATTATTGGGAAAGTGGTAGTGAATTAACGGAAAGAAAAAAAAAGTAATGATAGTGAATTAACGGAAAAGATCCCTTTTTTATGGAAACTAGTAGTTTCTTTTAAATTACTCGTAACTATGTATTAGTGCTTCTAGTAGGATGTGCAAACTCCCTAACGTGTTGAAGTTGTATTTTTATGACACTTATTAATTGATTTAATTACTTGATTCAGTTTTGTCCCATATGATCCATTCCATAAGTTGCTATGCTTTGTATTAGGGCGTGTCTATTGTTATAATTGTTTTAGATTGTAGAAAATATAGTGGTAACATCCGAGTGACTTTAATACAATTTATATACGTAAGTTTCACTTCAAGTTGTCATCAAAGGTTATTTTTTAGAAATTTATTGGATTTACTATATTTATTTCTTTTCCATCCAACATTTTTGGTCCAGTATTGTCATAACTGTTATAATAGCTTACCATTTCCTTGTAAACAGTCTTATCAAAATGTATGTTAAGCTTATCATTTATGAACTATTTTTTTGCTTTTTCTAATATATTGCTGATATTGTCTTTATCTAGAACCTTAATTTTATCCATACTTAGCAGAAGAGTGTCATTGGTAGAAGCAGTGGTATGAGCTGTATTATCAAAAACATCGTACGAGTATGATAAAAAATAGAGGACCTAAAACCGATTCTTGAGGCAACCTGTACTTCTTTATTATCACTGTAAGTTTCATCTATTCTGACACATGTTTTCTATTATTTAAAAACTTATAATTAAATTTAGTAGAAGTTTACTTTTTCCAAAACGTTTTAATTTTGTATTTGAGATCTCAAGCCCTGCAACATCAAATGCTGTTTTAAATCTTTAAAAGTGCCGATGTTTTATTGTCATTTAAATTTTCATAAAATCTGTTTGTAACAGAAGCTATGACATTTGAAGCATCCATATATTTCCTCCAACTAAATTATTATCTAGTGTAAATTTGTTTATCAAATAGTTTTAGCCATGATAGAAATCAAAGGTTTCAAGTTGATAATTTGAACATCCATTAGTCCAAGCACTCTTGTGAATGGGGATGACTACTTCTAATAAACCTAAGTTTTCTGTATTAATTATTTATAAAAACCGATCAGATATATATTATCATTGATTTTATATACAAATATATTTACCATCTAATGTTAAATATTGAGTCTCAAAATATCAGCTGTTTTTGTGGTCCATTGTGGAGCGCTAGTGTAGTTCCATGTAAATGTAATGCAGTTTAAAACAGCTGTGGTTGCGGGCCACACAAACTAACAGAATTACTGCCACAAATATTCCTATTAGATGGTTTATCTATTGTAGGTTTATATAATCAATGATATTATTTTGGAAAGAACAAAACATAAAAGATTTATTTGTATTTATTTATTGTTTAAAACAATATTTCTTTACAACGGTTTATTAAATAATCTCTCTGTCTAATTCGAAAATGACTAAATAAGATATATTACTTTTCTTCAACTTGAAAAGTTACTTTTCTGAAATTAATCAAATTTGTATAAAACACTTATGTCAACCACTTATTAAAATATAAATGCAATATGTTAACGGGGTTTTTAATAATAAGAGTGTAAAGTTGATGCACAGTGTAAACTAGTTAAGATTCCGGCATTTTCTATGTTCCAACAATTTCTATACAAATTATTAAAGCTTTTAATAACATTTTAAAATACATATGATAGCGTAATTTAAACCTTCATATAAACTTATTTTTTTTTTTTTTTCGGGAAACAGCTTTCAAATTCGGGTACACATAATTTCTGTGCCAACACTAATTAAATATGAAATAGACATAAAAATATTATTTGTTATCAAAAAAGAAAAAGAAACAAGAAGGTCAAAGCTGACCCTGACAACTCAACAATGCAGCACCCTGTAAGCCGGACAACGAGTACATCGACCGCCAACATAACGACTTGAAATGTTTTGTCAGCAGTCGAACACCTTATTGCGCCTTAACAAGTTTGTTGTACAAGCGTTGACAGTTGTTGGGGTCTTTTTGGGAATGTCTACGCACATGACAAATACTGCCTACCAAGTCTATAACTAAAATAAACTTAAAAAAATATAACTTTGATAGTTTTCACGTGGTTTTGACCTACAAAAAAACTATTGGCGTTATCGCTTTAGTCATCAATCGACACCTTCTGGTATTTAGGTTAGGTTGGAAGCACTTCCACCATAGGTTGTTTGATTATATTTGGTTAGATTAGGTTGGGATCAAATAGATATAGTAAGATATAAGTTGACTTTTATTGATATATGTGTTCTTGCTACTTCGTGTGACGATAAGTCACTTCACTCGATAAACAAATGCAGGGACATTCCGAAAAAAATACCCAACAATAGTTACAGTTAGTTAATTCTGTAATAGCATTAGAACTATTATTGTAACCGAATACTTGATAATATGTTTCACACTTACACGTTGCAAACAAAAACTGTTTGAGTGTTTTAAAAACATATTCATACGTTACAAACTGATACAGTTAAAGGATATCAAGCCAGGACTATGTTAAGAAGCAAGATCAAGTAGACTTTTAGGATTGGGCAAGCTTGAACTTATACCTCGAAGCAAGAAGAAATAAACCTTTAGTATTAGGTGAGCTGGAACTTGAGAGTCTCCAGAGATAGTTACCGTAATAGACGATACCCTTTAAAAGAGCAATGTTAAATGCAGCACTGTAACTTGACGACATATTGGAAAATGGAAATGTTTCGTCATTTACTAGGCTAGAGCCTAAAGGTTACTAGTGTACCCACCTTTATTTGTTTTGTTTTTTTTTTTTTTTTTTTTTTTAGTTGATTGTGATGAAACAAAAAATATAGGCTTTAATAATCGAATTTAAGATTTTTATGAACATAAAAATGGTGCAGTCAACTTTTTCAAAAGTCGATCCACTAGTAACCTTTACGTTCTTTTGAACGATGTAATTTTTTTATTTCCGAAAAATTGTTCAGTCATATTCGTTTGGCCCCATTGTACGTGTAGGGGCGGGCAGGTGGGTCACCTTACGTGTGGGTGTATTTATTTACGAGTGGTGTATGTTCATAAATTTGGATATCAGGAACACATAACATTGAATTGAGAGAACATTTAAATTTGTACCTCTGCAGGCCCTTAAGTCTAAGAACAAGACCAAGTAGAATTCGTGGATTGGGCAAGCTTGGACCTATATCTTGAGGCAAGATCAAATAGACTTCTGGGATAGTGTGAAATGTCAGGAATAACCGAAGAGGGGTTTACCTTATTTTCATGACTTCATAAATTAGTAGATCTCAGATATACAGTTCTTTGAAATTCACAAATAATGGTGGTTTAACTGTAAAAATTTTTAATCACACAGTTACAAGAGGTTTCAAGAATATTTAAAAGATATTGCATGTTAGTGTGAAATCTTTCCTGGTGTTAATATTAGATCGCATTTCTGCATTATAGGCATTTAGTAAAATGTTTTTGAGTGCATATGTCCATCCACGCATAAAAGAACATCTCACACATATATGATCTACTTCATCACATGGCTTCTCCAAGATTTCTTCAAACCAACAACAGATTTGGACTTTATACATACGTAGTTAACTTGCAAAGAATTTAATAACATGATAAGCAATTTAATTTCGAAAGCTAGTTATTCTCTTAAACAAATTATCATGAACATTGTAACCATCACGTATTTCCTAAATCAGCTGTTTAATTTTTGTAGACCATTGCTTACTTCTATAATTATTATCTTTAATTCTGAATCATTAGACGATGATAACTTCCAAAAAATATATTGATCAACTGTTACAACTAGCTTTGCACAAGTATATTATAGCTATGCACCTTGATTAACCAGGATTAATAGCTACTTTAATTTCCTAAATGTAAATAAATTATTAATTTATAACGAAAAGTAATTCTCAAAACCATAGTTTACGCCATATATTGAGCTATTAATTATTGTAGATATTAACAGTGATGACTACATGTATATCAACACTGACTCCATTTTGTATAAAATCTTGTATTTTCTTTATTTAGTTATATAGAAGATGTGGTAACATGGTCAATAATAAACTCATTATTGTAATTGTTATTAAGCTACAATATCTAAAATAAAATCTGGTAATTTAGTTATAAATAAGGAATGATAGCATGAGTATTGCGAGGCCATTCTACTCCGGGCCTTACTCAAAACTGTTAGATATACTTTTTATAGTAACTCAATAACTCTTGTAAAATCTGGTACTTAGTTGTAAATAAGGAATGGTAACACGAGTACTGCAAGGCCTCTCTACTCCGGGCCTTACTCAAAACTGTTAGATATACGTTTTATAGTAGCTTAATAGCTCTTGTAAAATCTGGTACTTTAGTTGTAAATAAGGAATGATAGCACGAGTACTGCAAGGCCTTTCTACTCCGGGCCTTACTCAAAACTGTTAGATATACGTTTTATAGTAACTCAATAACTCTTGTAAAATCTGGTACTTAGTTGTAAATAAGGAATGGTAACACGAGTACTGCGAGGCCTTTCTACTCCGGGCCTTACTCAAAACTGTTAGATATACGTTTTATAGTAGCTCAATAGCTCTTGTAAAATCTGGTACTTTAGTTGTAAATAAGGAATGATAGCACGAGTACTGCAAGGCCTTTCTACTCCGGGCCTTACTCAAAACTGTTAGATATACGTTTTATAGTAGCTTAATAGCTCTTGTAAAATCTGGTACTTTAGTTGTAAATAAGGAATGATAGCACGAGTACTGCAAGGCCTTTCTACTCCGGGCCTTACTCAAAACTGTTAGATATACGTTTTATAGTAGCTCAATAGCTCTTGTAAAATCTGGTACTTTAGTTGTAAATAAGGAATGATAGCACGAGTACTGCAAGGCCTTTCTACTCCGGGACTTACTCAAAACTGTTAGATATACGTTTTATAGTAACTCAATAGCTCTTGTAAAATCTGGTACTTAGTTGTAAATAAGGAATGGTAACACGAGTACTGCAAGGCCTTTCTACTCCAGGCCTTACTCAAAACTGTTAGATATACGTTTTATAGTAGCTCAATAGCTCTTGTAAAATCTGATACTTAGTTGTAAATAAGGAATGGTAACACGAGTACTGCAAGGCCTTTCTACTCCAGGCCTTACTCAAAACTGTTAGATATACGTTTTATAGTAACTCAATAGCTCTTGTAAAATCTGGTACTTTAGTTGTATATGAAGAGTGGTAACACAAGTATTGCGAGGCCTTTCTACTCCGGGCCTTACTCAAAACTGTTAGATATACGTTTTATAGTAGCTCAATAGCTCTTGTAAAATCTGGTACTTAGTAGTAAATAAGGAATGGTAACACGAGTATTGCAAGGCCTTTCTACTCCGGGCCTTACTCAAAACTGTTAGATATACGTTTTATAGTAACTCAATAGCTCTTGTAAAATCTGGTACTTTAAATATATATGAGGAATGGTAACACAAGTATTGCGAGGCCATTCTACTCCGGGCCTTACTCAAAACTGTTAGATATACGTTTTATAGTAACTCAATAGCTCTTGTAAAATCTGGTACTTTAGTTGTATATGAAGAGTGGTAACACAAGTATTGCGAGGCCTTTCTACTCCGGGCCTTACTCAAAACTGTTAGATATACGTTTTATAGTAACTCAATAGCTCTTGTAAAATCTGGTACTTTAGTTGTATATGAAGAGTGGTAACACAAGTATTGCGAGGCCATTCTACTCCGGGCCTTACTCAAAACTGTTAGATATACGTTTTATAGTAACTCAATAGCTCTTGTAAAATCTGGTACTTTAGTTGTATATGAAGAGTGGTAACACAAGTACTGCAAGGCCTTTCTACTCCGGGCCTTACTCAAAACTGTTAGATATACGTTTTATAGTAGCTCAATAGCTCTTGTAAAATCTGGTACTTAGTAGTAAATAAGGAATGGTAACACGAGTATTGCAAGGCCTTTCTACTCCGGGCCTTACTCAAAACTGTTAGATATACGTTTTATAGTAACTCAATAGCTCTTGTAAAATCTGGTACTTTAAATATATATGAGGAATGGTAACACAAGTATTGCGAGGCCATTCTACTCCGGGCCTTACTCAAAACTGTTAGATATACGTTTTATAGTAACTCAATAGCTCTTGTAAAATCTGGTACTTTAGTTGTATATGAAGAGTGGTAACACAAGTATTGCGAGGCCTTTCTACTCCGGGCCTTACTCAAAACTGTTAGATATACGTTTTATAGTAACTCAATAGCTCTTGTAAAATCTGGTACTTTAGTTGTATATGAAGAGTGGTAACACAAGTATTGCGAGGCCATTCTACTCCGGGCCTTACTCAAAACTGTTAGATATACGTTTTATAGTAACTCAATAGCTCTTGTAAAATCTGGTACTTTAGTTGTATATGAAGAGTGGTAACACAAGTATTGCGAGGCCTTTCTACTCCGGGCCTTACTCAAAACTGTTAGATATACGTTTTATAGTAACTCAATAGCTCTTGTAAAATCTAGTACTTTAGTTGTATATGAAGAGTGGTAACACAAGTATTGCGAGGCCTTTCTACTCCGGGCCTTACTCAAAACTGTTAGATATACGTTTTATAGTAACTCAATAGCTCTTGTAAAATCTGGTACTTTAGTTGTATATGAAGAGTGGTAACACAAGTACTGCAAGGCCTTTCTACTCCGGGCCTTACTCAAAACTGTTAGATATACGTTTTACTGCAACCCAATAGCTCTTGTAAAATCTCGTACTTAGTTGTAAATAAGGAATGGTAACATGAGTATTGCGAGGCCTTTCTACTCCGGGCCTTACTCAAAACTGTTAGATATACGTTTTACTGCAACCCAATAGCTCTTGTAAAATCTCGTACTTAGTTGTAAATAAGGAATGGTAACATGAGTATTGCGAGGCCTTTCTACTCCGGGCCTTACTCAAAACTGTTAGATATACGTTTTACTGCAACCCAATAGCTCTTGTAAAATCTCGTACTTAGTTGTAAATAAGGAATGGTAACATGAGTATTGCGAGGCCTTTCTACTCCGGGCCTTACTCAAAATTGTTAGATATACGTTTTGCAGTAATTAAATATTTTCTGTAAAGTCACATAATTTTCTATCGCTACCAAGCCAATTGTAAGATGTCATCTGTGACTGGAGAGACCGTTAAGTTTTCATTCTACGCTCTACTTAATTCAATGGATGCGAACGCGCACACATAATCACGTTAGACGCATAAAAAAGCTCCACACTCCCCATTTTCTCATTTTCCCCACCCACTCAGCCAATACCAATATCGGCGGCCCACATTTATCTCAGTTACCTGCCTGACCACAGCTCACTGCATTGACGTGGAGAAATACTTCTCTTTGTAAATCAATATTTATTTTTGATATAACATTTCAATAGCTATAAAACTTACTACATTTTTCTGATACATTTAAAACATTTTATTTTACCTATTAAAAATAATAATTGATAAATACTGAAATATACATATTGATATAAATTATATTTTTTATGAATTTGGTTAAAATTGATCGTTTATTTTAACGTTTAACTTATAAGTTAAAAGCATAATTTTTATTTTATGTATAATATTAGGTTTCCTCTTTGTTGGATGTAAGAACTAAGAGCCTTACACTAATATCTCTTTGCCTTCGTGGCTGAGATAAACTAAAATTTGAGAAGGGAAATCTCTTAATTGGAACCCTCCCCAGATTGAAATAAAGGATTGATCAGTGGGGCAAGATTTCCAAATATACTTAGATACCATAACCAATGTTTAATCAGAGTTATGCTTTGATGAGAAAATTGGGCTATTATTTCTTCTAGATATTAATAGTGTTACCTTAAAGTGAATGTGACACAATATCCAGAGGAGGTAATAGATATATAGTAACCTGAAAGAGAATAACACATATAATCTCCAATAGTTGTTGAGGAAGTAGCAGGTATACAGTTACCTTGAAAAGAATTCGGTCTACAATCTCCAATATTTGTTAAGGAGGTAGCAAAGATACAGTTACGTTGCAGAGCATATGGGCTACAATCTCCAATAGTTGTTGAGGAGGTAGGATATATACACAGTTACATTGAAGAGAATACGGGCCACAATCTCCAATAGTTGTTGAGGAGATAGCAGGTATACAGTTACCTTGAAAAGAATTCGGGCTATAATCTCCAATATTTGTTAAGGAGGTAGCAAGGATTCAGTTACGTTGCAGAGCATATGGGCTACAATCTCCAATAGTTGTTGAGGAGGTAGGATATATACACAGTTACATTGAAGAGAATCCGGACCACAATCTAGTTGTTGAGGATGTAGCAGACATGCAATTACCATGAAGAGAATACGGGCAACAATCTCCAATTGTAGATAAGGTAGAATACATGCAATTACCTTGAAGAGAATACTAGGGGCTACAATCTTCAATAGTTGAGGAGGTAGCATCCATACTTTAAAGAGGATACGGGCTGCCAATATCAATAAATGAGGAAGTAGTGGATTCCTGATCTCTCTCATTAATGGTAGGTGTATATCATTAAAACTCTGAAAGGTGAGAAAGTAAGTAGCAGGCGTACAGTTATTCTCACTCAGGTTTTCTATGCTTACGAAATTTACTCTAGAGTAATTGAATATATATCAGACATACAACTACCATACGGAACATTAGGAAACAATGTCCAATAGTTAAGGAGGCATCAAACATTCAGTTACTGGATTAAGAGCCCCAGTAGTTAATGCGGTACCAATTACATAATCTCTCTCTCATATAGCAATGAAGACATATATATTGTAGGGGATTTTATGGAATGTAGCTACTCCCACAATAATTGTAAGGGAAACCCTGGACTACAGCCTTTAGTATTTAAGGAAGTACGTGATCTTCACTCAAACGTAGTGAATATTGGGGAACATGTAGACTACAAGAATTAGTATTGCAGGAAATGTTTAAGGTCCACTCTCTCATAATGAATGTAGGGGATGATATTGTAAAGTTCAGAAATTAGTAATCGAGAAAGAATTTCATATCCACTCTCTCGTGCTGTATATACGGGATCTTGTGGACTAGTATTTGAGGAAGTACTTGATGTCTACTTTCCCATATTGAATATAGGCAAACTTGTGGACTATATGAATTAGTAACTGTCGAAGTATTTCATGTTCATTCTTCCATACTAATCGTAGGTGTCTTCATGAGTACACTATGGAGAAATTAAGGAAATGAGTAACATAATCACCATTATTGTTATAGGAAACGTTGTGGACTCCAGTCAATGGTAGTTGAGGAAGTAAGTGATATGGATTCTCCCATACTTATCATAAGAGATGATTGTATCTAGTATTTATAAGTATTTCTAAATACCTCCTTAATAAAGCCGTGGAACTTCTGGCTGACATTCGGAATTAGTGACAGTGCTAATTGAAATACAAACAGGAAACTAATTATTTGCGGAACAGGTACGAGTAATAATGGGTACTTCTGTTTTGAGTAATACCGGGAACGCTGACTTTACTAAATATTATGAACTACAAAATTTAAGTGGTTGGTACGTTAATTTTGACTATCTCACTGATTTAAAGTTGCCTTGAAAGTGAGTGTTAAGTGTACTTAAATTTATTGTTGTTGCCTCTAGGCTAGTTTCACGTTCTGGAACGTCGACCAGTGTTTATTTTTTTTAAATAAACAGTAAAATAGTGCTAAGTTGAATACCAGTATTCGGTTTGCTTTAAATGTTTTTACTGAGATATACATTATTTACAGAATTGCTTGGATTTACTCTAAAAATAAGTATTATGCTATGTATCATTTATTCAGGTAATTTATAACTTATTACCCCTGTATAATTTATTATATATCAATGAACCTACAGTGAAATAAATTACAGAAATGTGACAGAAATGTGAGCCTTGAGACGACAATACTAGACGACTGACCTATTGATGCCCAGTGAGAGTCAAGCGTTACAGTACTGTTACAGCTGATGACGTAGAAATAGGCCCCAAGTAGTGACAGTGGTCATCCGCCCAGCTACCGAAGGTGTTAAATAAAACGATCGTTAATTTTTCCGTCCAGTGTGGAACTCCCACTGCACTCCCTCGTGCAACTACTGTTACAGCGTCATCGGTAAATAATCTGATCGGTAAAAAACACCGTGTGTGTCTCCGGGCCCAAAACAAACATATCCACACAGAAAAACGAATAAAACGAACTCACACTTGTACGAGTTCATGTACTTGTTAGAAGTCATCGGCCGAAAATGCCGTGTGTGTGTCTCCGGGCTCAGAACAAACATAATTTTTATTTTATGATTACTACACAGAAAAACGATGAAAACGAACTCACACTTGTACGAGTTCATGTACTTGTTAGAAGTCATCGGCCAAAAACGCCGTGTGTGTGTCTCCGGGCTCAGAACAAACATATCCACACAGAAAAACGATGAAAACGAACTCACACTTGTACGAGTTCATGTACTTGTTAGGAGGCCAAAAACGCCGTGTGTGTGTCTCCGGGCTCAGAACAAACATATCCACACAGAAAAACGATGAAAACGAACTCAAATTGGTACGATTTCATGTACTTGTCCGAAGTCAGCGACCGAAACGCCGCAGTATTACGGCTGTTTAGTCAAGACCAAACAATGGTAGCTTTATTTTATTTACCCCCCCCCCCCAATCTTATCGATTATTTTTACTGCTGTTTCATAATGACATAATATTAGATGGGAAAGTATGTCGTTTAATACATTTTCAGTAATATTTTTATGTACATATCGTATTCTCAAATGTTGATATTGCCTTTTTTCTTTTACGCAGCAATCTAGATCATTGTCAAAACTAGCGTAATTATGATCGCTATAGTTAAATGGTTGGTATAAGATGATTTTGATTTTAATTTGGATTTTTTCGACAGATATTCTTTTAACCTTTCATTAAACGCTTTTGAAGTGTGCCCAATGTTATATTTGGTGTATGTTTATTATTGTGAGATTATCTTTCAACACTTTAAATCATATAACACTGTCATAAATAAAATATGAAGGTTAATTGTATTTTGGAGACAAATTAGTGAATAAGGCTTGGCAATGGAAAATATATCTCTCAGGACAAAACAAAGTGGGCGTTTTCAAGGCTGAGTAACTCTACAGTCTGAAATAATGAGATGAAACATTTAAAAGGTTAAATAAAAAAATAAAACTACTAGTAAGTTATTATGTATATTAGGTTTATGATTTTTTGGATCATCAATTAAAAGTGGGTGACATATTATTCATGTTCCTAAATAAAATCTTCAATTTTAACAACAGATTTTAATTTTCTACAATACAATGGAACTAAAATTGTATATGCTGCAACTACAATTTAGATTATCATCCTGTAATTTATATTTTACACCCAACTAAACTTTATAGTTGTGAATTTGTTAAATATTAAATTTAACATTCATTATTTTACAGGTTTTCTTACATTATTTAAAATATAAAGAACGTTGTATTGTCATTACTATTTACATGCTTATCTCGTTCTAATTTTAAATTTTTTGTTGTATATTTTGAGTCCATAATTGCTGCATTTCCATCATCAATTACTACTACTATATATATATATATATAGATATACTACTATATATCTTTCTGCAAATGAAAGTCATAATGATTTAGTCATTTTTCTGATGATCGGAGAGAGTTCATGTATAACTTCATTATTTATGAGTTCATCTCATTATTTACACAGAGCTTTTCATCTTATATTTTTATTATTCTTATTTAAAAAATTTAACTATTAATGTTCAACAGAATATTTAGATTGTATTAAACTCCAAACGTTGTTGAATTAAAGTAAATACAAGCAATAGTATGAATACTAGTTCTTACATTCCAGTAGAACATTGCTAATTTGCATATTATTTGCTAAAAGATGAGGTCACGACACCTTTTATATCTTAAATTATAGCTATTTATAACTTTTTATGAAATTTAATTTGAAAGAGCTACTTATGAATAATTATCAAAAAATAATCAAAACGCTAGAATATTATTTTTTTAATGTGTGACTAAACCTGGTTTATTTATATTTTGAACTTTTCAACTTTGAAACGTTTTAGGTAAGGAATAATATTTGGTTAAATGTAATGCTCTAACATGAAATCTTAGTATATAGTACTGTAATAATAAATATAAACACAATAAAACATAACTGTTCGTGTAGGACATCATTATAATTAAAAATAAATTAAAATATCGAGTAATTTAACAGATTTAAGGATTATGGTCATTTCTCCTTACCATAATTTCAAGTTAAATGTTACTAAGTTAATTTTATTAAATTTATTTTAATTAGGAAAGTATTTTATTTAACAAAGTTTTGTTAAATTTTATTGATAAACATCCTGACAAATACTTTACATTTTCGTTAATTTCTTAACCCTTAGATGATTGAAAAGGAGTATGTACCTCTTTAAAATAATTGGGTTGGATAATCCTGTTGAAACGCGATATTCAGAAGAAGCAAGTAGAAATCATCCCCTAAGAAAAACTATATTTAAAAGTAATAAAATATTTAAAATACGTACATATATTTTTTCATTCAATTAAATTATTTTATCCCTATTTAAGATTTGAAATAATAAGTTACAAGTATTTTTGTAAAGTATGTACTGATGGTAAATTAAAAGCAAACACCAAAGTGGAGAGTCTCGCCCCTTTCCATTTCAGAACCCTTGCTCTGCCTTCACTGCTTCAATCGACTCGTCTTGTTTACAAGCAGAGTCAACTTTGTCCAATTACTGAATCATTTAAATTTGTAATATCCAGAAATTGTTCGTAAAGCTCTTGAAGTATAGAAATATAATGCTTTTTTATTTATTACAGTTTTTTTTTTAATTTCTATTCTCTAAACTATATAAGTAACTTACTTTACTTCAATAAATATTTTCTGCGTAACATCTCCTCCACTTTTATGTGTTTCCGTAGGAGAGAATATAATTATGTATTGCTTCTCATAATACATCATATGCTCCCAATAAACTCCCTTTCTTGGTTATCTCACCAATCAGACATATATTTTATGCAGTACAAACAAACCCAATATTTATACAGTACATACATACAACGACTTACTTGACTTATTTCCTTTAATCCCAAGGGGGGGGGCGTAGGGCTGCCACCGGACTCTGTTCCACGCCAAACACTTTATCTCTCACCAGGTCTTCCCTTCTTCTGAATTTCTCTTTCCACTGTCCTTCGCCACGTCTGTCTGAGTCTTCCTCTCTGCCTGTGTTAATAGGTCTCCTCAGGGTGTGCCCTATCCAACAATACTTTTTCTTTATCGTCTCTCCAACAAGATCTTGGTTACATCTATGCCACAACTCGGCATTAGACATAATGTTAAGCCAATATTTTAAAATTATTCTTAAAGATTTATTGACAAAACTTATAATTTATTTACCATGGGCTTTGTAAGTTTCCAGGTTTGGCATGCGTATAAAAGGACGGATTTCACATAACTATTAAACATTTTAAGTTTTGTTTTTCTTCTTATTTGTTGTGTATGCCAGATTGGCTGGAGTTGTGCAAAGATACATTCTGCCTTTCGTATTCCTAGTTCCACATCTTCTTTAGTTCCTCCTGTATCAGAGGATTCGTAAAATGTTAGTAAAAATATGTTCTTTTCATCTCAAATTGACAGCGGAAAGAAGCTGTAGAGTAACAGAAACAAAAGCTTTTGAACAGTTATTTGATGAAGCAGATAGTTAGAATATTATACTATAGTATATCTTTAACAACACTAATTGCGTGCCCTATTTTTCCAGTTATTTACCCAAGGACCCATGACTATGAACATTCCATCCTCAGTGTTTAGGCGCCAAGATATCAGCAGCACAAGCAGTTGAACGAATGGATCTCTTGAAGGTCATTCTGCTGGGGGCTCCTGGAGTGGGAAAGACTTCAATCGTGCAGGTGATTGTATGTAAATAGAATGGAATGTATTTAGTAATTTGGCAAATTGATATTTATCAAGAATGTAGTATTTTTTTGCTAAAACTCCTCATTATATTCTTAAAGATGGCTTTTTATTGAAATAACTAGAAAAAAACATATATTTTCGAATTGAGTAATATCGTTGTGTTTGATAACGAATTATTTACCGAGAATACCATAGATAGTTTTGAAAATTGCTACTGAAACAGGATTCCCTCTGTGATAGAATGTTTTGTGAAACGAAACGCACCCAATGGTATTCTATACATGTTACTAGGTAACCACCAGACCTCACCCTACCTATCGTACTCAGGTACCAGGTATTTCGCTATTTCCAGCTTTAACTCATGTCCATCAGCTGTATATGATTACAATATATGTAAGTACAGTCAAATAAAAAACAAAAAATATTTTTGCCAGAACAGCTTGCGCATCCTCCCCTCAGTCGCTCCTCCCACAGTTACAGTACTCTACTGTTCCCCTCCAGACCACACATAAATAAGCTGATGAATATTTCATAATTTAACAGTAAAATTTGTTACATATTTTGTTATTATTTACATTCATACTTACTATTTTTTCTTTTCAAATTAATATTGCAGTCTATAAAGTCTGGAATGTAATTATAGTTTTAAAACTGTTGAAAAAATGTTAATGAAACTTTGTAGTTATGTTCATGTCCCTATAACAATCATTTAGACATATTTTACTTTTTTTTTTTATATATATAGCCATTAGTGGTCCACGAAGGATGTCTTAAACGTTTTAAATGTAAGCCTACCTCGAGATATAACTCATTTTAAAGGTCTTTGTTTTATCAACACAACAGAGTAAATCTGAGATCAAACGGGTGATGCAATTAGAAAATACAGCCTATAAAACAATTTAATTTTATATAACTAATAGTTCTGAGTTATACTGCTATTTATTTCTCCCTGTTTGAGGTCTCTGTTGTTGAGCACGTTGTTGAAAATGAAAGAATGTGTTATAAAATAACTATGTTATTTAACAAAAAAAAAGAAAAGCCCTTTGGACAGTAAGTATACTCTAAAAATAGTTTAAGAAAATTATTATAGTCATTTTTTACATATATTTTTGTAAAAATTAATTAATTTCTGATATTTTGTCAACCAAACAATAGCTGTAAGGAGCAATAGACAATGACTATCTTATCATTGTTCTTTTTGTTATACGAATGATATTACGTGTATTGCGATTTATTTAAAATAATTAAGTATTATATAAAGATAATAATAAAGATAATTTCAGTTTTTTGGTTAGGTGATATGATTTAAACTATTGATATATGAAATATGGTCTCCATTTATAGATTTAAAAAAATATATTTATTAGACTGTATCAGTTTATATAAAAAATTGCCTGGGTGTAATGTATAGTAAACATTTCGGTTTTTATATAGAACAGGGCATTTGTAAATTTTTCGGATGAAAAACTTTCATAGTAGATAAATAACTAGGAAACTAGAAGAATATTATGCTAGGTTATGTTAGGATTAGTTATTATTAATTAGTTTGTAGCATGGTTGGTGCAAACCCTTCAAAGTTCATAGTTTACCTAACATAACCTAATGTAACCTAACATAACCTAAACAAACCTAACTTAACCTAACAAAACCTAACCAAACACACAGCTTAACTTAACATAACCTAATCAAACCTGACATAACCTAAACAATAACCAATAACCTTATCATATTCGTATTCAAGACAACATTCATCATACATTACTATATTTAAGGAGAAACATAGATTTCCTTTTTACCTCATTTTCGTAAATTTTCCGGCTTTTCCACTGAAAAAGATCATATTCTTGTTTCTTAGCTATTATCGACTATATAAAAAGGTCTCTATTCTATATAATTACTTAAATTCAAACTAAGTGATGTTCCCACATCTTAAGCACATCTCCTTCTCTCCGAACTTAGATTGAGGTAGGGTTAAATCAATTATAAACGAAAGCATTGGTCGATTAACTGAATCTGTATAGTAGCCCAACTTTAAACCTTTAACCATGTTGTTATTGAATAGAAGCGAGAGCTCGGGTTAGTTCCCCAAAGTCAGTAACCCAACTCTAAGGCATGTAATCGCAGTTTATAATCAATTCTGTGGTGTTGCCTGCTAACTTCGCATCCCTCAACCACTCAAGGGTTATTTCTGTAGAATCCGAAATACTTCACCTAACCAAATGAATTCAAGATGGATATTTACTGTGGATAATTTAAGATGGAGCAGAAATTATGTATACCCGAGACTAAAATTTTTTTACTAATAAACTAAGAGGTCTAGGAAAACTCCAATCATACCATTGTTTTCCTTGTTTAATTGTACTTTACGATTGATGCGTTTTAATAATTCTATCCCACTAAAAGTACCGGAATTGTAACTAGTTTTCACTGTACTTAAAAACTTTACACTTTTATTATTTTAAAACCCTTTAATGAATCGCTAATACGAAGTTTTAAATAAATGAAGATTTCTATAAGTTTTTTATACAGTTCAGAATTTTAACTTTTCAAGAAAATCAGTTCTTATTGATTTCCTGAAATTGACTGCTATGTCTATAAAAAGCAAATATCACTGACTTGTAACTAAAAAAGGACTAAGCCTACGAGGCTGATATTTTGTAGAGTCAAAGGTCTTATGTTGTAGATGTGCAATAAAAATAGATTTAAAGAAATAATTCGTAAATCGAAGAGGGCAGCCTTTTTAGTGCCAAAAATTTTAAATTCCAAAAACAGCGTTTCCTTGATTTAACTGTAGTGGCTAAATGAACGGTTCTACAGCAAAACTAACACCATATTATGCGTCTGATTTGAGACGATCTACAAATTTGGCCCTATGACTTTTTGCTCTATCTCACCTCCTTCGTCCTTAGGTAGAGCTAGATTTTCAATTTGTGCGTGTAAATTAAATTGGGTAATTTACGACCTCTAAGAGTAGACTTACAGGTTTTTCTAGTCTGTGAAACTTTGTTATCTAGGAGAATATACTGCATTCAATGGGAAAATATACAATTTAATCTGAACACAATATTTTATTGATTCAGAGTCAAATAAGTACTTTGTGCCCTCTAAAAGTAGACTTACAGATTTCTCTAGACTTCTGAAACCTTTTTATCTAAGAGAACAAACTGATTTTAATCGGAAACTTGCAATTTAATTTGACCAAATGCATAACCAGTTCACAGGACATGGTTAAATATGGTGACAAAACTGATATGTCACTGATTCAGAGTCAATTACAGTAATTTGTGCCCTCTAAAAGTAGACTTACAGATCTATTCCGACTTTTAAACTTTTTTATCTAAGAGAACAAACTGATTTCAATCGAAAAATTTTAAAATTAATATCTATACAATATATAAAAGTCATTTACCACTCAACACTATTCCTCATAATCTATACGTCTAATGACTTGAAATTTTGTACATAAATTTATTTTGGCCCCTGGAGGCTCACTAAGAAATGATTTTCGTCTCCGACCTCAGGACACCGTCCCACTGGCCTCCAAAATTCCCATAGTATTCTATATTAATTTATTGAATTATTTGATTAACAGCTGTTAAATAAAATCAAATAGAATAAAATTGTGGTAGGCTAAATTTTAAAATTAAAATGTAAACTATACATAACATCAGCTGTTCTAAATTGGATATTAGATTTAATAATTTTTTTTCAAAAACAAAGTATTTAGTTAATTTTGTAGTGTTTTTGACTTTGTTGAAAGTTTTGCTTATATTTTGAGTGCAAAACTTCAAATTGACAGCTTGCTGCACATTTCGATTATATAATCAAACTCAATATTATGACCGGCGTAGCGGGCGGGCACAGCTAGGTAAATTTAGAAATTTAAATTGATTTATACTAGTTTAATGCAGTAAAATTAATTATTGTAAATATACATTTACAATATATCGTAACTATCCATTTACAATATATCGTAACTATCCATTTACAATATATCGTGACTATCCATTTACAATATATCGTAACTATCCATTTACAATATATCGTAACTATCCATTTACAATATATCGTGACTATCCATTTACAATATATCGTAACTATCCATTTACAATATATCGTGACTATACATTTACAATATATCGTAACTATCCATTTACAATATATTGTAACTATACATTTACAATATATCGTAACTATCCATTTACAATATATCGTAACTAAACCATTTACAATATATCGTAACTATCCATTTACAATATATCGTGACTATACATTCACAATATATCGTAACTGTACATTTACAACATATCGTGACCGAGTAATCCATTTTACGACCTCTATAATCCAAGAAAACGCTGTTTCAGAAAATATATTTTTTTCTTGCAAAGTTAAATTTCTCGAATTTAAGGTAATTATAGAAAACACTCCTATCAACCATGTATTAAAATATAAATGCGAGTGAACTCTAGTTAAAATGCTGGTGTATATTCTTATTGTTCCAACTAGGATTAATTGTTAAAAGTTACGATAGAATTTAAAACGTATATGTCAGAAAGTACAGTAAAACTAGAAAAAACAATGGTGTTACTGGATATGTCATAAGTCTTTTAGCTTCTTAGTAAAAATCTTGGAAACTCGGGCACGCATAATTTCTGTGCCAACAGTATATACAAACTTTTATTTTTAGATCAATGTCAATTTCAATATCTTTGATCTATTGCCAGCTAAATACCATGTTAACCAATGTTAATGATTATTATTAGACGATACTTTGTTATTTATTTACTCTGAAAGTGGTTTCACCCCTAAATTTAAAAAAAATTGTCACTGTATTTTCTTATACCACTATTAGGAATGTTTTATGTCGTTTTTATTTCCACAGTTATTACATGTAGAAGGAATATCCTGTGTACCACATTGTTGAAGAAGAAACATGATGTAAAACATAACATTAGTACATACTATTATATTGTTATTCTGGCTCGGACCTGCTTTTGAGGTAGTACGAGGTTATGGAAAAATTCTCTGTAATTCATAAGGATTGCGGTTAAATAGTTGTTTTAAAATTTACAATATTTGATTATTTATAGATACTACAATTCTTAGTATTGCAATAAATAATTTAAAATTCATCAAATATCACTCTTTAAACATTCTATGTGAAAAGCCACATTTAAAACGAGTTTTCTATAAGTTTCTTTGAAGTGATAAGAAAGAACTTTTATTTTTTTGAATATTAAATTGTTTAAGGTATCTTTTTATAGAAATATAATTTATAGATAGAAACAATATAGATTCCAGTTTTGTGTACTGATTAAGAAAATAACAAACTAATTCGCTTTAATAGTTCCAATAAAAAAAAAATAAATAAAAAAACACCAATATCAAAAGACTTACTTATGGTTACGCAACGTATTTCACACGTCACTCTCTCATATATCCTTAAATCCATTTTCAGTACTATTCATTCATCACTTTCATAATCCAAATCAAAGTTCAGTCCACTGATATTTTTTATGTTTTTGAGTTCTTTTTGAAGCTGCGTAGCAGTATTGTTCGTTTCCAATCCTCCCAACTCAATTTTATATAACGGTTTTTGTATATCCTTTCCCTTTGGAAATTTCCGAATACCAATACAATCCTCTTACTGTTTAAATATTGTATATTTTTTGCGTTTATCGAAATTTTGTGCAGGTTTTTTTTACAGCTAACTCATTGCAAATAAATAAAATTATTGCAATTTAGGCCCAAATTGTGACTTATTTGTGCCAGTATCGATTGGCACAAATGACATAACGTATAAAATAATCAGGATTACTAAAACAGTATATTAGTATTCAGTAAATACGTTTTTATTAATTTTTCTAGTAAATTTAAATATCTAGTCAACTATAGAAATATATTCAAGTGGTTATGAAGTTGGTTTTACAAAATTGATATTGTATTTATCGGATTATTTTTACAACAGTACGCAATCAATGAGAGTGGGTTCAGCGAAACGTAACGATAATGAAATGTCAAACATTTTGACATCCATTTTTCCAAATGCCTGTTCTATGTTAGTAGTGTATAAGATTACAAAAAAACCCCGCCTACGAATTTAATGTTCAACTTAAAAAATTACATTATTAATTACAACATTTAAAAGACTTGAACAGGTTAGTGATTATTTCGGATCAGGAAGCGTATTCTAGCAATTAATAGTACATGAAATATCTCTATTAGGATATTGAAATAAGAAGTATATTATATCCATGATTTACTCATGATAGAGAAGTAAGTAATTTGAAGCAGACCTCTACCCAATTATAGAAAAATGTTAATATTGACAAATATAGAACATCAATTGAATGCAAGTGTTTTTCTAAATAAGTAAAACTTGTTTTCAAATATAATAATCAAGAAATTGTACTAACTTGTTTTGCAATAACGAAAAGCCATGACAAAAAAGTGACAAAAAAATGTAACGTCCAAAAAGCTGTCGTTTGTTTGGTTGTTGCCTTGCACTTTTTCCCCATGCTCCCTAAGCCATATAAACACTGGTGAGCTCGTAATCCACGAGACTCATGCGCCAAAACACGAGTCTTGTTTCCTTATTAGATAAAATCACTACCGAATGTGACAGGACTACCAACGTACAGATTACGAAACACAAAATAATTTCATCGCTGAGACGTACTTTTATAAAACCTAAATGTAAATGTGCCCTAGTGTTAAATTTACGAGTTCAGAGCAATTAAACGTTTAATTGCCTTTACTGTTAAACTGCTTTTACAGTTAAAACATGTAGACGAGGTAGTTAAGAAAAGTTTATTTTAAATTTAGTTTGTTTTATCATAATTTGTTACATAATACACAAAAATGTTTTTAACATATAGTACAAAATGGACCTATTAGTTTTTAATAATTTTTTTATTTATCATATGAAACGTATATTTAAAAAATACATGCTTATTTTAATTCTTTTTTATTGTTTTTTTTTTTTTTTTGTATTGTTTTAGTATTTATTTATGGTGTTCCTATTCTTAATTAATTAAGTAACTCGACGACAGTTCTTTTGTTGGTCTGTGAATCTTTTTTGTATTATTGAAAAACGTTATTTACTCGTATTTGGGTGGTCGTCATGAGGTCATGAGGACCTTTTGAGGGCCACAGTACAGTTGAATATATGAGTTAAGAGCGGCTCACTATTTGCGCAGTTCATAATAAACGCTTTGCGCATGCGTCATTTAGAAACTATTCCTCACTCTACGGTAGGCTCAGATTCTCATCTCTTAAACTTATGGTTTTAGAGGTGGTTGGTTCAAGTCAACTAAAAACATTTATTATCACACTATTGCTTTTCTATGTGAGAGTAAAAAGATTTATTACTGTAGATAATATAGTACTGGACCGCTATCTTATCCTTCTTATGTTATCCTTCTTGTCTAATTTCCTCCTCAAAGGCATATATATATACTAAATAATGCATATATTTTGTTAGCACTATTTTCACACTAAATAATAGCTAGAAATGTTGAATAGTAACATAGACAGTTTACTAATAAACATGTCTTGTGTTTCCGGTGACTGGAGCAGCAGTTCGTATGGAACGAATTTTCTGATGAGTATGTGTCTACAAATCGGAAGCACACTTATTACCCGTCAGTGATTATTAATGATCATTTGTATGAGCTGAAGATCTCGGACCTTCCAGCCATCCCCTACTTCCCAGTCAACTCCTACTACGAGTGGACGGATTATAGATTCTACGGGCTAAGAAGTGCGACAGCTTATATACTAGTGTTCGACCTTTCTAATGTGGATACATTTCAGTATATTAGGACACTGAGGGAGCAGATTGCGGAGAGTAGAGATATCCGCAGCGTGCCTTTGTTAGTAGTTGGGAATAAGCAGGACCTTCTGGTGCCTCCAGGTGGCATAGGGGTGGCGGATACCGGAGGAGGAAATGTAGGAGGTGGTGTATTGGCGGTTACTGGAAGCAACAGTGTCGAGAAGCGTAGAGACATCCAAAATCTGGTGAAGAAGCATTGGAAATGTGGCTACGTGGAGTGCAGTGCTCGATATAACTGGAGGGTGGTTGCAGTGTTCAAGGAGCTTGTGAAGACTGTCGACGCTATGGATGGAGGTGGAGCACTCTCAGCCCAGGGTTATAAGGAGGTCTGCTCTCCCATGATAGACAATATACACGAAGCTCTAGACAGAAATAAATGTGTGATTTTGTGAAAATACGAGTCCCTGGGGGTCAAACGGAAGACTAAGTGTAGACGGAGGAGCCGATCCCTTGACGGGAGCGGTCCCTCCTCTAAACTTCCTGGACATCCCTGGGCCGAGAGATTAGATATTGTTAAAGTGTAGTAATAATTAAAATTGTACAGATTGCAATATTCTATTTGCTACTTCATCAATCAACTTTATCGTTGTACAATCAAAAGTCTAGCCTCACGGATAGTGAAGTAGCACGACTATATTACTGTACAGTTACAAAACATTAAAGTTAACTAGATTTGTTAATGTCTCATCATTACTCTAAACAAACGACTTAGCTATATTGAATACACTAATCCAAACCCAGTACTGTATGACTTTATTGTGTACGGCCAGTTACCAGTAAAAAATTATAAAGAGTTTAGGAGCAGGTATGTTCCTAATGCCAGAAAAATGGATTAATAACAAATTGTCATTGTCCTTTAGTTTCTTCGTATACTTTTACAAATAAATACTCAAGTGTTGTTTTCTGTAGCCATTCCTGCGCTATTCTAAGATTCCTACATATACTAATGTCACGTAAAAACTAGTAATTCAATTGAAAAGTGTAACATCTCACAATTTAGTATCCGATTGATTTTTTTTATTTTTATGATGCCTGGAGATAGTCCAAAGCCAATAATAAGAGATGATGATACTTTGGTGTTCTACCACTATTGCAACCATGGCAAGAAAAAGCGGTTAAATATTCGCTCGATCAATCAGCCATACAACCACGTTTGTTAGTAAAGATTCTTCTAAATAGGAAATTGTAAGCATTTTTTTTTTTCAAATAGTTTATGAATAGTACCAGTATCTGAAATAGGCTTGAAGTACAAAAGAGAATAATAGTCCTTTCTTAGAATCGTCAATACAACTACTGTATTCCAAATAATTACCAATTAACTCCAGTTGAAAAGAAGGCAAGCACTAGCGCAATGATTTCAGCGATTTCTTTGTCGATAGATTTTGGTATTGTCAGGGACTAAATGACAGATTTAGTCCCTGTGAAGTCCTTTAAAATTCGATTTTAGGAACATCAACAAGTGGTAACAGCTTTTCGTGAGATAACTTATTTTAAGTAGGTTTGACCATCTGCCTACCATCAAAAGACTGACAGTCTTTGACAGAAGCCAAGTCTACAAACTTGATCTCCGAAACTAAGTTCTAATCGTTCCTTCATGATTTAGCTTATTGTGCAACTGCCACAAAGGCTTTTAGTGAGAGAATTTCAACAAAGTAGTTCCTTCCCTTTCGTAGGACAACAAAGTAGTTCCCTTTCAGAGGTCAGCTTATTGCATAAACTGCCAGTTTTCTACAGGGTTTAGCTTGCGTAACTCCAACCTACGCTTTACTATGAAATTTTCAGTTGTTCCCTAACAGGTGGCCGAGCGGTCTAAGGCGTCAGGACTTGGGTTAGAGATAGCGCTGGTTCGAATCCTGTCTGAACTGGAAGATATCAGTTATATTCACGTTCTACTGTACTGGTTCGCCCCCTTACTCTATTTGAATAAGTTCCTCGCACAGATCAATAGTCTATGCGGAAAGACATAGGCTAAGAAGGAGATCGGCCTCTCCTTTTAAAAAAGTTAAGCTTATTGTGAAAAGATTCCCGCAGATATGGCTTATACTTGGTTTTAAACCTCTACCCATATTTTTATGAAAGGATTTCTAATGTTTTCTCTTAAAGTTTAACTTTATTTAAGCTCCACGCAGGATTTTATTGAGAGATTTCTAATATTTTTTCTCAGAGATTTAATGCGTAACCTCAGAGCAAGCTGTTTTACTGAGGGAATTCTAACGAATTTCCTCACAGCAGTACTAATTGCGTAACTTCCACGGAGGCTTGCTTTTATTAAAGCAGTCAGCAGTCACAAATTGTTATAACAAGCTGTTCTTTCTGCCTCACCATAATTACTGTGTAAAGCGCCCACAACTAAATTACTTGGTGTTTAAGTAACACCCAGAAAACGCGAACCCTCAAAGTCATTTCCTCCTTCAAGAAAATCTAATAAAAGCATTAAAAGTACCCTCGTCATCCTGTGGAAGTGATTTTGACCATATATCCATATCCTTCACTTATTACAGTTATTTTTATTAACTTTAGATCATTGATATTTATAATTTTGTTACTCATAAATGAGTATTGAACATTTGTAAAAATCACTATTATAATACACCGACACATAATCAGATCTTCAGAATAACATGAAATGTTCAGATATAAATTTCGTCAACAAAAGGGGATCATTTTGAAGTTAATGTTAAAGCGTTACTAAGGAAATACTTCTTTTCATCTTGGACAAACTGTATTCATTGCATAAAATAAGAACTGATGGTTGAATATTGATCAGCAAACAGTGTCATTGATTATACACTGAGTCAATGTAGTTCAATAGGATCGTAATGCCTTAGGCCTACCATACACGGAACGATTGGTTGGACGATAAAATCGGCCAAACGATCGTTTCAGTTTCATCTGTTGGCGATTGTTCTCCACACATGTAACGATTAGTCGCCAGAGTGCTTTGGTCCGTGGAGGGTCGATGGTAGTGGTTCGGTTAAAAATTTTCTGTGTTTTGTTGCTTTGTGTGAATTTGCTATGTTGTCATCAGAATCAGAGGATCTAATGGCTTATGCTGTAATTGCGATGTGTGCGAAAAAGAAGAAGAAGAAAAGAAGCTGTTGGCGCAAGGATTGGCTTGACAGAAAATCATACAATGATGTCAATTTATTGGAAGAATTGAGGTTATACCCTAAAGACTGGAAAAATTACCTACGGATGGATGAACCAACTTACCTGGAATTATTGTCCGACGTGGATTCATTCATCGTCGGTCGGACGATACCCCCACTCACATCAGTTTCATCGTCAGACCGGCATTGGTTGGACGGCGACTGATGAAAATCCCATCAGTTCTCCGATCAACGATTCGTCTGAACGATTTACCCACTCACGTAACAATCGATCTGACGATTCGAACTGTTCAGACCAAATCGTCCAACCAATCGTTCCGTGTATGGTAGGCCTTAGTCTAAGGTTGTAAGATCTAAATGTTATCTCTTTATTACAAATAAGAGCTAGGATGGATCGCTGTACAAGAAGGGATACTAAAATATTTTAGGGTAATGCATTGAGTAACAGTTGTTAGGAAATTCCACAATAGCATATAACGGGGAAATGAAAAGGTTACGAAGCGTGGTTGGTTAAAGACTTCCATAATTAGGTAGATAGGTTGTCCATAATTCCAGTTGGTAAATACAATAAAACCCTCTGCAACGTCAAACTTTAACGGATTTTTTAACCATCTCATATTAACCTTCTTCGTCAAACCCACATTCTTCACCTATTTAATATTACTATTGATTTTCAGATATTAGTACAATTATTTATTAAGGTAATTTACGTATAAATACGAACTGGTATGTAATGTTAGCTTTTTACAATATTATTGTGTGACCATCAAACTTTTAGTAAAACAGATTAGTTAAAAAGATCTAAGTAATCTTGTGATGGATGATCTAATAAATTGTTATGGTTTACTATTCACTTCCTCACACGACTTCATTCACATGATCCATTTTGGTGTTTTCCCTTTTATTATAGCAATAATATAATTTAGTTTTATCATAATTCAAATTATTCTTGGTCGTTCGTACAAACGTTTGTGGTAAATCAGATTTAGTCGAGATATACAGTACGTGAGATGAGCCAATCTCGGTAGGATTTTAGCTCTTAATGCATTCGTATCTCTTTTATTTATTCCTTTTACAATTTACCAAGAAGTTCTTAGACCTACAGTTATACTTGACATGTTTTAAAGCAAAAAAACCTCTTTATATCTTAGTGAAGTAAGGTATTTCTGGAAAATGATATAAAGTATTACAAATATTTATGAAAAAAGTAACGTAGGTACTTTTCCATTTTATAAATATGTAGGGTCATTTAACTTCAGCTGAGGCCGAGAAACATTATTTTAATGTAATATTTTAACTTGTTTATATATAAAATAAATTTTGGAAACATATAATTTTTAAGGCCATAGCATTATTTATATGCACATTTTGTATAATGTAATTTTTTTATCATTAACTTTGCAATTCTATATGTAAATAAAATGATACAGTAATATAATAGAATAGTTCTATGCTTTTCAGAATTGACGTACAATCTAAATGACGTAAATAAGTATGGGACGTAGAGAGGGCCAATTTCGTTTGGTGGAACAGGTTTGTAAACGAATAGATCTCTCAAGTCAAGAACTTGATTGGTAATCGATTGCAGCCCTTTTCTTGTTAGGTTTGGTAACTGCTTTGTGTTAATAATAGTTGGAGCTGGCAATGTTGGGTTTCTTGGAGTTCGTCATGATACTGGTTCGTACCGCCTAACCAGTCTAGGCAAAACATGATGTAGAAATGGGATTGTAAAATCTGTGATTTAATGTAAACATTTTTAGCGATCTGATTACACTCATCTATCTTTCCTTTCTGGTTGTACACAGTCATTTTAGTATTATTATTTTAGATTTTATGAACTACTGCCTAAAATTATTAACTTCGCAGTATATTAATGTTTTATTTTTTATACTAATTTAAGGTAATTATTACAATATAATATATTGTTACCATATTATTGTAACATAATTTATTAATGTACAATTTTTTATAACCTCGTCTTTTTTACGAAATGTACTTGTGATATTTTTTAAGTATTGATTTATATATAAATTTGCTTACAAAATGTTATGCATTATCACTTAGACAATATGTAGCTGTTTAATTTAGTCAAAGTTGTACAATAATTGAATGTTGTATATTGCTTATACATTATGACAACTTTCAGAGTATACTAACGTATTTGTAAATAAAGTAATTGTTTACCTGACTTAATCTATAGTTGTTACAAGTGTTTTTATTATGTTCGTTGTAGCACACACTGTAATATTGTTTAACATTGTTGCTATTGTTATTAATATTGTCATCATTGACGCGTCTAACGCACAATACACTATTTTAGTGTTGTTACTGTTATATACGTTATTGGACTTAAAGTACGTTGAAAGGAATCCACGATCTATTTATCAAGGGTGACACATTATAGGTAGTTCAATTTTCTTGACACCAATCGTACTACTGTCGCCCTTTCTATTCATCTGTCTTCATGCTGTAGTTTATACCAATCATTTCGTTTGTAGTAATAGTATAAAACAATATCTTTAGCAATATAAGTACGTAGTAATAAGTTTGTTTTCCAAGTTGGATGTTTTCCTCAGTTTTGTATTTATTTACATCATGTAAGTATTTTCAAACAAAAACATATTTTATGACAACATACTAAAATAATGTTGTATAAAAATATAAGCTTTCACGTTATGAACATTTGAGTTAAATGCATAGTTGCTTGGTTGAGAACACACTGACGTTGAAATAACGTTTATAAATAAACTTATACGGGGTGTTCCGAAAGTAAAGTGCCGAACTTGGGAAAATGGTTATTTAGATAAAAATTAATCAATAATATTTTTCTCTAAAAACGATTCGTTTACCACATATCCACCATTATGTTTTTCACAAAAGAATTTTTATCTCCAAGTTGGCTTAACCGATCTTTATGAATCTCGCTATGCATGATAGACAATGTTAATATAAAACAAAAAATTTCAAAAAAAGTGTTTTTTCTTTTTGTATTTATTGCTGTTTTCCCGCAATTACCGATTAAATATTGTAAATGGCAGCCATTTTGAAATTTTAAATTGGATGTAGTTGATTTTTGTCTAGAATAGGTGTCTATTATATTAACATGCATAGCGAGATTCATAAAGATCGGTTGAGCCAACTTTGAGGTAAAATTTATTTTGTGAAAAACACAATGGTAAACGAAGCGTTCGTTTTGGGGAAAAAACTATTCTTGATTAACTCTTTATTTTTACCCATATAACCATTTCCTGAAGTTTGACACTTTACTTTCGGAACACCCTGTATAGTAACTATAAAGAAAGTATTGACCAGTCCATAGTTCTGGGCGTGTGGTTCGAGAATGCGCATCAATGAATTTCCCTCTCCAACGATAGTTGTGCAATGAACATCTCGGACATGGTACTAGACAATACTTTCACTTGATTGGTAGGTTTGCTTTTATTTAATAGAATAAACAAACCAGCTGATTTCGCCCATGTGATGTTACAGTATACCACACAACCTCGTCGTTATATCTACCTATTTTCTAATTACCGTGTTCTCGGATAGAACAAAATCAACTGATTTTGTTTTACTCCTATTTCATGATTTAATCCTAAATCAATTCAATTATGAATTAAAATATGATTCAATAAAACGTATTTTAAAACATTAAATTTCACTCAAACAAGCACTACCACAAGAAGCTATATAAACAAAGCAAACAACATAAACAAGATTTTGAACGGACAGTACACAATAGACGTATGAGAAGTATGGTGAGGTATATTCACTATCTCGCTTGCACTACCTCTCCTACACGCCTAGTACCACGGCCCGGTCTGTAGTACTCGTATTGTACGTCACACAACAAATGTCCACATGTACAATACTGATAATGTAAAAAAAAGTTAGGTTACCAAGATGCATTTTATAGTTTTAAGTTGAAAATACATTTTTGACAGAATACTCTTTTGGTCAATCATTTAAACTTACGTATTTATTATTAAATATTATTTTGATTGTGAATTTTCTGAACAATATGTTATATTCAAATCACGGTGTTAATTGTTTTAAAATAAGCGTGCATAGAGTGTTTGCCTCTAGAGGTAAAGCCAAAAACTCTTTGCGTCATCTCAATTGGCTCTAAGACGGTCGAAAATCCAATCGGAGATTTACAAAATTATCCCCCCTTGTGGACCTCACAATTAATATGTTTAGTATACAAAGTAGCTGACCAATTCTAACTCAGTTCAATCGATTAATTATAATTATCACAGCATTAGAGTTATTTATCATTCTCTTTTTTGATCAAAATCTGATAATATGAAATTGTTTTGACGATTGAATACTAAATATTTCAACATTATTATGGAAGTATCAAAACATTTCAAACGCTATCTAGTGAAATGCTTTATTTCGTGTTTTGTTGATTAAAAGTTTTGTTTTAAACATGTTTTTTTGTTGGTTAAAGCTTTTGTCAAAAAAATCTTTTTTACTTATTTGGTACATTAATCGTTATAAAATATGTTTTAGATTAAAATTTGTAACCTACAACCATGAGTTTTTTGAAACTCAGAAGAAAAGCTTCTAGCATCTCATCAAAGCTTTGTATTCTTTCAGTAAGATCGATCTCATCTCAACCGATGGACCAGAAACATTCAAGATACTGTCTCTTTGAAGATATCTTAAAAGCAATATTACACATAAGTGTAACTAATTCATTGTGTAATTGTTTCATCATTATTCATAATTCTTGCTTTTGTCTAAAATAGCCTATTTCTCTCACTTATATTATTAATTATTTTGTATGTAAAATGTTTATTAGTCATTTATGGCAGCTCATTGAAGATAAGTAAATTGTTCCTAAAAGTGTTTTTCAATATTATTTATGATAGTTATTGCTGTGTTTTTAATAACATACAGAATGCACAACTCTCTCTTGTGTTTGCCATGTTGTATCCATTCTAGCCTGTGTCCATTCGAATAAATGTATCGAATGTTCTGCAATCTATGAAGAGCAATAATTCTGTACTATCATTTCTGGTATTGACAAACCTATTTCAAATAAATTTTATTACTGTTTTCTTGTGACCATTCATTATTAACCTAATAAAACCACAAATAAAATGTTTATACTGGTTCAAAAATTTAACTGAGTAAGTAATAGCATTGATTATATAAATCTACAATAGATAAACCATCTAATAGGAATATTTGTGGCAGTAATTTGGTTAGTTAGTGAGGCCCGCAACTACGGCTGGTTTAAACTGCATTACATTTACATGAGACTACACTAGCGCTCTACAATGGACCACAAAAACAGCTGATATTTTGAGACTCAAAATTTAATATAGGATGGGAAATATATTTGTTTTTAAAATCAATGGTAATAATTTGAAATTGAAACAAAGCGGATTAGTTGCATCAAAATGTAATCCCTCCAATATTAAAATGCATTATGTAAGTACAATTCGTTATGTCACATTAATTATACATAATAATTCAAAAAGTAAATGTGCTATAGTTTAAAGTTCATAAATTAGTAATCGAAATTGTGCAGTGTTTCAGAGATAAATCATATCGACGCTCCTCAAATAAAAACGTAGATCTTACGGAACTTTCCCGTTAATTCACTAACATTACATTTTTAAGGTTATGTTACGTTTGTTTAGGTTATGTTAGGTTTGGTTATATTATGTTATGTTTGGTTAGGTTGAGTTAGGTTTTGTTATGTTATGTTAGGTTTGGGTTTATTATGTTAGTTTAACGTAAGTTATGGTTGTGGTAATGAATTAAAGGAAAAGATCCGATTTTGCCTTTTAAGTAGTTAATTGATCAATGATTGTTTCAACAAGACGCTGTCATGTTTAGTTTCTACGACCCTTGTTTGGTGGGCCGATATTGTTGTTGCCTCTGAGTGCGTATAGCAGGGATTATGCACGTAAATTGTCGATATTCACTGAATTCTGTCATGTTTACCAATATCAGGTAAATCTTGTGACTAGTAGCTCTGCACCTGAAAATTCAACCGATATTGTTAAATTGTTTCCAACTTGTTTTAACTTATTGCGAAGTTCTTACGCCTACATTTGTCTGGATTGACCAACTTTCTTCAAGTTTAAGTTCGTTGATTTGTTTGCTTAATTAAAATTTAGGTTTTAAATTCCCAAATAGTAAAAGGTCCACCGATTAGGTCAATTTTCACTTTCTTGTTGAAAGTCGTTTTTAAATGTAGTAAATGTAGGTTTGAAATTATTTTAAGTGAAAAAATTTGTTAAGTTAAATTCTAATAGTTTTATAATTTTTTATCCCAGATTCTCGAAGATATCTTCTTGCCATTTTTTGCCACTGTCAGTAGAATTTCAAATTATAAAAAAATATACAAAAGTATAATAAAAGATTTAATTTTTTAATACAGTATTAAAGTATCAAGACAATCAAATTGAATTCAATAGTAAACAAGAATCAAGTTATTTTATTTTATATAGTTAAAACATAAAGCCTCTGTAACTTAAAAAGTTTATGAAAGTTTTAATTAATTTTTAAGTTTTACTTTTTGTTTTTAAAAGCTTTATTTTAAATAAAAAAATTATTTTAGTTGTTATTGAAAAAGCGTTTAGCTTTTCAACATTAAATTTATTTAAAGAGTATTTTTTATAAGAATATCTATAAAAAAAAGTACACGTAATTTTTAAGTGAATCTTAAGCTGGTATTTCATAAAAGGTTTATTGGAAAAGGCCTTTCGGCTCGTGGAATAGAGATATAGACACTCTTGAGATACCCATGTATTATAATGTACTATTTACCAACAAAATCACTACAATTGTATTACTCTCTCTATGGCACTTTTGAGGCTAATTTTTCTACCAAACAGAAATCAAATAACCTTTGTGATGCGGCTTGTCAAACAAAATCAATACAATGTTATAACTCACTTTGTGCCACCTTTGATGCAAATATCTCCGCTAATCAGAAATCAAATAACTATTCTGATCCAGCTTGTAAAAAAAAATCACTACAATATTATAACTCACTGTGTGGCACCTTTGAGGCTAATTTGTCCAACAAACAGAATTCAAATAACATTTGTGATGCGGCAAGTCAAACAAAACCACTACAATCAATGTAATAACTAACTTTGTGGCATCTTTCAGACTAATTTGTCTACCAACCAAAAATCAAATAACTATTGCGATGCGGCTTTCTTTGTATTTGCAGTGCGCGGTTTGAACCAGGACTCATGTAGTAACTAGGAGTGCCGGTGGTATCTCTGTGGTCACAAACCTCAATTATTGGCAAGACCCTTCCAACAAGCATCACTACTACGTAGGCAGCCGTCTAGATACATACTACTATGATTAAGAATATGTAAATATCATTGAAATTAATGGCTATATAAATGAATATTCAAGGTTAAATAAAAAACTATTTTAAATGTATAAAACTAAATGTTATGTGAATTAAAAGCTTGATCTTCGGATGTTGACCATATCATATAGTTATGTATACTATGCATCACTGCCAACGTTTCGTCAATATTGCAGTTAGCCTCTTCTCTGATCGAGATGAGTAACAATAGTGTTGTATTAACTCCTTGAGACCACACTTCTTGAAGATCACGTCAGCAGTACGTAGTGTACATAATTCCATGTCGCATCTGTGGCCTGAGGGCCAAGTTTGTATTGTAAGTAGCACATACATGTAGTAGATGCCTTGTCTATATTAACCAGTCTGTGGTACGTAGTGTACATAATTCCATGTCGCATCTGTGGCCTGAGGGCCAAGTTTTTATTGTAAGTAGCACATACATGTAGTAGATGCCTTGTCTATATTGTAACCAGTCTGTGGTACATAGTGTACATAATTCCATGTCGCATCTGTGGCCTGAGGGCCAATTTTGTACTGTAAGTAGCACATACATGTGGTAGATGCCTTGTCTATATTGTAACCAGTCTGTGGTACATAGTGAACATAATTCCATGTCGCATCTGTGGCCTGAGGGCCAAGTTTGTACTGTAAGTAGCACATACATGTGGTAGATGCCTTGTCTATATTGTAACCAGTCTGTGGTACAATAAACACCCACGTGTAACATTGAAGAGGCATTGAGTGTAAACTCCATATAAATAACTCCTAGATCTCTATTTTCTCTGATACATCACAAACAAAACTGAGTGTCTTATATTAACGTTTTTTGTACAAAACGTGGCAGAAATAATCAGATAGTTTTCTCCAAGAAGTTCAACTATAATCTACGGATAAAATAGAAGTTCCAACGATTATTGGTTTCAAATGCTTTTATAAAATTATTTAAAATCAATAACCTAATATATTTTAAAAAGGACTATAAAGTGTTTACCTCCAACTTTTACAGTTTTTACTAAATAACTTAGCAAATAATTGATTCTATATCTGCCAATCACATACTGTATCTCTACCCAACGACTTCCCATTACAAAATCGGAAAGAAAGATAGCAATTTTTTTAGTTTATTCAACAATATAAATTAAAATACTGGAATTACAAAACTATACAGTAGAACCCTGATAATTTGACACTCGATACTCCAACAGACTTATACTTTGACTTCAGTCATAGTGACGTGACGTGGCAGAATTGTTGTCTGTGACAGGCTGAGCACGGTTTAGGCCAACAGGCTAACCGTACAGATCGACGAAATAACAGTGTAAAAGTAAATAACAGTTAAAAATTACCAATTTTTAAATAAAATTGAGCATAGCAACACACTTAATAAAATGGTAAACTGGAGACAGTTAAATACCTACTTTAAACCCTTTGTACTTATATAAGGACACATTTTATGAAGTAGTGAAGACCTGAGTATGGTTAGAGGTTTGTAGTAGTGAAAGCCTAAAGTCCTTCTGTAAGTACATGTAGAACATAGGTTTTGACTCCTGAGAAAACAATATGTTCGAAAAAGAAGAAATACCATGCTGCTATCTTTGGCCTAACATAGCAACTATAGCTATTAGAGATCCGGGTTATTTTCCGAACAATGTGACCTTATATAAATAACAACAAACACTAAAATTAACAAGATACTGCACATTAATAACAAACGCTATAAATACCACCAACTCTACAAATACCAACATTTAACAATTAACAAACTGTATGGCCTATCTGCAGTTTAGCCGGAGACCCCCAAAACGTAAGATAAATTTAATGCCCACATAAAAGTGAAAATTTAGAACCTTTGGATCACAACACTTAAACCGGCAATTTAGCCCACACATCCCTTGATTCCACCGAGGCCAGGGAGTAAGCCGGAATCCCTGGGCAGCTCCGAATAAGAAGTTACGTAAAAGTACAATAATCCCCTTTTGGTGAGTTTAAAAATTAAACAATTTAAAAAAATATATAACACGGTACCGTTCTATTATCCCCTGACATCAATAATACCAAAACACGAAATAAATAAATAAATAACTAAATCACTAGGCCTAAAGCATAAAAATAAATAACAACACAATTTAACAATAGGGACCTAACAAATATAAACTCTAAAAAATCTAACAACAAAATAAACTAATTAACCTAAATAACCAGAAATATAAATATAAATAAATATTAACATCAAAAAGTTCCTTTGGTTTGTATTTTAAGTTTTTTTCCTTTTATAAAAAAAAAAAAAAAAAAAAAAAACATATATAGGTCCCCATGGCTGAGTTGCATAAATCACTTTGGTCTTAGGCCTAGGCCACATAAAGTTCCACAAATTTTTTTCTCTTCTTTTTTTCTTATATTTCACTGCCCTTTTCTTTTTTGTTTTTCTCTTTATAAATTTTTATCCAAACCCCCAGCTCAGCCGCCGGGAAAAATGACATAGAACGCACTGACCTGAGGACAGAAGACTTCTACCACCACAGATGTAGAGCGGGTAGCTGGCGACTCCAGGCTCCAACATGGTCCTCAGGCCAGGCTAGCAGTGCAGATGGTAGACAATCCCCGGACGGCAGGCTGAGGGAAAATGTCCCACTCGAGGACCCTGGAGTTTTAGGAGCCTTAGCCGATCATATTAAGGAGGATCATATTAAGGAGACACAACTAGCACTCCCAGAACAATCTAGAAGATGGCCAACCTGACAGCCAAAGGCTGGAACACGGAACGAACGGATCCGGGCCAACGGCCACCAAATTACGCGAATCGCAGGGCATGAGCGATCTCAGGCAGCCTGGCAGACAACGACGAAAAAAACGAAATGTACCGGTCAAAAGGTGTGTGTTGTAGTTGATGCTGTTTTCATTGTTGTTGTGGTTGGTTCGGTGGTTGTGGTTGGTTCAGTGGTTGTGGTTGTTGGGGTTGTTGTTGAAGTAGTGTGTACAGGGGTTGTGGTTACAGGTGACATTGTAGTTGGGGCTATTGTCGTTGTTGAGTAGTCGGGGTTAACGGGGGTGCCTTGGTGTTTAACGTAGTAAATAGAGCCGACAACGATTGCAACAGCTGCAATGGCGACCAGGACAAAAATTATGACCTTCTTGCGGAGTCCTGAGTCATTCATCAAAGGACATTAGACTTTCAAGACTACAAACATTAATTTATAACCAAGACTCAGGAGCCAGGAGAAAAAAAACTGATAGTGACTGATAGTTTCTCATCTTAACAAGTGTGCTGTTCACCTCTTGTTTTTTAATAAATGAGAGGAGCTATAGTACGTGGGTACCAATAGCTAGGTGGGTCAATACCAAAGTAAATGTATAGGCGGGTGGGTGAGTCATATAGGTACGTGGTACGATATAGGTATGTGGGTCCACACCACTATACGTGATTAGGTGGGTGGGTCAATACCACTGTTCGTTATGGGTGGTTGTGTCAATACCAATGAATTTGTAAGGGGGTGGGTGAGTCAATACGATATAGGTACGTGAGTCTACACCACTATACGTGAATAGGTGGGTGGGTCATTACCACTGTTCGTTATGGGTGGCTGTGTCAATACCAATGAATTTGTTTGGGGGTGGGTGAGTCAATACGATATAGGTACGTGAGTCTACACCACTATACGTGAATAGGTGGGTGGGTCATTACCACTGTTCGTTATGGGTGGCTGTGTCAATACCAATGAATTTGTTTGGGGGTGGGTGAGTCAATACGATATAGGTACGTGAGTCTACACCACTATACGTGAATAGGTGGGTTGATCAATATCACAGTTCGTAATGGGTGATTGTGTCAATACCAAAGTTAATGTATCGGTGGGTGGGTGAGTCAGTTTGTAATAGGTAGGTTAGTCCACGCCACTATACGTGAATAGGTGGGTGGGTCAATACCAATTTAAATGTATAGGTGAGTGAATGGGTCAATACCACTGTTCGTTATGGGTGGTTGTGTCAATAACACTGTAAATGTATAGGTGGGTGGGTGGGTCAATACCAATGTATGTGTATAGGTAAGCGGATGGGTCGATACCAATATACGTAATGGGTGGTTGTGTCAATACCATGTATATATATAGGTGCGTGGGTGGGTCAATAACACTGTACATGTTTAACGTATATGTACTTTAACACTAGGCCTGGTGCCCTAATAATAACCTGCAATATTTTGAGAACTAAGTTACTCTACGTTGTAAGTACTGGATTAGTCCGTACTTAGAAAACTACGCAACTACAGTTCAGTAGTAGGCCATACACTGTTACATCGATATAGAATACACTTTCCCTGTACTACTGAGGACTTATGTAAATGTAAGTCCATAGAATGCATTTGGAACTAACCGTTGGAATGAGATGAAACTGGAAAAATTACTGTATTCCTATTGACATTCACCACTTCGACACGTTGAATTCTATAAAAAAATATATATGACATAAATTCATTGTCAGTAAAATAAATAACAGTAAACTGAACACAAATGGAATAGAACTGCAGTTTTCCAACCAACAATATACATTTAAGGGTGTACACTTGACATAGACTCTACAGTGTTGACATTCCTCAATTTAAGGAGGCTTTCTAGTATATTTCTACTTGAACTAATAAAAGAGCTATAAAATTTCAAAGCTGTAGATAGAAACTTTGTTAAATATACTTAAAGTAGTTAAAACGTTCAATTTAAAACTAAATTTCCACTGAGTTAGAGGGTGATAAAACATACGAGACACTGTTGTGCGGATGCTGGAATTGTTTTATTTTAAGATATTTTATATTGATTAAAAATATAAATTACAACCACATCAAAATCTGAACTAATTCTGTAGTTAGTTTCCTAGAAATTAATTATGACTATTCCACTAATAATGGTAGAGTTATTTAATAGTAATGATCGATTTTATAGTATCGTTCTTTTACTATAATATGTTAAACGGATTCATTACGAAAAAGCTAGGAGCCTGGGTATGGGTTATTTGTAGTTTTTATTTATACATAAATGTAATTTTAAAAATATATATGCAGGGTGCTAAGTAAAATTGTTTAAATAATTTGGGATGTTGTTTTACACATAAATATGAGCAAAAAACTTCATATGAAGGTATGTCCTAAAACCGTTAGTTTTCCGTCTAGGATCTGTATGTGTTTTTTTATGCATATTTTTTATATTTTTCTTTATGCATAAAGAAAAAAATGTGTTTTTTACATAAAAGTTCATAACTTTGCATCCACTGAAGGTACAATTGTGAAACTTCAAGATTGTACTACCCTTTAGTAGTTCTACTTTTAAAAAAAAACTATAGAAAAATAAATCTTCGCCCGTTTTAAAATGGTGGACGTCTAAAAATTTACTATATTTACAAACAAAATGCAAGAATATTGTTTTTTAGTAAATCCTATTTTAATATTAACAGTGCTTTTTTCAAGAAAAACAGCTGAGTTATGCTGAAACACGGAAAACAATTTGTTACAGCAAGGCTAGTGTTTTTTTATATATGTGTGTACTTTGAACAGCTGATTTCATGTCAATCTACTATTTCATATGAACAGCTGTTTATTTATGCTATTAATATTAAGTTTGGTTTCCGTTGTTGGCATTATTCGTTGGTAACAAAAAGAACACTGTCATGTACACGTTTTTTGTGAGTGTTTCTAAAAATTTTTTTAATTCTATTGTTAGTTTTAATTAGTTAGTGTTTGTAATTTATTTTCTTATGACATAGTTCTTTTTTATTATTTTCATAGTTTCCTTTTATTAACAACTAATGGCAGATAATGTAATGTACAACTTTACCAGCTCAGAAATTGCAGACATACATTTTATGTATGGCATGGCTCATTGTAGTAGTACTCAAGTGAGAAGATTGTATCAGGAACTTTTTACAAATCGTGTTATACCTTGTCATCAACTTTTACAAAGGTCCACCAATGACTTGCAAAGACAGGATGCTTTAATCACCAAAGAAAAGGTAACTAAGGCAGACCGATTTCATTAAGAAGTCCTGAATTGGACTGGAAACCAAACGTAATATTAATAGCATAAATAAACAGCTGTTTATATGAAATAGCAGATTGACATGAAATCAGCTGTTTAAAGTACAAACATATTTAAAAACGCACTAGCCTTTGAGTAATGCTGTAACACATCGTTTTCCGTGTTGCAGCATAACTCAGCCGTTTTTTATCCGTTTTACTTGAAACAAACACTGTTAAAATTTTAATATGATTTACTAAGAAACATTATTCTTGCATTTTGTTTGTAAATTTAGTATTTTTTTAGTATAAATCTAGCAGTTTTTAGATATTTCGGTTATAAAATATTAATTGACCGCCATTTTAAAACGGGTGAAGATTTATTTTTTATAGTTTTAAAAAAACATAGTGCTACTATAGGCTAGAACAATCATGAAGTTTCACAAACGTATCTTCATTAGATATATAGTTATGCATTTTTATGTAAAAAAGCATAAAGACAGATAGACGGAAAACTAAAGGTTTTAGGACATACCTTCTTATGAAGTTTTTTTGCTCATTTTTATGTTTACAATAAATCCCAAATTATTAGCCTCGCTTAGAAATTCTTATCAGTGATATCCACTATAGTACATAAGTTAACAGATTAAATACGTATTTTAATTTTCTAATATTATAAAATAAATATCTATATTCAGTACAAGTAAACGTCACACATCACAAATTTATTACAATATAAGCACAAAATGTACAAATATATTACAATACAAGTACAAAATGCACAAATATTACAATGTACAAAATTCAAGACGATAGGCGAACAACACTTACAAAAGAAAAATCCGATAAAGAGCAAAAGAAGTATGTATCCCTCCATTACAATGGACCGTTTACACAAAGAGTTGGTAATAGATTTAAGAAATTCAATTTATCAGTAGCTTTTAAGACTTGTAATACTATGTCCAACATTTTACACCCGAATATTGAAAGTGAAGATAAACTCAATATTTCAGGAATATATAGGATTAACTGTAATGATTGTAATATGTTTTACATAGGTCAGACTGTAAATTTTAGCAAAAGATATAAAAACCTTGTCTCCGTTTTTAAAAACTAGAAACCTGAAAGATCTAACGTAGCTAAACACCTTCTGAATTGTAGCCACAGTTTGAATAAAATAGATGAAAATGTAGATATTCTAAAAGTTTGTAAGAAGAGTCGTGTTATGAATGCTTGGGAATATTATTTATTTTTAAAGAAAAATGTAAGGATCGTGATAAATTAATGAATGAACATTTCTGATATTTTGATTCTGAAATAGTTTTTAATAATGTATTTTCAGCAACTAAAAAGAACAGAAGTAACAGCTAATAGGAGTTAACCAATAATATCACAGCAGCCGCCATTTTGACGATTCCAGCCAATGGGGTCACGTGATCATAGGCCTATAAATTGAGTTGTTGAACACCATTTTCCATTCTTTTGAGAATCCCTCTGGTCTTAGGAAGGTGAGCGTGGTTCACTAAAATCGATCACCATAATATTTGTGCATTTTGTACTTGTTTTGTAATATATTTGTGCTTTTTGTGCTTATATTGTAATAAATTTGTGTTGTATGACGTTTACTTTTACTGTATATGTACCAACACGTATTATGCTAATTAAAAAGCTATATCTATATTAAATCACAACACCTTACTTAGTCAAAGTCAAACTCTTTATTTCGTTAACAATTTTATACAATTGCATGAAACATATGAAATTTACATTAGAAATCGATTACATGAAATGTGTAAATAATGCGTCGGGTAGAAGCTTCAAATAAGCTGTCAACATTTTACTGCTATTTCTGACTTCTATTACCTTATCTTTAGTTTTTGTGCAGTTAGAAAAATAAGTGACAATATATGCGCATCATATTGACAGAGTTTAAATATTTTCCTGTGTGTATATTCCCTCTAGACTCTCGTAATAACAGTAAATCCATGTTTATTTCACGGATTTTATGGATGAAAAAGGTGATGGATTATGGCTCAGAGTCAGCTGCTATCAAAGGTTAATGCTGATGGCAGAAGATTTGTGGGAAATCCACGTTGTCTGCAATCAATCAGCAGTCAATCCGACGTCAAAGGCACCGATTCGTCTTTTAATTATTTATTACCTTATTGGACGTTAAAATCTTGTGAAACGATTAATAAATTATAGTATAATTCTGATTAAGGGTAGTAACAAAAGTTTTGAACAAATATTCATCCAGAAGTCTGCCCCAGTCAATGTTCTCAGTCAAAAGTACTCACTCCCTTTGACTACTTTACGTTTAGTTACTTTAGGTTGTAACCTCATTATAAACAGATTGTGGTAAAGATTCGTGATGATAAAAACACTCCAAATTAAATATTTCTGCCAATTAATCAACATTAACAAATCAATAAAGTCAATTTGCTTTTTTTAACTCAAATGTATACCAATTATAATCCTAATTAAAATCTAAAGATGCGTGGAGAATAATAGACACAGATAGGAAAAGCAAACGGATTCAGTTCCCCTATGATATGCCAAACCCTGAATGGTTCAATGGAATTAAAAAAAATTGTATTCATACTTCCACTAGTAAAATTAACAAAGACCAAACTAAAAAAGTACTTCTCAAATACGTTTAATTGACGTTTTACAAACATTTATTAACAATTGAACAACGCAGATCACGTCTGAACCAAAATGAAAACTAAACTCAATTCAACACTTGACAATATTCCTTTAATGTTCCATTCCGTACATAACAGAACAGTATTCCAAAGTGACTATACTTGAATCTAAAAAGCTTTCTTCCTGTAACCTAATTTGGTACTCACGCCCTTAGACTACTCAAGTCACTAACTGTAAAATCTCGTTAAAGTTCCTTATATATACCCTTTTACTTAACAACTTGAAAAGATCATAATGACGTATTTAAACTTTCTCAATAAATGTATATTATTTATCTTTGAACTTTGTTCTTATCCAATGCACATATTTATATGCCATTAAGAAGTAGTAATTACAGTAATTAATGTAAAGAACATTTCCGATAAAATACCCTTTTCTATTAAAATAAATATTAAATTTTAAACTGAAATAAGTGTTTCTAAACACTGACCCCTCTCCTCTCAGCACTTTTATCCTTTAGGAAGGTATTTTTTTAAAAAACACCTGACCACAAGACGTTCTGATAAGATCAGACGGGATAAAACTTCAAAATCAATGTTCTAAGAGAGAGAAAGGAGTGTTTAAAGAAACGTTACCACTCAGACACGTCTCCGAAGGGAGTGTTGTGTTTACACAACGGTTAGCAGCAGGATTCATACGTGAAGTGAGTAAAGAAAGTATCGTGTGTGCAGTAGGGTTACCACCAAGACACGTCTCTAAAGGGATTGTTATGTTTACACAACGGTTAGCAGCAGGATACATAAGTGAACTGAGTAAAGAAAGTATCGTGTGTGCAGTAGGGTTACCACTAAGACACGTCTCCGAAAGGGATTGTTATGTTTACACAACGGTTAGCAGCAGGATACATAAGTGAACTGAGTAAAGAAAGTATCGTGTGTGCAGTAGGGTTACCACCAAGACACGTCTCCAAATGGATTGTTATGTTTACACAACGGTTAGCAGCAGGATACATAAGTGAACTGAGTAAAGAAAGTATCATGTGTGCAGTAGGGTTACCACCAAGACACGTCTCCAAAGGGATTGTTATGTTTACACAACGGTTAGTAGCAGGATACATAAGTGAACTGAGTAAAGAAAGTATCGTGTGTGCAGTAGGGTTACCACCAAGACACGTCTCCAAAGGGATTGTTATGTTTACACAACGGTTAGCAGCAGGATACATAAGTGAACTGAGTAAAGAAAGTATCGTGTGTGCAGTAGGGTTACCACTAAGACACGTCTCCGAAGGGATTGTTGTGTTTAAAGAACGGTTAGCAACAGGATACATACGTGAACTGAGTAAAGGAAATGACGTGTGTGCAGGAGGATTACCACCAAGACACGTCTCCGAAGGGAGTGTTGTGTTTACACAACGGTTAGCAGTAGGATTCATACGTGAACTGAGTAAAGGAAATGACGTGTTTGCAGGAGGGTTACCACCAAGACACGTCTCCGAAGGGAGTGTTGTGTTTACACAACGGTTAGCAGCAGGATTCATACGTGAACTGAGTAAAGCAAATGACGTGTTTGCAGGAGGGTTACCACCAAGACACGTCTCCGAAGGGATTGTTGTGTTTACACAACGGTTAGCAGCAGGATACATACCCGAAGAGTGTACCCAGAGAGTAGTGTTCTCAAAAAGTCTATCACCTGGACACGTTTAAATTACAAAGGGTGTTTTGTGTTTACAGATTGGTTGGTGCCAGGATACGGGGCTAACACATGTACTCGCAGGGTGTTTTTAGAAATGTTAGTAGGAACGGTACTGAAACAGTTGTAGACATAAGGTGCAATTAGGAACATAAGAAGATGGCATGTCTGTAATGAGAGCTGCTAGAACCTGTGTAAATTAAGGAAGAGCTGTGTTCATTAAATTAAATCCAACAGGAATCATATTTTTAAGATAGTAATTCTCACTGAAAGGCAACCGGGTTCGATATCAGAGGTGTGCTTAAAGAAAATGAGTAATTGGGCCCTGTATTAAATGACAAGAGTACGCCACCAGGAACCGTGTTCGATGAATTAATTTTTTTCAAATTCAGTTAACTAGGGCCTGTTTCCGAAGGTTAGTTTCGCTCCATGGGGAGGGAGGTAAGAATGGCAGGAACTGGGTTCGAGTGTTTTAGTTTAATGTGAGAATATTTGCAATAAAACCTAGCGTTTATAAGAATTTTTAGCAGAATAACATTTGCTGTACTAGATGAGAGGATAACCGTGTCTCTCGTATTTGTAGGGTGCACTACATCAAGGATCTTTTACATAAACAGGTGTACATAAATATTAAACTAAATAACAAACCATTTGACGAAAACACTCAACCAGCTTTTGATTGAATGTGAGGATTATTGGAAGACTGTTGTGAGTAGAACGGATGAAGTATATCATTGTTAGAAGTGCTGCCACTCATAAAAAGTAATATACAGAAGTTAAGATACGAAAAATTTATCATTTTAGTTCCGAATAGAAATGGAGAACTGATGAACATTAGTTTCAACTTCAATTTCAAAAATTAACACATATTTTAATTTCAATTTTTAAATTACGATGTCATATAGTTTGTATATCCCTGGAAAATTGATGGTTAAAGAGTCAGAAAATTACTAGACCTACACTAAGTTATCCTGAAGCAATACAAGTCGGTAACAGAGGTAGAGAATGAAATGAGTTGTCCACTAGCTGTAACGGTAATTACTAACCTTGTTTTCCTGGCCTTATGCAGGACATTTGTGACATTTGTCACTTAATCTAACAAACCCGAAGTAACTTAAATAAAAGTTCCCAAATGAAAAAAATGAAACTTTTTCTCAGCGAGTAAAGCGAACACAGTATGTGGCTATAAACAAGATCTCACAAACGTCCTGCAGGAGGCCAGGAAATGCAGGTTAATAATTACCATTACAGCTAGTGGACAACTCTTTTCATTCTCTACCTCTGTTACCGACTTGTGTTGCTTCAGGATAACGTAGTGTAGGTGTGTGGGTCGATGTTAGCCCATTTTTTGTATGTTGTGAGCTGTCTGCTGTCAAACTGGAAACTCAGGACCTCACATACTTGATTCTGACTATATACAGACCCCCATATAACACTGCTAAGTCACAGTCATTCATGCAAGCTTTGCAAAAATGTCTTGAGTGTTATCTGAAGCGAAATGTTCTTGTCATTGTGGCAGGTGATTTTAATGTCGACTTATTAAGCCCCTCTTCTAGTCTCCTCTCTGGTCTTATGTCGTCTTTTGGATTGAGAGACACAATATTTACATTTACACGAGAGTATAATGGCTCCTCTTCACTGATGGATAATAGCTTCACAAATATCTTACCTAACCAGTTTGCATCCTCAGTACTTATTACAGGCATATCGGACCACCATTAAAGTTTGACATTTTTATAGTAAAGTTCCGATCATAAACAAGCCGGTATTTAAACTGAGCCGTTCCTTTACTCATGACAATATTAAACTGTTCAGCAACGTTCTTCAAAGAGAGACTTGGGAGGGTGTGTATAGTCTCAACTCTATCGATGACAAATTATTGAATTATTTATTTCTACTTAGGCTCATTACTTTGACCTAATTTTTCCATAAAAAAAGACTAAAATTAAAAGCAAAAAGACATCTGGAAAGGTGGTATTAAATTCAGATCTTTTTGGTATGCGTGAGAGATTGATCTTCATGTACAAGTTAACAACACATCTTCATTCAACTAACCCCCTAAAAAAAGTTACTTGGCACTGAAAAACAAATTTATAACAGAAATCAAGTTTCTCTAATGCTCTATTAAAGTTTCTCTAATGCTTAAAACTATTGAGAACAGTCGTAACGTTCAGAAAGCTGTGTGGATTCTTGTGAACGAGAATAGGCCTGGTAAGTCTACTAAACCGTTTATTAGGATTCTTATTGAAAATGAGAAGAATGAAGTTCTCGAAGTTCCACAAAAAGTTGTCAATTTCTTTAACACCTTTTTTTACAGACCTAGAGTCAAGCCTACAGAATGGCCAACCTCCCTCTGATTGCTTGTCTGCCTCGTTGAAACAAATACTCATCAACTTTTGCTCTGCAACCTCCATCACTGTAGCAAATAAATCTTTAGATCAATTAGAGGTCGACGCCTTCACAAAAGGAAATTCTCTTGTTCAGTGGATGGTCGAAAATGTTTGGTTTGTAAATGAAGACAAGTCAAAGATAATTAATTTTTCCAAATATAGTTCTGTTGCTCAAAATATCAACTATTTACTCTTAGGAGACACTTTCATTGAATCCAGTGCTAGTGCTAATTTTCTGGGAATAGTTTTCGACAATAAACTTCAATTCCAGGAGCATATTATTAAAGTATCCAAAAAATAAATAGTTGTCTATTCCTCCTTCGCAGACTATCTTTTTATTCCAATAGTAGAATGCTGCTGCTTGCTTATCATGGGTGTTTCATACCTCACCTGTCCTACGGTATTCCAATTTGGGGTTATGAAAGCTCTCACACAAAGAAATTGTTTGTAATTCAAAAGAAAGCAATAAGAATCATTCTGGGGACTGGGGACGGGAAGTTCATCAACTTGCAGAGGCATCTTTTGAGCGAACGATCTCTTAACTGTTGCTAGCATTTATATTTAGATTTAGTATTTCTAAAGAAAAATATAAATCTTTTTCCTTACCACCCTACCATATGCTTAGGAGTACACAGTCATGCTCATCAGATATTCCTGGCCATTCATCTTCTCATTTTGAAAAACAGGTCAGATTATTTAACAAACTGCCAACAGGAATAAAGGGAGAACCTAATTTACCTAAATTTTTAAAAGAATCTCAAGGCACTTCTTATTGAAAAAGAATATTACAGTCAAGTGGAATATTTTAATGACAATATATAGTTTGGTAACCAGTTGGTTTTAATTATTAGACGTGGGTATTTCAATTTAATGTAATGACGTTTGTTATGCAATTATATTATCAACAACAATAAAAATATTTGATTTGATTAGTAATTTTCTGACTCTTTAACCATCAATTTGCCATGGATATACAAAATATATAACATCGTAATTTAAAATTAAAATATATATAGACCAACTAATTTTCCCCAGCTCTCCATTTATATTCGGAACTAGTTTTAAATGAAACCACTTTTAAATTAAAAAAAGTAATGATTAGAAATTTTGCTAATTGTCATATTCATCAAACTATTCCTAATGCTGCTGTAAAATAAAGAACAGTCTATGTAAAATAAGTTTGTTATATGTCATCGTTAGTATATATTGGACCCAATGCTTCTGTTTCTGGAAATTTAAACCACCTTCTGTAAACAAAAGCCTTATAGTACAAGCAAAGGATAAAAATTAAGTATTTTCCAAAGTTCAGTATATGGCCCGACAATTTTTAATTTGTCAATAAGGCATGATAAAAATGTATTAATGCTTTTTGTCTTAGCATAAACGCTTGAGCACACAATAAAAGGCGAAAAACTAGGTTAGCAAAAACATTACACAACTTGATAATATGTTGCGTTTTTAAACAGATAGGCTGAACTAGCTACAAGGTAAACTTATTTTAGCTTAATGACTTCAATTTAAAAATGGTACCCACCCTCCCACCCATACACATAAAGTGGTGATGGCCCACCCTCCCACACATACACATAAAGTGGTGATGGCCCACCCTCCCACCAATACACATAAACTGGTGATGGCCCACCCTCCCACTCATACAAATAAAGTGGTGTTGGCCCACCCTCCCACCCATACAAATAAAGTGGTGTTGGCGCACCCTCCCACACATACACATAAAGTGGTGATGGCCCACCCATACACATAAAGTGGTGTTGGCCCACCCTCCCACACATACACATAAAGTGGTGATGGCCCACCCTCCCACCAATACACATAAACTGGTGATGGCCCACCCTCCCACTCATACACATAAAGTGGTGTTGGCCCACCCTGCCACACATACACATAAAGTGGTGATGGCCTACCCTCCCACTCATACACATAAAGTGGTGATGGCCCACCCTCCCACCCATACACATAAAGTGGTGTTGGCGCATCCTCCCACACATACACATAAAGTGGTGATGGCCCACCCTCCCACCCATACACATAAAGTGGTGTTGGCACACCCTCCCACCCATACACATAAAGTGGTGATTGGGGTAGGAGACTCGATTTGAACTATTTCATTCGATAGTTTGCTGCATTTTCTAGTTAAATTTGCTTAAGAACACAATAAAATCAGTTTCATTAAAAAAAAATACATGATTTATATAATATACAGTACAAGTAAACGTCACACAACACAAATTTATTAAAATATAAGCACAAAATGCACAAATATATTACAATACAAGTACAAAATGCACAAATATTATGGTGATCGATTTCGGTGAACCATGCTCACCTTCCTCAGACCAGAGGGATTCACAAAAGAATGGAAAAAATAATATATATAATATCGCACTGTTGTTTATTTTTATTTATTTATTTTTTGCACGATAAAACTTTGGTGTATGTTTGGTGCATGAAAATTCACATAATGTTTGTATAAACTATTATCAAGTATTAATTATGTCAAAATACAATATATCTGCTTTTATTGTGAACTTGTAAATTAAAGTTGGTTACTGATTAAATTCCGTGAAACAGAAGATATAGTATTTAATGTGTATACATAATATGTAATTGATAAGACATGAAAAATGCTTACATTTAAAATGTTTTTATAGTCTGAAAAAAACGTATACATGTTATTGACAAAAGCGTCATCTATAATACTCAGACTTGTACATAACTCAACAACTGTGATTAGTGTTGGCCCAGTTTAAGTTATGCAGGAGATTCAAATGCGGGGTTAACGCAACTTTGAGGTGTCTCGTCTTGATTCAGAATATATTACATCGAATGTAAAATATATTGAATGTTCGTTAGAAATAAAACGTCAACAAAATTTTCTTGGTATAAGAAAAATTTAATTGTCCTCTTTTTGCTATTTTTGATTGACTTTCGTAACTCATATGACAAAGATTCCTTAATATAAATCCAGAAATACTCTTCTGGATAATACAAATGAATGTCTGCTTGATCTATACATTACAAATAAATATTCCGTAGACTGATCCTTCTAAACGAGCCAAAAATGATGGGAAATTATAGATACAAAATGGGAAGAATAGAAGCTAATATTACCTAAATTTCCGATACCTTACATACAGTTAGTCAAATACAGTTAGTCTGAGTGGCAAGAAAAAAAAACCTAATCCACGAAAGGAACCCTTTTGTTTTACTTTTACTGATCAATACAGCATACACTATCGGAATCCGACCGACTCCTTCAATTGACTACCTGACTCACACAGCATTAACTACCCTACCTCACTCCTTGCATTCACTATCCGACTTGTTGCAATGACTATCTGACTCACAGCATTAACTACCCTACCTCACTCATTGCATTCTCTATCCGACTTGTTGCAATGACTATCTGACTCACAGCATTAACTACCCTAACTCACTCCTTGCATTCACTATCCGACTTGTTGCAATGACTATCTTACTCACAGCATTAACTACCCTACCTCACTCCTTGCATTCACTATCCGAGTTGTTGCATTGACTACCTGACTCATAGTATTAACTACCCTACCTTACTCCTTGCATTCACTATCCGACTTGTTGCAATGACTATCTGACTCACAGCATTAACTACCCTACCTTACTCCTTGCATTCACTATCCGACTTGTTGCATTGACTATCTGACTCACAGCATTAACTACCCTACCTCACTCCTTGCATTCTCTATCCGACTTGTTGCATTGACTACCTGACTCACAGCATTAACTACCCTACCTCACTCCTTGCATTCACTATCCGACTTGTTGCATTGACTATCTGACTCACAGCATTGACTACCCTACCTCACTCCTTGCATTCACTATCCGACTTGTTGCATTGACTATCTGACTCACAGCATTAACTACCCTACCTCACTCCTTGCATTCACTATCCGACTTGTTGCATTGACTATCTGACTCACAGCATTAACTACCCTACCTCACTCCATGCATTCACTATCCGACTTGTTGCATTGACTACCTTACTCACAGCATTAACTACCCTAACTCACTCCTTGCATTCACTATCCGACTTGTTGCATTGACTATCTGACTCACAGCATTAACTACCCTACCTCACTCCTTGCATTCACTATCCGACTTGTTGCAATGACTATCTGACTCACAGCATTAACTACCCTACCTTACTCCTTGCATTCACTATCCGACTTGTTGCATTGACTATCTGACTCACAGCATTAACTACCCTACCTCACTCATTGCATTCACTATCCGATTTGTTGCAATGACTATCTGACTCACAGCATTAACTACCCTACCTCACTCCTTGCATTCACTATCCGACTTGTTGCATTGACTATCTGACTCACAGCATTAACTACCCTACCTCACTCCTTGCATTCACTATCCGACTTGTTGCATTGACTATCTGACTCACAGCATTAACTACCCTACCTCACTCCTTGCATTCACTATCCGACTTGTTGCATTGACTACCTTACTCACAGCATTAACTACCCTAACTCACTCCTTGCATTCACTATCCGACTTGTTGCATTGACTACCTGACTCACAGCCTTAACTACTCTACCTCACTCCTTGCATTCACTATCCGACTTGTTGCAATGACTATCTGACTCACAGCATTAACTACCCTACCTCACGCCTTGCATTCACTATCCGACTTGTTGCAATGACTATCTGACTCACAGCATTAACTACCCTACCTCACTCCTTGCATTCACTATCCGACTTGTTGCAATGACTATCTGACTCACAGCATTAACTACCCTACCTCACTCCTCGCATTCACTATCCGAGTTGTTGCATTGACTACCTGACTCATAGGATTAACTACCCTACCTTACTCCTTGCATTCACTATCCGACTTGTTGCATTGACTATCTGACTCACAGCATTAACTACCCTACCTCACTCCTTGCATTCACTATCCGACTTATTGCAATGACTATCTGACACACAGCATTAACTACCCTACCTCACTCCTTGCATTCACTATCCGAGTTGTTGCATTGACTACCTGACTCATAGGATTAACTACCCTACCTTACTCCTTGCATTCACTATCCGACTTGTTGCATTGACTATCTGACTCACAGCATTAACTACCCTACCTCACTCCTTGCATTCTCTATCCGACTTGTTGCATTGATTACCTGACTCACAGCATTAACTACCCTACCTCACTCCTTGCATTCACTATCCGACTTGTTGCAATGACTATCTGACTCACAGCATTAACTACCCTACCTCACTCCTTGAATTCACTATCCGACTTTTTGCAATGACTATCTGACTCACAGCATTAACTACCCTACCTCACTCCTTGCATTCACTATCCGAGTTGTTGCATTGACTACCTGACTCACAGGATTAACTACCCTACCTTACTCCTTGCATTCTCTATCCGACTTGTTGCATTGACTACCTGACTCACAGCATTATCTACCCTACCTCACTCCTTGCATTCTCTATCCGACTTGTTGCATTGACTACCTGACTCACAGCATTAACTACCCTACCTCACTCCTTGCATTCTCTATCCGACTTGTTGCATTGACTACCTGACTCACAGCATTAACTACCCTACCTCACTCCTTGCATTCACTATCCGACTTGTTGCATTGACTACCTGACTCAAAGCATTAACTACCCTACCTCACTCCCATGTAACTATTTTTTCAATAAAATTTCTGTTTTGTTAACTTTTGTACCACCATTTCATGAAATAAATTTTCATTTTGATTTGACTCCTTGGATTAACTTTCTGGCTCTTTTAATTCACTTTTTGACTTTTTTCATTAACTTCCTGACCCTTTGCATTCACTATCCAGATTTTTGCATCGACTGCATGACTCTTTGTTTTCATTATCCAACTTATATAATTAACTATCTCACTGCTTGATTGTAATATCTGACTCTCTTTATTCACTACCTGACTCTTTTGTATTGACATTATCCGACTTACAGCATTAACTACCTCAACCTTTGCTGTTACTATCTAAGTATGCGTTTCAAGTAAATTCTTTTCTACTTAGTTACAAATATAGCACTTTTATTTATTTTCCTCAGTATTTTGCTAAAATTCCTTTATCAGCAATCCTATCAAAAATTAAATCATAATATATCTCAATTTTAATTTGTAATCTTGTGTACTTACATTTATAAAAGGAATTAATTATAAAATACAATAATATTTTCCAACTATCACAAAATAAGAAGTTATATTTGGTATTTATATTATTGGTTCATGAAGGTACGGACATTCCTGAAGAATGAGAGAGAATAATAAACTAATTTACTGAAGTACACTAACTTTTCATGTTTTGCAATATGGTGGTTCAGTTGTTGAGGCTCAGACATTCATAACAATAAACAAAATATGTTTGTAGAACGAGGTCATAATAAGAGAACCAGTTTTGGATTTTAAGTTTCCTGACCTAAAACGGTTTATATTTCCAATTATTTCTAACATAAACTAATGAAATTTGGTTATAGAACAGGAGCCGAACCATCTGCAGTTTGGACAACTACCCTTCAACTCTGACGGAGACATCTGTATACACAGTTGAAAGGTTACCTGAGAGGGTGGTGCTGGTGGCAACCCTGGAGCAGTAATAGTACATACTTCTCCAGAGTCCGGCAGAAAAAACTCCCCGATTATAAAGTAACGTTAAGCAGACAAGAGACGGAGCATAGTAGTGGAGGGCGCGTCCTTGAGTACCTGCATACTTGCCGTGTTCAGTGTGTTGTTGTTCAGGAGACAGTGGTGTCCGTGTAACATTGTGCCAAGACCTTCTTCGGAACATCTGCCCTGAATATGTTGTGAATTTTTCTGACGAAGTGGAGCAGTGAACAACCAAAATTGCAGTTACTGGTCTGAACACAACCTCCAAGAACTCCATCAACAACTGCTGAATAGCCCCAAAGTAACCGTATGGTGTGCTGTTTTTAATTCTTAAGTGATTGGTTCTTACTTTTTCGAAGGAAATGGTGGAATAACCGTAAACAGTGAACGGTGTTGTGCAATGCTCCGCGAGTTCCTCCAGCCTAAACTAAGGGAGCTTTTATATGACATTGAGAACATGTGGTTCCAACAAGATGGCGCTACAGCCCACACAGTTTCCTGGATACGTTATCTCTTTGCGTAGTGATATAGGCTGACCACCACGTTCGCTGGACTTAAAGCACTGTGATTTTTTTTTCTCTGGGCCAACTTAAAACCCAAAGTTACGAACATGGTTCTCAAACTTTAAAAACCCTACAAGAAGTGAGAACAAGAGAAGTTGAAGTCATTCCACCTGACATGACTCGTAAAGTAACGGAGAATTTCAGAGAACGACTCAACCAGTGTGTCAACAGTAGGGGGAAACTATTTGAGAGATGTATTGTTTAAAAATTAAAGTAATGATACATATTGTTAAACGGCAAATCTGTACTTTTTGTTAATAAGAATAAAAACTTCCTACCTTATTTCGTTTTGTTTTCATTAGCTTCTCTAATAGAGGGGAGGTTTTTCTGCCGGCCCCTGTATTACACAACCCATGAGTACTGAGGTACGTAAATGAAACATGAAGTAAATAAATTCTCCTAGTTTTTGGTTGATAGAGTTGTTGATACAAACTGCAATACCAATGGGCGAATCGTCGTAAAATATTACGACATTGTCCTATTTAGGGGCAATAAATCCGCACTTAGAGAAGTTCATAGACACTCTGTGGTTGTTTATAAGTTTTGTTATATGTTTATTTTGCCAAAAATCACGCAACGTACGAATAGCTTCTTTATAAAATCTGTTTTTGATTCATTTAAAGATTAAAGAGGTTCTTTACCTAATAACTATTAATGTATGAATATAAATGTGTTCTGTATGATGCAGTGCAACTCATTTTTATTTAAGAGCGCACACCGGCGTTCAACCCTGAATGTTACCTACTCAGTCCTTTATATTGACGTGTTGACTATACGACGAATTAGAGGTAATTGAGAGCAGTTATTTTTAATTCATATTGTTTAGAATTGGCAGATATTTTTAAATGGCTTCTAAAATTTAGATTATCTATACCTCTAAAAGGCAAATACCACTGACTCATTCATTCATTGCTGTAACTAAAATACAGTAGTAATAAGCCTACGAGGATGAAATTTTGTAGAGTCAAAGGTCTTATGTTGTAGATGTGCAATAAGAAGGGATTTTGAAAAATTCTTGGTAAATCGAAGATGGCAGTCTTTTTAGTGCCAACAATTTTAAATGTAAAAAACAATGTTTCTCTAATTGGACTGTAGCGGCTAAATGAACGGTTCTACAGCAAACCTAACACCATTTTCTGTGTCTTATTTGAGACGATCTACAACTTTGGCCCTATGACTTTTTGCTCTATCTCACCTCCTTCATCCTTAGGTACAGCTTGATTTTCAATTTGTGCGTGTAAATCAAATTGGTTAATTTACGGACTCTAAGATTAGACTTACACGTTTTTCGAGACTGTGAAACTTTGCTATCTAGGAGAACATATCATATTCAATGGGAAAATATACAATTAAATCTAAGCACATGTAGTGGCTAAACATGGTCGTAGGACATGGCTATACATGGTTAGAAACACGATATTTCACCGATTCAGAGTCAATTACCGTACTTTGCTCCTTCTAAAAGTACTCTTGCAGATTTTTCTAAACTATGAAACGTTGTTATCTAGAAGAAAAACTGTTTTCAATCCGAAAATTAACAATTTAGTTTTAAAGCATGAATCATAGGACATGGCAAAACATGGCGAGAAATACAATAGTTTATTGATTCATAGTCAAATATAGTAATATGTGACCTCTAAAAATAGACTTAAAGATTTCTCTAGACTTTGAAACTTTTTTTAGTTAATAGAACAAACTGATTTCAATTTTAATATATGAAAGAATGTGTACAGGGTGTTTCGAGAGAGGTTGGCACAACTTCAGAATATGATAATAGACACACAAATAAGCAAAAAAGTTCCTGTAAACATTTGGCCTATCTCACCTTGTTAAGTGTCTGTATGTATGTGTTTTTTTATTTAAAAAATTATATCTCAAACATGGTTTGAGCTAATAATTTAAAACTTGGTATATTTGCTAACCTAGTTATCGGTGGTTAAAAATAAAAAGAAACAAAATCATCTTTATCAGTCTCAAAATGTCAACCATAAGAGATTTTATAAGTTAAATAACTTTAGAACCATTATTTGTTTTAAAAAAGTTTCAGAATAATTTAATGTTGCAAATTTAATAAAAAATTCAGATATACCTCAATTTAAAAAATCAGTTTGAAAATAAAAGAGTAAAGCACTTTTTCATGTATGCTTGTTTAGGATTTTTTACTTGTATGAAGTTTACTAACCAAATGTATAACTCATAGTCGTTATAAACAGCTGTTTTTAGTTATTTTAAATATCAGCTGTTTTTATGTGAAGCCCCTTTTCATGTATGCTAGGGGTTCCAAAAAAAATAGCCTTTTGTTAATAACGAAATCTATTTTACACAAAACAAAAATACAAATTGTATTATAAATGCTGTTCAATATGACGCCCTCTTTCATCAATGCATAATTCAGCCTAAAATAATCAATTAAACAATGTATAATTTAAAATAATTAAAAACAGGTGTTTATAATGACTATAAAGTTAAACTTTGGTTAGTAAACTTCATACAAGTGAAAACCCCTAAACAAGCATGCATGAAAAAGTGCTTTACTCTTTTATTTTCAAACTGATTTTTAAAATTGAGGTATATTTGAATTTGTTATTAAATTTACAAAATTAAAGTTATTTAACTTTTAACATTTCTTATGGCTGCCATTTTGAAACTGATGAAGATAATTTTGTTCCTTTTTTATTTTAAACTACCCCTAATTAGGTTAGCAAATATACTACGTTTCAAATTATTATCTCAAACCATGTTTGAGATATGTTTTAAATGAAAAACTCAGACAGACAGACACTTAACAAGGCGAGTTAGGCCATATGTTTACAGGATTTTATTTCTTAATTTTATGTCTACTAAAATGTTCTGAAGTTGTGCCAACCTCTCGTGAAACACCCTGTATATAAAAGACATTTTACCACACATTTATCACTATTTCTCCAAAACTATACGTCCAATTGACTTTAAATTTTATACATAGGTTTATCTTAGCCCCTAGAGGTTCACTAAGAAAGCATTTCCTCTCCGACTTAGAACTCTGTCCCACTGACCTCCAAAATGCATATGGTATTCTTATGGAGCTATATTAATTGATTGATTTTTGTGATTAACAGCTTTTAAATAAAAGCAAATTGAATAAATTAATGAATTGTTTTTTAAAAGTATTTAGTTTCTTTTACTTTAAGTAATTTTTTAATGTTCTTGAATTGTTGGAATTTTTACTTATATTTTGATTGCAAGTCTTCAGACTCAATATTAAGACCGGTGAAGAGGGTGGGTTCAGCTAGTTATTTATATAGTAGGCGTTAAGTGTGTGGGGTGGGTGAGAAGGTCATCCATATGCTTAATATGTCAGTGATCTCTTCATGACATATGTCTCTAGTGGGTGGGTTATTTGCACTGACAGCAGAGCTTGAGGATAATCTAGTGAAAGCTGCACAAGAGGCTTTGACAAAGCTCGTAGCCAGATTTTGATAAGAACATGCTTCCCATAGTTTTATTTACTAAATAAATGTAATAAATTTTTAGTTTTATTTTATAGAGTGAAACGTGCTACACTATTTGGAAGAAATACAAAATATTTTTCTATAATTATTTAAGTGAAAACATGGAATATATAAATGTTTTATGTAAAGGCGGACGGTCATTATTCATTCACCCACGTTCACAATTTATCCTTTCCTGCTTTTAACATCTTTAGTACTGTTAAAATGCGTAGTGTCCGTAAGACGAAAAATAAATGAAGTTATAAAATTACCCTATCCACAATATCTCTTTTTTTATATTAATGTTAGGATCGGGACATAAAATCGATTTCAAAGTTTGTTTACTTAGCTTTAAGCTTGTCTTATTGTGTAAATGTTTAGCTAACTATTTTCATTATTATGTAATATGTAAAAAGTGTTTATTATAAAATATTAATTTTCCTTTTTTGATAGTTCTTCTTTACTAACTTACTTGTATGAACGGATTCAGAACTCTACATAATCTACTCAGCACATCGGGCAAAGATTTTAATATGGTATTGTGAGTTACTTTAAAAAGGTGTTGCAGTTATTTGCAATATACTTTATAGTTGTCTCCAGTTTTGTTTATAAAATTGCTTGCCTCCAAAATGTATATTTTTTTCTTATCAATGGTGATGCTACATCCAAAAACTCATTGAACTTCCAAGCGGTTAACCTATCAACGTTAAAATATAATTCGAGGTATTCATTCGTTGATTCTTTGATTAGTATTGTTAAAGCACACAGTTTATCTCGTCTCCCTATCCACTCCCGAACCCACTTGCGTTTCTTCTTGTTCTTGTCGTCGGATGAATACAGTCTCAGTTCACATATCGCGAGTTGTAGCGGCGCCTAATGGCTCTTTCACACGTCACCGCTACTACTCGTAGGATAAATACAGTCTCAGTTCACATATCGCGAGTTGTAGCGACGCCTAATGGCTCTTTCACACGTCACCGCTACTACTCGTGGGATAAATGTAGTCTCAGTTCACACATCGCGAGTTGTAGGGACGACCTACTGGCTCTTTCATATGTCAACGCTAGTAGTCGTAGGATAAATACAGTCTCAGTTCACACATCGCGAGTTGTAGCGGCGACCTAATGGTTCTTTCCCCCGTCACCGCTACTACTCGTAGGATAAATACAGTCTCAGTTCACACATCGCGAGTTGTAGCGGCGACCTAATGACTCTTTCACACGTCAACGCTACTACTCGTAGGATAAATACAGTCTCAGTTCACACATCGCGAGTTGTAGCGGCGACCTAATGACTCTTTCACACGTCACCGCTACTACTCGTAGGATAAATACAGCCTCAGTTCACACATCGCGAGTTGTAGTGGCGACCTAATGACTCTTTCACACGTCAACGCTAGTCTCAGTTCACACATCGCGAGTTGTAGGGACGACCTAATGGCTCTTTCCCCCGTCACCGCTACTACTCGTAGGATAAATACGGTCTCAGTTCACACATCACGAGTTGTAGCGGCGACCTAATGACTCTTTCACACGTCAACGCTACTACTCGTAGGATAAATACAGTCTCAGTTCACACATCGCGAGTTGTAGCGGCGACCTAATGACTTTTTCACACGTCACCGCTACTACTCGTAGGATAAATACAGTCTCAGTTCACACATCGCGAGTTGTAGTGGCGACCTAATGACTCTTTCACACGTCAACGCTAGTCTCAGTTCACACATCGCGAGTTGTAGGGACGACCTAATGGCTCTTTCCCCCGTCACCACTACTACTCGTAGGATAAATACGGTCTCAGTTCACACATCACGAGTTGTAGCGGCGACCTAATGACTCTTTCACACGTCAACGCTACTACTCGTAGGATAAATACAGTCTCAGTTCACACATCGCGAGTTGTAGCGGCGACCTAATGACTTTTTCACACGTCACCGCTACTACTCGTAGGATAAATACAGTCTCAGTTCACACATCGCGAGTTGTAGTGGCGACCTAATGACTCTTTCACACGTCAACGCTAGTCTCAGTTCACACATCGCGAGTTGTAGGGACGACCTAATGGCTCTTTCCCCCGTCACCACTACTACTCGTAGGATAAATACAGTCTCAGTTCACACATCACGAGTTGTAGCGGCGACCTAATGACTCTTTCACACGTCAACGCTAGTCTCAGTTCACACATCGCGAGTTGTAGGGACGACCTAATAGCTCTTTCCCCCGTCACCGCTACTACTCGTATGATAAATACAGTCTCAGTTCACACATCGCGAGTTGTAGCGGCGACCTAATGACTCTTTCACACGTCACCGCTACTACTCGTAGGATAAATACAGTCTCAGTTCACACATCGCGAGTTGTAGCGGCGACCTAATGACTCTTTCACACGTCAACTCTAGTCTCAGTTCACACATCGCGAGTTGTAGGGACGACCTAATGGCTCTTTCCCCCGTCACCGCTACTACTCGTAGGATAAATACAGTCTCAGTTCACACATCGCGAGTTGTAGCGACGACCTAATGGCTCTTTCACAATTTAACGCTAGTAGTCGTCAGATAAATACAGTCTCAGTTCACACATCACGAGTTTTTTTTTTTTTTTTTTTTTTTTTTTTTTTTTTTTTTTTTTTTCAAGTATAATCATCAATTTATTCCTAAATTATTCATTTACAAATTGTTCCAACTAGATTTGATTTCCACATTCTTCTTCATTGTCTGTAGCAATTGTAATTATTTTCCTAAATTTACATTTTTATTTATTTTTCAGACATGCAATTTGATATTTATTTATTTATTGAACCAACGGCAATGCCTTTTTAAACAAAGATTAACAAACATGCAGAAATAACTTGTTGTACACTAACACCTTTATGAAAAAACAATATGACTATAAAAAATAACAAACAATAGAAAAACTAACATGGTAAAGTAAATAAATAGTAACAACGAACATGAAATAATTAAACTAATATAAACTTTCAAAATTCAACAATGAAAAGACTAAAGCTAACTAGAGTAAACAAATGATAACAATAAACCAATACTGAAAGCAAATAACAAAATAACTAGCGTTATAATGAATGTGTGTAAGTGTAATGTAATCGGATGAAGTGTGTAGGTGTGTGTGTGTGTGTGTGTGTGTGTGTGTGTGTGTGTGTGTGTGTGTGTGTGTGTGTGTGTGTGTGTGTGTGTGTGTGTGTGTGTGTGTGTGTGTGTGTGTGTGTGTGTGTGTGTGTGTGTGTGTGTGTGTGTGTGTGTGTGTGTGTGTGTGTGTGTGTGTGTGTGTGTGTGTGTGTGTGTGTGTGTGTGTGTGTGTGTGTGTGTGTGTGTGTGTGTGTGTGTGTGTGTGTGTGTGTGTGTGTGTGTGTGTGTGTGTGTGTGTGTGTGTGTGTGTGTGTGTGTGTGTGTGTGTGTGTGTGTGTGTGTGTGTGTGTGTGTGTGTGTGTGTGTGTGTGTGTGTGTGTGTGTGTGTGTGTGTGTGTGTGTGTGTGTGTGTGTGTGTGTGTGTGTGTGTGTGTGTGTGTGTGTGTGTGTGTGTGTGTGTGTGTGTGTGTGTGTGTGTGTGTGTGTGTGTGTGTGTGTGTGTGTGTGTGTGTGTGTGTGTGTGTGTGTGTGTGTGTGTGTGTGTGTGTGTGTGTGTGTGTGTGTGTGTGTGTGTGTGTGTGTGTGTGTGTGTGTGTGTGTGTGTGTGTGTGTGTGTGTGTGTGTGTGTGTGTGTGTGTGTGTGTGTGTGTGTGTGTGTGTGTGTGTGTGTGTGTGTGTGTGTGTGTGTGTGTGTGTGTGTGTGTGTGTGTGTGTGTGTGTGTGTGTGTGTGTGTGTGTGTGTGTGTGTGTGTGTGTGTGTGTGTGTGTGTGTGTGTGTGTGTGTGTGTGTGTGTGTGTGTGTGTGTGTGTGTGTGTGTGTGTGTGTGTGTGTGTGTGTGTGTGTGTGTGTGTGTGTGTGTGTGTGTGTGTGTGTGTGTGTGTGTGTGTGTGTGTGTGTGTGTGTGTGTGTAAAATAAAGTTGGCAGGGTGTGAGTATTTATAGGTGAGTGGAAGTAGGGTAGAAGGTTAGGAAGAAGTGAGGTGAAAAAGGTTTACAGACAAGATAAGTCCATCATTTTTAGCTTCTTCTTAAATGCATGGATGCTGTCAAAGTGGAAGTCAACCTGACCAGAGATAGCATTTCCGATGCTCATTAGGCGAGGGAGTGGACTGTTCTTCAGATAGTTTCTGCTGTGGGCTCTTCTTATGAACGGCTCAGAAGATCTAGTAGTTCCTGGAACACGAAACTCGACTAGCTGTAGAAGTTCTGGGCAGTCAAGAATTCCACGAATCAACTTGAAGAGGAACGCAGCATCAGCAACAGCTCTCCGATGCTCCAAAGGCCGCAGGTTGAACTTCAGAAGCTCGAGTTGATCAACAGGCACATCCCAAACGAGTTGTAGCAACGACCTAATGGCTCTTTCACACGTCAACGCTAGTAGTCGTCAGATAAATACAGTCTCAGTTCACACATTGCGAGTTGTAGTGACTAGTAGAGTACGAGATTTGTTGGTGTGTAGGGTTTGTGGCCTGAAAAATGTCATCTTTAGGTATAAGACGAGAGACTTTGAGACGTTTCTAGGTAGGTGTGTCACTGGACTGTGTGACGAATTCTTGGATAAAGTAAAAAAAAAAGAAATGTTAGTGGGTTCGGGAGAGGATAGGCAGGAGGGATATGTTAGGTGTTTCTGCGACACTTTTGAAAGAATTGGCCGAGTGAAGACATGGAATATTTAAATGTTTTATGTAAAGGAGGAGGACAGAGTCATTATTCATTCACCCACGTTCACAATTTATGCTTTCCTGCTTTTTAACATCATTAATACTGTTAAAATGTGTAGTGTCTGTAAGATTAAAAATGAAGAAAATTATAAAACTACCCTACTCTTACTATCTCTTTTTTTAATAATAACGTTTGGATTGTGACAACTTCAACATAATGAGATTACAGTTCCAAAGTTTGAAAGTTATTAAAATTGACATCACCATTAATAAAGAAGAATGATATTCGCTGGAGGCAAGCAATTTGATGCCGAACAAAACTATACTTAACTTTGAGTTGTATGACGAATGGAGACAGCCTCCATTTTTAGAGTACCACACAATACAATTTCCGAGTTTATACCAAATGTTTTGAGTGCCATATGTGAAGTTCTGCAAACTTTCATGAAGGACAAGGTCAGGTACTAAGCTACTTTTTGCACAAAAAGTTAAATATGTTTCTCTTTATACGCGAGTGAATTTCTACTCGTTTGCGAGTGCTGGTCACCGCTACTCACTTTTCACTCAAAGCGGTTAGTAGCCGCTGCTCTAGTCGCGACGAGTGAAGTCGTTATGTGTGAAAGAGCCTTAGGCCTAAGTCTTAATGTGTGACAGCGCCTTAATGACTATATTATGCAGGTATTTATCACATTTACTTTTAAGTCTATGCTCAATTGATAAAATTAAAAATACATATTCGATAAACGCACTCATAATACGATAAAAAGGTTAAAGACCCCCTGAAAGTATTGTATTTAAAAGTATCTTTTTTTTACACGATACGGTTGGTCATTTTATCTATATGAAGTATGGCTGCAATACCAGTCCACCATTTGAATTAAGCTTCTTGTCGGTCCACCATCGCTCCTTGTGAATATGAGTCTATTCAGTCTAAAGGATGTTATATTAGGAATGTAGAATAAATGCACTTTTAATAACACCATAAACGTCGTGTTTAGTTAAAATAATAATCTATTGGAAATATACAACTAATAAAAAATACAGACAAAACATTAATTCCGTGTATCTCAAACAATTATAAATCTTTTTATTCATTCCTTCGTCTGCGTCAAGGCATCTAAGTGGTTTTCCGGTTTGAATGTGAATATAATTTAAATTTACGTTAAACTGAATTCACATTCAATCGTGCCACTAAGGCATTGACAATATAATCAGGAGTTACATCGAGTGCTTTACTTCTGCACTCAGAGAATGTTAATACGAAGTCTGGGCACGTGAGCAGTGTACACCTTCACCCAGGGGCCTATTTGGGAGGGAGAAGCCCTCCCACTCAGAAAACGTAACCTTGGGGAAGTCAGTTATTGTATAGTTCGATTAACTCAGACTTTATAAAAACTGATAAGTCAGATGTTTAGGTGTTGTCTTCACTAAACTAAGTGTTTAACTACCAATTGATGGCAATATTCTTTATTGTCTAACATTTTATACAACAAAACAAACATATTTTCTTACCATAGAAGATGCATATATATTACTATAAGGAATAAAATTCTTATTGTTTTCAGAATTTATAAAATAGATTTGTTCAACTTATAAAACAAAAACACCCTATTAGTTTTTGTCATTTCAATCAACAATAATTAAACAGTTCCGCAATGAAATGTAAAATTAAGTATTTTAATGTATTTAATGCTATTTTATGACTGTTAAATAAATGGCATAGTATTTTCCATCCTGACAATTATAATTTAGAAATTAGTTCACCTACTAAAACCAATGTTGAGATGATATAATTATTGTACTTCTAACAACGGAAATGTTTTCACTACTGATTTGTTATCTATAGTTTAATAGAGACTAAATCTGCAACACATGTATCTCTAAGGGTTTTTCCAAAATCCTTTTAAAATTTGTGAAACCCGATCTTATAAATAAACACACATATATATATATATATTTGTGTATACATTTTTGATACACACACACACACGCACACGCACACGTACATGCACACGCGCGCACGCGCGCATGCACACACACACACGCACGTGCGCGCGCGCACACACCTACTCATATCAAATCAAATCAAAATTCTTTATTATAAAAGACAATATAATTGTATTACAAGCGTCATGGAATTTAACTTAACGTATCACATAAAAATATATATGTGAGATCTTAAATTGACAGCATTGGCTTAAGTAACACATCGAATGAGTAACAAGCAGCCTCTAACAAATAACTCTTAAGCAATGTCTTAAATTTTTTAGGGTCTGTATTCTTTCCTAATTTGGCTCGGTATTCTATTAAATAGTTTCGGGCCTTAACTTTGTGGCATTTAGCAGTGAGCTGAAGTCTGTGAGAAGTCTGTCTGTGTGTGTTCCTGTGGCGAGTGTTATGAGAATGTATGTCAGAGCCCGTTAGAACAGTATCCGACTTAAATCTATAAAATATTATAGCTTCAAATATGTATATTGACGGTAGGGTTAAGATGTTAAAAGATTTAAATAATTCTCTACAGGAAGATCGTCTATTTACTACCGCCATGATTCGGATGGCTCTTTTTTGAAGTCGGAAGACTCTCAAGAAATTTTTCTGAGAAGTTGAGCACTACACTTATAGAGTCTTAGGCTAGACTCTATAAGAGAAGTATATATCAATCTCATCAGGAAATTATTTTTGTAATTCGCGAGTCTACCTAACAAAAATAGTTGATTGGACAATTTAGAACAAAGTAGATCAATATACGAAGACCAAGAAAAAATCTATCGAAAATCAATCCCAAATATTTACACTCATCACTTAAAGACAGCTAATTATCACTCATGAAAATACAGGGATCCAATTCGTCATGAATATTTTGTGAAAAAAACAAGCATTTTGTCTTGGAAGCATTTACATGGAGATTATTACTATTTAGGTATTGGTACAGCTCGGAGAGCTGCAAATAACTTTCTATTTCCAAACTACTTAAAATGTTGTTCATAAAAACAAGCGATATGTCATCGGCGTAAAAAGTAGCAAGTAGATTTGGAAACATTTTAGTCAAATCATTCAAATAAATAATGACTATATAAACACTAATAACATTACAAATACATGTTAGATACAACGAACATATAAATACGAGAACTGTTCGCGTATTCACGATGAACTAATCCTGCAGTACCAGTCCACCCTTTCGTACCTTTCGATCCATCCACACTCCTTAGCTATTCAAATTTGAGGTTTTTGATCATCGCAAACTGATTTATCAATGAATAGAAATTATTTTTAAAATACTTAATTTTATATACATATATTTATGGAGTTGCAAAAAAATTGCAAAATAAATTAGAATTTATAGAACCTAAATTATAAATGATATACGTATTACAGTAGTGTTTAACTTTCAAGCACACCTAGCCTACTTATCTAAAAGACTTACTTTGTAAAATAAGAGTTTTAATTAGAATTTTAACAGAAAACAATGCTGTGAGAATAAGCATGATATTGATTTACTTAACTTTTATGGCAAGTTTATTTTTATCAATTAGCAGGAAAATAAAACAATTAGGTTTTTTCTTGATTTAAGTTGTAAGATATCTAGTATAAAATGCATGGGCGACTTTTTGAATGAGTAAAGATAATTTGCTAACCTTACACAGAATAATTATAAGCTGAAAGTAAAGACTGAGTCTTAGTATGTACATAGTTCGGCTTTGAAGTTTATCATTATGAGGGAGACAAAGGTTGTTGGACATTTGCCATCATTACGTGAAAATTACCAATCACGATGTTTCGATTTGGTAAAAACCATTAATTATTATAAACCTACAATAGATAAACCATCTAATAGGAATGTATGTGGCAGTAATTTTGTTAGTTTGTGAGGCCCACAACTACAGCTGGTTTAAACTGCATTACATTTACACGGGACTACACTAGCGCTCCACAATGGACCACAAAAACAGCTGATATTTTGAGACTCAAAATTTAACATTGAATGAGAAATCTATTTGTGTACAAAATCAATGGTAAAACCCCCTGGTGAATGAGCTCGTGTAAAAGCTAAACCATAGGTACGTGAAAGTTATTGTTAACATATAAAAGGCAGCGATGGTCTTTCTATTATGTTCAGAACTAAGGTAAATGGTCATAAATAGTGGCTTTGTCTAGAAGAGTCTTCTCAGTTATTGTGTGGATAATTGTGCACATGACTCCATTGAGTCAGTCCTCTATCCTAGGACACATCCACACACAGTCAATGTAGTCAAACTGCGTACAAGACTCAAGGCCTACATACGCCCAATGTCGTAAGGTCCTTTGACATACATTCGATGCAAGGGCCAATGACTCTTGAGACGTAATCCCACTTGTGAGAGGGAGCTATTGACTAAGTAATAGGCATATTAACGTGCCTTTTCAACGTACGTTTTTTGACACAGCCAAACATCCTCAAGTATTAGGATTACAAAACAGGGTGTAAAATATAACAATAATAATGTTCGTTGATCAAATCATAATTCAAACTACTTATAAAAAACACTCTGTAGTTTCTTTATCAAAAGTAGAAACTGTATTTATACCACCATACGTGTAGCCTACGGGTGTGTGGGTGGGTCAACGCTACCATACGTATATAGGTGGACGGGTTGGTCAATACTACCGTACGTGTACGGATGGGTGGGTGGGTCAATACCACCGTACGTGTATAGGTGGGCTGATATATCAATATTATCGTAAGTGTTTGGGTGGGTGAGTCAATACTGCAGTACAGTACGGGTGGGTGGATCATAAACCCAAGAGCTATATAGTTAAAGGGACTGAATATGTGGAAAGGGCACCTTTTAAAAATCCATTATGTAAATAAGATAAAAGACCGTAATATAAAATTAAGAACGCTACATATATTGTTTTAGATTGACTATCTTGTTATAACATAAGACATTTGTAAAATTATTTGCTTCACTTTTATAACTATCTACGTTTTATAACAAGTTACATATAGAATTGGTTAATGTATTGTTCATACTGTTGAAAAGTCTCAAAACAATAGACAATTCACAATGTTAAAAATGAACATTATAGAAAAGTAACACAGTGTAAACAATCATGTATTGGAGGTAATTAACATATTATAGACAAACGTACAATATAGACGAGCAACAATGTTTACACACATTTTAATTGCAGATAAATTAAGTGTTGAAAATAAACGTTTATTGTAGGTAATTCACATTTTTCTAACAAATGTATATTCCAATTAAGGGTAGTCCGTCTCCCATAAGACCGTAATGATAACTTAAGTACCTATATCTTAAGATTGATAATATTAGATAGTCATTGTTTTCTTAGTTCCGAAACTAGTTCCGTACATGAGTTTTTTTAGTTTATTAAAAATTGAAAAAACTACAATTATTTTTAAAAATATTGATTTTTAACTTATTTATTTATTTTTAATTTATTCATTATTCATCTCTAAGACGCCGATCGTAGAGATATGAGCAAATATGAGGGGTAAATGAGTGTGATGAGTGTAGATGAACGAGAGTAGTCATTGTTACTAACCGAGTTCGACTTAGCTCAGAAAGGACTATTTATTAATATCCCAATAGCCAGGGCTACTATGGGACCTAAATCTTTACGTGAAATCCGAACCACGTAGTGTTGGTCTGATTTTCAGCTAACTGACAAGTCTGACACTCAGTTCTCTTCCCTGCACAACATCTGAACCTTGACTACCATTCAACGCGGACACTCTAGACTTCTCTAGTAGTGTCTACGTGTCTAGTAGTCTCTAGTAGTGACAACCATTGAGCGGACGCCGTGTCGGTGTTAAGAGAACCGAGCATGGAACCTATCGCCTACAATCTCCCAAGAATTTTGTCCCCCAAGTAGCTGGGTTGCAGCACTGCGCCACCAGAGCCGATCCTTACTTAAGAGATAATTCAATTAAGGGTGTCCCTTACAGTATCCCCATGTAAGGAACTAGATAATACTGTATAAAATTTTGGGTAAAAATTTGATTGAGTTTTATCCAGTAGTTTTTGAGTTATGGGTATACAAAGTTAAAAAAGGGTAAGTTTCGGAAAACTGTAAAAAAACTAAATTGATTACGTAATACACAACTGTAATTACTTCTAATAGTGACTAGCAGTGTAATTGGGGTTATCTGAGTCATCATATGCCCCGTATAGCTCCTATAACTTCCTTTTAGCAACATTTCTTGAAAGCCTAATTTTTTCTCCATAACAGAAATTGATTTTTCAGCTTTAGAAACTCGGTACAAATTAAGGCGTTTTGCAGTTAGACGTAAATTACTCCCAATCTGTAGGCCTATATGTTCCATTACGTTAATTAAGTTTATTTCTATTCAATTGAGCGGTAGACTTTTTATCTACTGTTTTCTATCTACTTCCAGACTTTCTTTTGTTGCCCGTAATATAAGGATTAAACCACTAATAAATAAAATCACACTATAACCACAATATAAAACATACTGTGCTTTAACTAACACTAAAACATTGCCACAATATTTATGTTGAACAAATGTTACCATGTAAACAGAATAACATTAACACTAACAACTGGGTAATTGACAAGCAACAGAAAAAAAATATAAACAGAGATATTAGCTGCACAAAACTTAATCAGCTGGGAATGGTAATAGTTATACTATATGAAAAGTGTTGTGAATACAGAGGTGACAAACTCGAGTTTTTGGATAATTGGACAATTGTATTTTAAATAATTGTTTTGTGTACTTTGTAGCTTTCTATATGTTATGTCTTATATATCATTGGTAAGGTGAGATTAAAAAAATAAAAAAAAAATTAATAAACTAAAAAACACAAAAAACTTTTGTTCCATGTTAGGTTAGGTTGGGTTGTTTACACCTTACGTAACATTATGTAAACAAATTTTATTGTAGATAAATAATAATTTTAATTAGGCAAACTTTTATTTCAGTTAATAATGTATGTAATCAAGTAACACCGAGTGACAAATTGTTGACAATTTCTCTTCAACGCCAAGTAGATCAGGTGGGTGCTGTAATTTATTACAGTCTCTTCCGTGGAGCTAGTCGTCAAACAACATTATTGCATCGCACCACTAGAGATGCAATCCACTCCTATTTGCATTATCTGCAGTTTATATCTGACGTTATTGCAGTCCATTATAAGCTCCAGTGTTAAGCAAATACTGCATTGGCAGGAAAATTGAATACGTGGAATGGAGGGGGGGGATGTAAATCTGAAAGAATTTTCTTTTCCCTACATTTCTACAGGCAAATATTATAAATGCCCAGAAATACAAAATAAAGTATATATGCTGTCAGTGTAAATACAAAACTGTTTTATGTCTTGTTTTAAGTAATTTATATAAATGTTGTAACCATAAAGATTGTAAAACAATAAATTTAATGTAGTACTACTGCAATTTAAATAAAGGCAAATATCCTTTCCAAATTGTTATGGCATTGGAATTTCTGAACTTTATTTATTTCGGATGCATTCTTTACATTCTTAAAGCTGAAAATGCTTAAATTTAGTAAACTCAACCTTAATAAAAACGCTTTGTTAATACAAACACAAAAATGATCATAGATATATTCAACACTGAATTTACTGAACACTCTAAGAGCGTTGTTACTCTTATTTGATTAGATGTACGTTTGTAATTATATATATATATATATATATATATATATATATCACTGCATAACCTGAAATAATGTATCATTGTCTACATAGCAGCCTACAAACAAGATTAAATATTTCGTTGTTTAAGACCGAAATGGTTTGTTCTAAATTGGCAATTAAATAATTTCAATATTTCATTCACACGTTATGAGGATTCCATCACCTTTTATTAACTTCGGTACGGCTTCTTGCCTTAATTTGGTGGGCGTTGACGTGAACCACGTGAGTGGCTTCCGTTGTTTACTTACTCGCAACTTCCGTCGTCTTCGTGTGGAACAACGGCGATCTGGATGAGTCTAAGACGAGACGCTGCGAGTTCCCGATTTATAAAGTTTAACTGATTTTCCAACGGCTAGGGATTTTTCAGGACATATGTAAGCCCAACTAAAAGGAATTAGTGAGGAAGGCCAAATGAGGATTATGGCCGTCAATTAGGGGGTGGTATCAGGAACCACATGGCCCTAAATAGTTAAGGCTGCCAATCCAGCCAGGGAACGTTTTTAGCTTCTTAATTGATTTGCGTAATCAGTTAATAGTTAATATAGTACTAATTGTTCAGAAGTATCGACTCGATAGCCCACTCATGATCGTACTGTAGTATTAACACATCCAGCCACCAATACAGTGGTATTGACCCACCCGTCCTCATGCACGAACAAAAGTATTGAATCAACCAGCCGCCCATAAACGTACTGTACAGTCGTACTGAATACGACTTGTATTCATGTCAGTACATATGTACATGAACGGGTGTGGAGATGGGTAAATTATACTGTATGAGTGAGCAAGTGGTTCAATACTACTGTTCGTGTATGGGTGGGTGGGTCAATATTACTGTACGTCTATGGGTGGGTGGATCAATAGTATTATACGTCTATGGGTGGGTAGGTCAATATTACTGTACGTCTATGGGTGGGTAGGTCAATATTATTGGATGTCTATGGGTAGGTGGGTCAATATTAGTCTACTGTATGTGTATGGGTGGGTGGGTCAATATTACTGTGCGTCTATGGGTGGGTAGGTCAATATTACTGTATGTGTATAGGCGAGTGGGTTAATATTACCGTACATGTATGGCTGGGTGGGTCAATATTACTGTGCGTCTATGGGTGGGTAGGTCATTATTACTGTATGTGTATGGGCGAGTGGGTTAATATTACCGTACATGTATGGGTGGGTGGGTCAATATTAGACTACTGTATGTGTATGGGTGGGTGGGTCAATATTACTGTACGTCTATGGGTGGATGGGTTAATATTACTGTATGTGTATGGGTGGGTGGGTCAATATTACTATACGTCTATGGGTGGGTCGGTCAATATTACTGTATGTGTATGGGTGGGTGGATCAATGTTACTGTACGTCTATGGGTGGGTGGGTCAATATTACTGTACATGTCTGGGCGGGTGGGTCAATATTATTGTACATGTATGGGCGGGTGAGTCAATACACCGTACTACACGTGTGTGGTTTGTGGGTGGGTATGCTGTAGTCATGGTTGTAGCAATATCTTAACAGTCCTGCTATTAACAGTCTTATGATAACGTGAACTTAGAATCATAATTATAGTTATAGCTATAAAGTTATAGGTTTACCTAGACCAAGTTAATCTTGAAATATCGAGTAGTTAAGCCATTGCATAAGAATTCATTTATGTATATTTACCAAGTAAGGCTGGCTTATGGTCTAACAGCAGTGAACGGTCTTGTCCTTGCTGGGTCAACGTCCCATTCCTCACAGATGTGATAACTTGTCAGATTAAAATGTCTCGATTAAAAATTCCAGAAACAGTAATGATATTGTTGTTTTAAATATATTATAGTTTGAAGTGTTTAGTTCTGTTTCAAACTAAAAAAAATATTATGACATTTTCATATATTTCAATGAAACGTGAATCAAAACTATAAAACCTTTATATTACAACGAAACTCGTCAATGATATACTGTTAAACGTATTGTTTAAATGATACAGGACGAACCACTCCAGGCCAACTGCTCTCTTGGGGGGCAGTTACAGTTTGTATCACCTATAACCACATTGTCTCCAGGCCTCTGGGTCCTCTGTCATCAGACATAATTCTCTTGAAAATATTTTATGTTACTTCCTGTTCTTAAACCACATTAAAGATCTGATTGGCGTAGAAAGTTTAAAAATTATTTTTTTAATTTTAATAATTGTTTTCCTTGTTGGAACAAAAAGGAACCGGAATTCTGACTAGTTTTCACTGTGCATCAACTTTACACTTTTATTACTACAAAGCCGTCAATGTATTGCATTTATATTTCAATGCACAGTTGACGGGAATGGTTTCTATATGTTTTATAAATTTCTTAATGTTAAATTTTTAAGAAAGGATTTCTTATCAGGATCTTGAAATGACGTTTTCTTAGCTTCTAGTTGTCGTAAAATTAATTACTTGGTCTCGTTGTACTGCTTATGAAATGTATAGTTACGTTACATTACTTTAATATGCGTAAGTAAGTGCAGTGATTATAATAATATGATAATATATATTAATTGAAAATAACTTTATATAGTTTAATTTAAATTTTTATAATTTCTTATACTAATACCTAAACGTATAGAAAACATTCCTGTCAAACACGTATAGAAATATAAATGCGATACATTAATCGGTTTTTTAGTAATAAAAGTGTAAAGTTGATTCCTAGTACTTTTTTATTCCAACCAGGAAAAAATTTTAAAACTTGTAATAAAACGTATAAATACATATGCCATAATGTACAATTAAACGAGGAAAACAATAGTGTGATTGGATTTTCGTAGGCCTCTTAGTTTCTTATAAAACAACCTTCAAACTCGTTTATACATAACGTCTGTGCCGACAGTACATTAAATTATAAATCTAGAAGCTCTCAGTGGAATACTTACGTTTTTTATGATTACTTATTTATTATTAAATACTCATATAGTACATGGACTTCAACCCTCCTCCAAACACAAGCATGCTTCATTGGAGAGAGTAACCTTCTAAAGCCATTGTTATAACAAAAAATAGTGTAACTTAATTTGAAGGTAACACAAATTAATCCAAAATAAATTATCTCTGTTAGTTTAAATTTCCTTTTTTTATTAACCTACTTATATTGACTGTAAAAATATCTGAAGCCTATCTCCTTCTTGAACTTAATAAAATCTAAACCGAGCTAAAAAGCCATACCTCATCAGAGGACGTGTTAAACTTTCAACAAACTTTAGCTAACCTCGTAAATCTTCCAAACTTTATATGCAAACGCTTTCAGTTTAGCTTTTTGTAATGGAATTACATAAACAAATTTGTTGATTAATCAATATTTTGAAGACATTGACGATGGAGGAGGTTTAGTTTCGGAGATTTTCATCATTGTTAAAAATAGATTTATATGAATTCATATTAGTAAATGGGATAGACTTTCAAAGATACCATCATTTTTTAGAAATTGTTACCAATGGTTCCTCTTGCCTTGACTAAATTAAAATTCGACCCCTCAAAGTGTAAAGATGTAAAAATATTTTGGATCATCAATTACATTACTGTTTTATTTTTTTTATTTTGAACGCGTGAGGTATTTATGCGCGCTCTAGACGCCACGCCATTCTTGATTTTTTATCATCAGTAGGTAAAATCAGGTTTATATTTTGTGAAAAAAAAAACACTTTTTATTCCGTGGAAATAACATTTTATACGAAAAAAAAGAAAAATTTAAATTTTTTAAATGTTATTTTCGATTTATCTCCGTTATGTTTTGTGATTTTTTCATAACCTATTTTTTTATTGTGATCTAGTTTTAAAAACTATTTTTGTCTACAACAATTATTTCTCGAGATATCACGGAAAACTACGTTCGCGGCAAATCAACTATGGTGCCCATAAGCACAATGATAATGGGGCCTATGACTAGCTACCAAAAACAAATTTGCTCGTATATTTGCCGTCATGACGGTCACCCGAATTTAATGAAATTTGTGAATTTTGTTGAGTATACAGACGATTAAGGTAAGTAGGTTATATTTGGTTAGGTAAGTAAAAAGTGTATTTGTCTGACCGAAAAATTACTGTTATTGAAAAACCAATTATATATTCTTGTTCAACAAGTAAAATGAAAAAATTGTTGAAAAATTACAATTTTAAAAAGTTGTTTCTTTTTCAATATCACATAAAAAACTAGTTTTCCATGGCTAAAATCACCCTCCTCCAGAATTAAAAACTCATATTTTACCACTTTTCAAAAATAAATCGCATTTTTAGTGGCGTCTAGAAAGTACATAATTCTAGTACGAAGAGTGTTTTTAAAGTAAGTACCGTTTTGGAATCCCGCCGCTGTAGCGCTGCGATCGGCATTCAGCGCATGCGTGCTGGGTACTACCATCTATTGGCAAGCCACAGCTGCCGTTACGGATCCAATAGACTGTATTTAAGGTCATTTATGACTATTTAAAATTCCTCCTCCGGTTAAAAATAACACCAACTGTGAATTATGCGCTGTGTACGTTTTCATAACGCTAAGGGTGTGGAAGCAGCTGACACTCATCGTGAGTATGTCACAGAGACAATTAATTTAGGTTTAAAAATTTTTATCTATTACGATTCTAATGTTCTAGGAATGTGAGAGAACTGGTTAAACATTTTTTGTGTGATTCTTGTAAAACTTTTTTTTTTATTCTCCGTCAGCATTTTCGGAACCCACCGTAAGCATAACTTTCGAAACTTCAAACAGTCTGTCACAATTTCAATAATCGCACTTCTTGACACTTGAAGACTCACTACATAATGATGCAGTTGTGAAGCGTCTGTTTTTTCTGACTTTTTTCATCAACATTTTGCACAAGTCATCAGTAATGAGTGAAGGTTTCCGACTTCATTCATCATCATGCACTTTCGCACAATCTTAAAAGCTATCATCCATTTCCATACCATCCCATCACTCATGCTGTTTTCTCAATAAACTTCACAGATTTCTCGATGAATGTCAGCTGCTTTCATGTCACGCGTGCTCAACTCAGACACCAAGGACTACGGCCCGGTCTATATTGGTAAATAATTCAGTTTCTGCACGTTTTCAATTAAATTTTCCTATAAATTTGAATCATCAATATCCTTTAAAAACAAATTATACCGTTTCATATATTTATAAAACAGATCAAATGTTTTTCATGTATTTTGCTTCGTCAACGATCCTAACTTGTTAATAAGCCATTTGCTTGATTTTTAGTTGAGTTATCTATTTCCAAATATTCTAACCGAGGCTTCTGATATCAGTTAAATGTTCGTTGGTTTGAAGAAAATTTTGTTTACGTGTGGTTATGATGAACTAAAACTCAACTTTTATGAACTAAAATATTAAACTTAACAGTCTCGAAGTAGTGGTGGCACGAAATATCTGTCGTGACTATTTTTTTACAGTGACAGCGCTGCGAGGAACGTAACTGTGACTTCAACTATAAAATACTTGTCACGAAATACTTGTTTACCCAGTCACCAACATGAGTCGCTAATTTCCATTAGATTATATTACTAATTTCGACAAGCATTTTTATACTTGTCACGAAATACTCGTTTGCGTACTAGCGCGTACTAGTCACTGCCACACAAAGAGACAGTAGAGGCTGAGACAGGTGCAAAAATATAAACACAACACCTAATGGATGTTTGCGTACTAGCGCGTACTAGTCACTGCCACACAGAGACAGGAGAGGCTGAGACAGGCACATAAATATAAACAGAACACTTAATGCATGTTTACGTACTAGCGCGTACTAGTCACTGCCACACAGAGAGACAGTAGAGGCTGAGACAGGTGCAAAAATATAAACACAACACCTAATGTATGTTTGCGTACTAGCGCGTACTAGTAACTGCCACACAGAGATACAAGAGAGGCTGAGACAGGCACAAAAATAAAAACAGAACACTTAATGCATGTTTACGTACTACCGCGTACTAGTCACTGCCACACAGAGACAGGAGAGGCTGAGATAGGCACATAAATATAAACAGAACACTTAATGCATGTTTACGTACTACCACGTACTAGTCACTGCCACACAGAGACAGGAGAGGCTGAGATAGGCACATAAATATAAACAGAACACTTAATGCATGTTTACGTACTACCGCGTACTAGTCACTGCCACACTGAGAGACAGGAGAGGCTGAGATAGGCACATAAATATAAACAGAACACTTAATGCATGTTTACGTACTACCACGTACTAGTCACTGCCACACAGAGATACAGGAGAGGCTGAGACAGGCACAAAAATAAAAACAGAACACTTAATGCATGTTTACGTACTACCGCGTACTAGTCACTGCCACACAGAGTCAGGAGAGGCTGAGATAGGCACATAAATATAAACAGAACACTTAATGCATGTTTACGTACTACCACGTACTAGTCACTGCCACACAGAGACAGGAGAGGCTGAGATAGGCACATAAATAAAAACAGAACACTTAATGCATGTTTACGTACTACCGCGTACTAGTCACTGCCACACAGAGAGACAGGAGAGGCTGAGATAGGCACATAAATATAAACAGAACACTTAATGCATGTTTAAGTACTACCGCGTACTAGTCACTGCCACACAGAGAGACCGGAGAGGCTGAGATAGGCACAAAAATATAAACAGAACACTTAATGCATGTTTACGTACTACCACGTACTAGTCACTGCCACACAGAGAGACAGGAGAGGCTGAGACAGGCACATAAATATAAACAGAACACTTAATGCATGTTTAAGTACTACCGCGTACTAGTCACTGCCACACAGAGACAGGAGAGGCTGAGACAGGTGCAAAAATAAAAACAGAACACTTAATGCATGTTTACGTACTACCGCGTACTAGTCACTGCCACACAGAGACAGGAGAGGCTGAGACAGGCACAAAAATAAAAACAGAACACTTAATGCATGTTTACGTACTACCGCGTACTAGTCACTGCCACACAGAGAGACAGGAGAGGCTGAGATAGGCACATAACTATAAACAGAACACTTAATGCATGTTTAAGTACTACCGCGTACTAGTCACTGCCACACAGAGAGACAGTAGAGGCTGAGACAGGTGCAAAAATATAAACACAACACCTAATGTATGTTTGCGTACTAGCGCGTACTAGTAACTGCCACACAGAGAGACAGGAGAGGCTAAGATAGGCACAAAAATATAAACAGAACACTTAATGCATGTTTACGTACTACCGCGTACTAGTCACTGCCACACAGAGAGACCGGAGAGGCTGAGATAGGCACAAAAATATAAACAGAACACTTAATGCATGTTTACGTACTACCGCGTACTAGTCTGCCACACAGAGAGACAGTAGAGGCTGAGACAGGTGCAAAAATATAAACAGAACACTTAATGCATGTTTACGTACTACCGCGTACTAGTCACTGCCACACAGAGAGACATGAGAGGCTGAGATAGGCACAAAAATATAAACAGAACACTTAATGCATGTTTACGTACTACCGCGTACTAGTCTGCCACACAGAGAGACAGTAGAGGCTGAGACAGGTGCAAAAATATAAACAGAACACTTAATGCATGTTTACGTACTACCGCGTACTAGTCTGCCACACAGAGAGACAGTAGAGGCTGAGACAGGTGCAAAAATATAAACAGAACACTTAATGCATGTTTACGTACTACCGCGTACTAGTCTGCCACACAGAGAGACAGTAGAGGCTGAGACAGGCGCAAAAATATAAACAGAACACTTAATGCATGTTTACGTACTACCGCGTACTAGTCACTGCCACACAGAGAGACAGGAGAGGCTGAGATAGGCACAAAAATATAAACAGAACACTTAATGCATGTTTACGTACTACCGCGTACTAGTCACTGCCACACAGAGAGACCGGAGAGGCTGAGATAGGCACAAAAATATAAACAGAACACTTAATGCATGTTTACGTACTACCGCGTACTAGTCACTGCCACACAGAGAGACCGGAGAGGCTGAGATAGGCACAAAAATATAAACAGAACACTTAATGCATGTTTACGTACTACCGCGTACTAGTCACTGCCACACAGAGACAGGAGAGGCTGAGATAGGCATATAAATATAAACAGAACACTTAATGTATGTTTGCGTACTACCGCGTACTAGTCACTGCCACACAGAGAGACCGGAGAGGCTGAGATAGGCACAAAAATATAAACAGAACACTTAATGCATGTTTAAGTACTACCGCGTAATAGTCACTGCCACACAGAGAGACAGGAGAGGCTGAGACAGGCACATAAATATAAATAGAACACTTAATGGATGTTTGTGTACTAGCGCGTACTAGTCTGCCACACAGAGAGACAGGAGAGGCTGAGACAGGCACAAAAATATAAACAGAACACTTAATGGATGTTTACGTACTAGCGCGTACTAGTCACTGCCACACTGAGAGACAGGAGAGGCTGAGACAGGCACATAAATATAAATAGAACACTTAATGGATGTTTGCGTACTAGCGCGTACTAGTCTGCCACACAGAGAGACAGGAGAGGCTGAGACAGGCACAAAAATATAAACAGAACACTTAATGGATGTTTACGTACTAGCGCGTACTAGTCACTGCCACACTGAGAGACAGGAGAGGCTGAGACAGGTACAAAAATATAAACAGAACACTTAATGCATGTTTACGTACTAGCGCGTACTAGTCACTGCCACACAGAGAGACAGGAGAGGCTGAGACAGGCACAAAAATATAAACAGAACAATTAATGGATGTTTGCGTACTAGCGCGTACTAGTAACTGCCACACAGAGATACAGGAGATGCTGAGACAGGTACAAAAATATAAACAGAACACTTAATGGATGTTTGCGTACTAGCGCGTACTAGTAACTGCCACACAGAGATACAGGAGATGCTGAGACAGGTACAAAAATATAAACAGAACACTTAATGGATGTTTGCGTACTAGCGCGTACTAGTCTGCCACACTGAGAGACAGTAGAGGCTGAGATAGGCACAAAAATATAAACAGAACACTTAATGCATGTTTACGTACTACCGCGTACTAGTCACTGCCACACAGAGAGACAGGAGAGGCTGAGACAGGCACATAAATATAAACAGAACACCTAATGGATGTTTGCGTACTAGCGCGTACTAGTAACTGCCACACAGAGAGACAGGAGAGGCTGAGATAGGCACAAAAATATAAACAGAACACTTAATGGATGTTTGCGTACTAGCGCGTACTAGTCTGCCACACAGAGAGACAGTAGAGGCTGAGATAGGCACAAAAATATAAACAGAACACTTAATGGATGTTTACGTACTAGCGCGTACTAGTCACTGCCACACAGAGAGACAGGAGAGGCTGAGTCAGGCTCAAAAATATAAACAGAACACCTAATGGATGTTTGCGTACTAGCGCGTACTAGTCACTGCCACACAGAGAGACAGGAGAGGCTGAGATAGGCACAGAAATATAAACAGAACACTTAATGGATGTTTGCGTACTAGCGCGTAATAGTCACTGCCACACAGAGAGACAGGAGAGGCTGAGATAGGCACAAAAATATAAACAGAACACTTAATGCATGTTTACGTACTAGCGCGTACTAGTCTGCCACACAGAGACACAGGAGAGGCTGAGACAGGTACAAAAATATAAACAGAACAATTAATGGATGTTTGCGTACTAGCGCGTACTAGTCACTGCCACACAGAGCGACAGGAGAGGCTGAGATAGGCACAAAAATATAAACAGAACACATAATGGATGTTTACGTACTACCACGTACTAGTCACTGCCACACAGAGAGACATGAGAGGCTGAGACAGGCACATAAATATAAACAGAACACCTAATGGATGTTTGCGTACTAGCGCGTACTAGTCTGCCACACTGAGAGACAGGAGAGGCTGAGATAGGCACAGAAATATAAACAGAACACTTAATGCATGTTTACGTACTAGCGCGTACTAGTCACTGCCACACAGAGAGACAGGAGAGGCTGAGACAGGCACAAAAATATAAACAGAACAATTAATGGATGTTTACGTACTAGCGCGTACTAGTCACTGCCACACAGAGAGACAGGAGAGGCTGAGACAGGCACATAAATATAAACAGAACACCTAATGGATGTTTGCGTACTAGCGCGTACTAGTCACTGCCACACAGAGACAGTAGAGGCTGAGATAGGCACAAAAATATAAACAGAACACTTAATGCATGTTTACGTACTACCGCGTACTAGTCACTGCCACACAGAGAGACAGGAGAGGCTGAGTCAGGCTCAAAAATATAAACAGAACACCTAATGGATGTTTGCGTACTAGCGCGTACTAGTAACTGCCACACAGAGAGACAGGAGAGGCTGAGATAGGCACAAAAATATAAACAGAACACTTAATGGATGTTTGCGTACTAGCGCGTACTAGTCTGCCACACAGAGAGACAGTAGAGGCTGAGATAGGCACAAAAATATAAACAGAAGACTTAATGGATGTTTACGTACTAGCGCGTACTAGTCACTGCCACACAGAGAGACAGGAGAGGCTGAGTCAGGCTCAAAAATATAAACAGAACACCTAATGGATGTTTGCGTACTAGCGCGTACTAGTCACTGCCACACAGAGAGACAGGAGAGGCTGAGATAGGCACATAAATATAAACAGAACACTTAATGGATGTTTGCGTACTAGCGCGTACTAGTCACTGCCACACAGAGCGACAGGAGAGGCTGAGATAGGCACAAAAATATAAACAGAACACATAATGGATGTTTACGTACTAGCGCGTACTAGTCACTGCCACACAGAGAGACAGGAGAGGCTGAGATAGGCACAAAAATATAAACAGAACACTTAATGGATGTTTGCGTACTACCGCGTACTAGTCACTGCCACACAGAGAGACAGGAGAGGCTGAGATAGGCACAAAAATATAAACAGAACACTTAATGCATGTTTACGTACTACCGCGTACTAGTCTGCCACACAGAGAGACAGTAGAGGCTGAGACAGGTGCAAAAATATAAACAGAACACTTAATGCATGTTTACGTACTACCGCGTACTAGTCTGCCACACAGAGAGACAGTAGAGGCTGAGACAGGTGCAAAAATATAAACAGAACACTTAATGCATGTTTACGTACTACCGCGTACTAGTCACTGCCACACAGAGACAGGAGAGGCTGAGATAGGCACAAAAATATAAACAGAACACTTAATGCATGTTTACGTACTACCGCGTACTAGTCACTGCCACACAGAGAGACAGGAGAGGCTGAGATAGGCACAAAAATATAAACAGAACACTTAATGCATGTTTACGTACTACCGCGTACTAGTCACTGTCACACAGAGAGACCGGAGAGGCTGAGATAGGCACAAAAATATAAACAGAACACTTAATGCATGTTTACGTACTACCGCGTACTAGTCACTGCCACACAGAGACAGGAGAGGCTGAGATAGGCACATAAATATAAACAGAACACTTAATGTATGTTTGCGTACTACCGCGTACTAGTCACTGCCACACAGAGAGACCGGAGAGGCTGAGATAGGCACAAAAATATAAACAGAACACTTAATGCATGTTTAAGTACTACCGCGTAATAGTCACTGCCACACAGAGAGACAGGAGAGGCTGAGACAGGCACATAAATATAAATAGAACACTTAATGGATGTTTGTGTACTAGCGCGTACTAGTCTGCCACACAGAGAGACAGGAGAGGCTGAGACAGGCACAAAAATATAAACAGAACACTTAATGGATGTTTACGTACTAGCGCGTACTAGTCACTGCCACACTGAGAGACAGAAGAGGCTGAGACAGGCACATAAATATAAATAGAACACTTAATGGATGTTTGCGTACTAGCGCGTACTAGTCTGCCACACAGAGAGACAGGAGAGGCTGAGACAGGCACAAAAATATAAACAGAACACTTAATGGATGTTTACGTACTAGCGCGTACTAGTCACTGCCACACTGAGAGACAGGAGAGGCTGAGACAGGTACAAAAATATAAACAGAACACTTAATGCATGTTTACGTACTAGCGCGTACTAGTCACTGCCACACAGAGAGACAGGAGAGGCTGAGACAGGCACAAAAATATAAACAGAACAATAATGGATGTTTGCGTACTAGCGCGTACTAGTAACTGCCACACAGAGATACAGGAGATGCTGAGACAGGTACAAAAATATAAACAGAACACTTAATGGATGTTTGCGTACTAGCGCGTACTAGTAACTGCCACACAGAGATACAGGAGATGCTGAGACAGGTACAAAAATATAAACAGAACACTTAATGGATGTTTGCGTACTAGCGCGTACTAGTCTGCCACACTGAGAGACAGTAGAGGCTGAGATAGGCACAAAAATATAAACAGAACACTTAATGCATGTTTACGTACTACCGCGTACTAGTCACTGCCACACAGAGAGACAGGAGAGGCTGAGACAGGCACAAAAATATAAACAGAACACTTAATGCATGTTTACGTACTACCGCGTACTAGTCACTGCCACACAGAGACAGGAGAGGCTGAGATAGGCACATAAATATAAACAGAACACATAATGGATGTTTACGTACTACCACGTACTAGTCACTGCCACACAGAGAGACATGAGAGGCTGAGACAGGCACATAAATATAAACAGAACACTTAATGGATGTTTACGTACTAGCGCGTACTAGTCACTGCCACACAGAGAGACAGGAGAGGCTGAGACAGGCACATAAATATAAACAGAACACCTAATGGATGTTTGCGTACTAGCGCGTACTAGTAACTGCCACACAGAGAGACAGGAGAGGCTGAGATAGGCACAAAAATATAAACAGAACACTTAATGGATGTTTGCGTACTAGCGCGTACTAGTCTGCCACACAGAGAGACAGTAGAGGCTGAGATAGGCACAAAAATATAAACAGAACACTTAATGGATGTTTACGTACTAGCGCGTACTAGTCACTGCCACACAGAGAGACAGGAGAGGCTGAGTCAGGCTCAAAAATATAAACAGAACACCTAATGGATGTTTGCGTACTAGCGCGTACTAGTCACTGCCACACAGAGAGACAGGAGAGGCTGAGATAGGCACAGAAATATAAACAGAACACTTAATGGATGTTTGCGTACTAGCGCGTAATAGTCACTGCCACACAGAGAGACAGGAGAGGCTGAGATAGGCACAAAAATATAAACAGAACACTTAATGCATGTTTACGTACTAGCGCGTACTAGTCTGCCACACAGAGACACAGGAGAGGCTGAGACAGGTACAAAAATATAAACAGAACAATTAATGGATGTTTGCGTACTAGCGCGTACTAGTCACTGCCACACAGAGCGACAGGAGAGGCTGAGACAGGTGCAAAAATATAAACAGAACACATAATGGATGTTTACGTACTACCACGTACTAGTCACTGCCACACAGAGAGACATGAGAGGCTGAGACAGGCACATAAATATAAACAGAACACATAATGGATGTTTACGTACTACCACGTACTAGTCACTGCCACACAGAGAGACATGAGAGGCTGAGATAGGCACAAAAATATAAACAGAACACATAATGGATGTTTACGTACTACCACGTACTAGTCACTGCCACACAGAGAGACATGAGAGGCTGAGACAGGCACAAAAATATAAACAGAACACTTAATGGATGTTTGCGTACTACCGCGTACTAGTCACTGCCACACAGAGACAGGAGAGGCTGAGATAGGCACATAAATATAAACAGAACACCTAATGGATGTTTACGTACTACCACGTACTAGTCACTGCCACACTGAGAGACAGTAGAGGCTGAGATAGGCACAAAAATATAAACAGAACACATAATGGATGTTTACGTACTACCACGTACTAGTCACTGCCACACAGAGAGACATGAGAGGCTGAGACAGGCACATAAATATAAACAGAACACCTAATGGATGTTTGCGTACTAGCGCGTACTATTCTGCCACACTGAGAGACAGGAGAGGCTGAGATAGGCACAGAAATATAAACAGAACACTTAATGCATGTTTACGTACTAGCGCGTACTAGTCACTGCCACACAGAGAGACAGGAGAGGCTGAGACAGGCACAAAAATATAAACAGAACAATTAATGGATGTTTACGTACTAGCGCGTACTAGTCACTGCCACACAGAGAGACAGGAGAGGCTGAGACAGGCACATAAATATAAACAGAACACCTAATGGATGTTTGCGTACTAGCGCGTACTAGTCACTGCCACACAGAGACAGTAGAGGCTGAGATAGGCACAAAAATATAAACAGAACACTTAATGCATGTTTACGTACTACCGCGTACTAGTCACTGCCACACAGAGAGACAGGAGAGGCTGAGTCAGGCTCAAAAATATAAACAGAACACCTAATGGATGTTTGCGTACTAGCGCGTACTAGTAACTGCCACACAGAGAGACAGGAGAGGCTGAGATAGGCACAAAAATATAAACAGAACACTTAATGGATGTTTGCGTACTAGCGCGTACTAGTCTGCCACACAGAGAGACAGTAGAGGCTGAGATAGGCACAAAAATATAAACAGAAGACTTAATGGATGTTTACGTACTAGCGCGTACTAGTCACTGCCACACAGAGAGACAGGAGAGGCTGAGTCAGGCTCAAAAATATAAACAGAACACCTAATGGATGTTTGCGTACTAGCGCGTACTAGTCACTGCCACACAGAGAGACAGGAGAGGCTGAGATAGGCACATAAATATAAACAGAACACTTAATGGATGTTTGCGTACTAGCGCGTACTAGTCACTGCCACACAGAGCGACAGGAGAGGCTGAGATAGGCACAAAAATATAAACAGAACACATAATGGATGTTTACGTACTAGCGCGTACTAGTCACTGCCACACAGAGAGACAGGAGAGGCTGAGATAGGCACAAAAATATAAACAGAACACTTAATGGATGTTTGCGTACTACCGCGTACTAGTCACTGCCACACAGAGAGACAGGAGAGGCTGAGATAGGCACAAAAATATAAACAGAACACTTAATGGATGTTTGCGTACTACCGCGTACTAGTCACTGCCACACAGAGAGACATGAGAGGCTGAGACAGGTACAAAAATATAAACAGAACACTTAATGGATGTTTACGTACTAGCGCGTACTAGTCACTGCTACACAGAGAGACAGGAGAGGCTGAGATAGGCACAAAAATATAAACAGAACACTTAATGGATGTTTACGTACTAGCGCGTACTAGTCACTGCCACACAGAGAGACAGGAGAGGCTGAGATAGGCACAAAAATATAAACAGAACACTTATTGGATGTTTACGTACTAGTGCGTAATAGTCACTGCCACACAGAGAGACAGGAGAGGCTGAGATAGCCACAAAAATATAAACAGAACAGTTAATGGATGTTTACGTACTAGCGCGTACTAGTCACTGCCACACAGAGATACAGGAGAGGCTGAGACAGGCACAAAAATATAAATAGAACATCTAATGGATGTTCACGGAAACGTTGTGTCTGTCATAATATGTATGATAAACACAACTGTGGTTTAATATTGCTCATGTAAGGTATTTTTTTCTATTTATATTTTATAAATTGTTCGTTGTTTAGTGTAAAAAGAGAAACTATGTTGTTCTTAGAACAATTCTACAATGTGTAACTCTCAATGTTTTGCTCAAGTACATTGTTTGAAAAACATGTTTACTTTTTCTCTTTTTGTATAAAATTATTTAATTATTTTATACAGAATAATTAATATGTTTTTACACATTTTTTTTACTACATCCTGAATTTTTACTTATTTATAGATAGTTCTTTAATTAGCATATTACGTGTTGGTACATATACAGTACAAGTAAACGTTACACAACACATATCTATTACAATATAAGCACACAATGAAAAAATATATTACAATATAAGTACAACATTCACAAATATGTTAGTTACAATATAAGTAAAAATGCACAAATATTATGGCGATCGATTTCGGTGAACCACGCTCACCATCCTCAGGCCGGAGAATCACAAAAGAATTCTCAATCTGTAATACATTTTTTTTGTGAGGCGTTTACTTGTACTGTTATTTATACAGCAATACAGTACACAATTTCAAGTAATATTCAATGGGCGATGGCAGTAATATTGTCAAAATATTAGTTTAAAGTTGTATTTTTAATATGACTATTTCTTTACATTAATGATCACTCAAGTCTAATAGGATGTCTGATAATTAAGAAATATATCAAATAGTTCTCAGAGGAGCAAATCAGATTGTTCTATAATGTAATTTTATGTAAACAAGTACGTCAGGACAAAATATAGGTCCAAATAACTGTGAGTAGGCCTAATCGGAATTTAATCGGGTACCTAAAGTAGTACTTAAACGAAATTTGTCACTGCGCCTGTGAAATACTCCTTTAGCGTACCTCTATCTCAAAGTACCTACAGTAATATCTGCAGTAGCTTGTATTATTATTTTTTTTTTAAGTTTAAAATATCAAAAGATTTTAGAACTGATAATTCATTAATTAAAATATATATTATTGAAATAAAGTTATTCCTTCGAATAAACCCATTTTTATTACTGGATAAACTGGAGCTTCCAAGCAGTTCCATATATTAAAACAAAGCTACCGTTTTCTTTTGAATGAAACTTGATATATAATAATGATATCTAAATCCATTCTGTAGAGATGGTTTTATAAAAAGGCTTCCTCCGTCTTGATTAGAAAAAGGAAGCAAAATTAGTGTTTGCTAAAACGGTAGCAGGACAAAAGGTTTCATCTAGATCTCTGATTTTCTTACCAACAAAATCAAAACAGACTAAAGTTAAGCTGTACATAAAATACTCATCAATTATGTTAATTTGTTTTATTTGCTCATTAATAATTAAACATCTAAAAATATTAATAAGACACTTTAGTTTCACAAAACGTAGATAAGATATAAAATAGTTCCATAGGGTTTAAAAATTAATTAAATAACTGTTCATATACAAAAGAACAAAACATTTTTGCCACTGTTATTTTTCGTTTGAATGGTATCTTTCTATATGTCAATTGTATAACACATATTAAACAGTATGCAAAGCTTTTACACAGCGCACAACTCGTTCATTAACATGTTGACCTATTTCCTTGCACTGCTTAAATACAAAAATTGCATTGCTTTTGTTCATTCCTTTATATTTCACTGTAGTGTAGGGATTTCAATTTTTCATATGTAATTACCATTGTACACTGTAGGTGCTTTACTACGGTATAACGTATAAACAGTTTATTTTGAAAGTTAAATTGCAATAAGCATCACTTAGTTTATTTCAAAAGGGTCATTTTATTTCTGTTTATCATCTATGAGGTGATGGTGTCAAATAAAAAAAGTAACTCCATTACGTTATCATCGAAACTTTAAAGGCCACTGGGTTGGAGCTCTTGAGTTGGAAGTGAATGAAACCATGCCAGAAACCTTCCCGGAAGTGAACTCTACAACTTCCCAAAGTTTCATGGCCATACGATAAGTGGTTTGGTAATACAAATATGACAAACACACATACGTTCGTTTATATATAAATTATATTATTATCTATTATTATAATTATTATTATAATATTATATTATTATCTTTATTCATAGTAATATAGATAATAATATAATATAATAATAGATTCACCTTGGATAAATATTATGCAAAAATAAACTACATTTTCTGAATATTTTTCAAAATGTCCTACTTACACTACGCTCTTGAAATATGAGTAAAAATTAAATGTCAATTGTTCAATCATTTTCTTTCCGCATCTTGTGTGGTATCTTTCTTAGCTTGGAGATCAAAAATTCGTTGCAGTCTGGATAGTAGGTTTGTTGTTCGTTTAGAACCATCCAGAGGATACGTACAGCTTTAAAGATTCGTTGTGGACGCGAACAGTTATCACACTATTGAAAATATAAATGGGGTTTGACACTTGATCAGTCATGTGATTGCGGGAAGTGTATCAAAATAATGGATCACTTAGTTGCAGAGTACCTCTTAGCTCTTTTACGGTGGCATTAGCAAGCATAAATAGAATCAGTGAGGCAGGTCTTAAATGGCTTGATCGATTCGGTTTAGCTTTATGACAGGAGATCACTCTATATTTTTATAAAGCTCACATAACTTTTGGACTTTTTTCCTTTGATATATCATAGCTTTTATAAATGTATATATACATATAATGTTTTTTTCAAAAATTAATAAATAGTAGCTGACAATAAACCATACTCTGACTATTGAACTGACAATAAACTCACATCTATGATCGGCTGTGTTTATGTGTTCTAATAAAACGCTAAACTCCTCGAATTCATAAAAATTAAATAAAAATGTAAGATACATGTATTCCAAGCATGTGACAGACATAAGGTGACTTACTTCCCTTTGGCACGCGAAAGTCGATTCTGCCTTGTAGACCATAACATTGTTAATAAAGTTAAAGGGACTGTGATGACAGACTGCAATTACTCCGTTCAAAACACATTCGATATTCACCCATAACTTAAGTATCGGCTTCTTAAGAATGGATTATTTTCCAACGACATACAAGTTCTAATTCAGTATTAATCGTAGTTGGTGGCTGTGATGACTATTCAACAACTGTTTCTCGAGAGGAAGTTGGGTTTCAAGACGTCAGATGCAGTGACACAGTTGATTACGTCATCGATAGAAAGACGTCCTACCAAGGCAACCAATCTTGATCGCTCCAGACCCTTAAATATAAAATGTTGTTTGATATTTCTAACTTTTGTAAACATTTATACAGTAAAATATTCCCTGTCTGTATTCTATTAGTTCTAAATCATCTAATACATAATATTACTGAATAATAAGTATAATAAGAACACTAGTTTATTATTGTTTTAGTTGTTAAAATGGTCTCTTTCATAGTAATATAATATAATATATATATATATATATATATATATATATATATATATACATAATTTTCTTGTAGTTTATAAACTTAGATTGCCTAAAAAAATCTGAAAGTCTACTTTTAGAGGCCGTAAAATACGGCAATTAGCTCTAAATCAATGAAATGTCGGGGTTCTCGCCATGTTTAGCCATTCATTTGATCTGACTATGCGTGCTTTAAAACTAAATTGTTAATTTTCCAATTGAAATCCATTTGTTCTCCTAGATAACAAATTTTCATAGTCTAGAAAAATCTGTAAGTCTACTTTTAGAGGGTGAAAAGTACGGTAATTAATTGTGAATCAGTGAAATATCGCGTTTTTAGGCCATGTTTAACCATTCCTTATGACCTGGCTATACATGTGTTCAGATTAAATTGTATATTTTCCCATTGAATGCAGTATGTTCTCCTAGATAACAAAGTTTCACAGTCTAGAAAAATCTTTAAGTCTCCTCTTAGAGGCCGTAAATTAACCAATTTGATTTACACGCACAAATTAAAAATCTAGCTCTACCTAAGGATGAAGGAAGTGAGATAGAGCAAAAAGTCATAGGACCAAAGTTGTAGATAGTCTCAAATCAGATACAGAAAATGGTGTTAGTTTCGCTGTAGAACGATTCATTTAGTCGCTAAAGTCTAATTATATAAATGCTGTTTTTAGCATTTAAAACTATTGGCACTAAAAAGGCTGCAACCTTCGATCTACTTAGAATGTTTCAAAATTCCTTGTTATTGCACATCTACAACATAAGACCTTTGACTCTAAAAAATGTTAGCCTCGTGGGCTTAGTACTTTTTTAGTTACAGCAATGAGTGAGTAGAACTTTGGCAGTGGTATTTGCCTTTTATGGGTATAGATAGATTACCCATAAAATGTTAAATTTTTAGTCTCAAAATATCAGCTGTTTTTGTGGTCCATTGTGGTGCGCTAGTGTAGCCCCATGTAAATGTAATGCAGTTTAAACCAGCTGTGGTTGGGGGCCTCACTAACTAACATAATTACTGGCACAAATATTCCTACTAGATAGAATATATATTTTGGGTGTATATAATCAAGGATAATACTCATAGCATCTTTACAAACGCTGTTAACGTCTGAGAAGTGTAACCTCACACACATCTTACAATTTATTTTTGCATCTAATGACAACTGATCTATGTACACTGTGGTAAAAAGCTTTCAATTCAGTGTATGTAATATAAAAAATAAAGCTTAGTACAAGTAACTCTCAGATATTCGTCTCATATATCTCAGATACTTTATACCAATTAAGTAAAATAAGTACTTAAAATAAATAATTATCATTTGGATTCGTTAATTTATTTGCCAAGTTTTAATTCGTATTACATATGATAGTAGACTTTTTGGTACCTTATGAACGAGTTCTGTATTCAGAGTAACCCTTCCCTTCAACTAAGTAGTTGAAGAGTAGTAAGCTTCAACTAAATAACTCTACTTTAGATTATTGTGACAAAGTAGAGAATCTTGGTCTTGTCATGAGTAGGACTTTGAATTGGAATGATCAGATTATGACTACGTGCAATCGAGTGTTTGCTGGCATTCACTGCTTGAAACGCTATGCATCTTTTCTTCCATTTAACGTTAAAGTGATGCTGGTCAAGACACTTGTTTTACCTCATTTTAATTATTGTGACATCGTAACTAGTGACATGACTGTTAAGCTCTCGGACAAGCTTCAACGTGCGCAGAACTATTGTATAAAATTTATTTTCAATCTACGGTGTTATGATCACGTTATGCCATTCTTCAATCAACTGTCTATTCTGAAGCTTAAATAGCTTCGTGAGTATCATTTACTATTACTTATTCACAAGATTTTAAAAACAAAAAATCCCAGTTACTTGTTCGAGCGTTTCAGGTTCATGAACGAAATAAGTTCTAGAAATACTCGTCAGGGAGCATCAATATTATCAGTCCCTGTACATCGTACTACTTTATATAACAAATCTTTCACTGTAACAGCTTGTCGCCTTTGGAATGCGCTCCTTGACAGCATCAAAAAAATCGAAGGTTACCCTCGTTACGGGGTGGAAGTTAAAGGTCATTTGATGCGGGATCTGTAGTGGCGGTGGGCTGGTGGTTTGCGGGGGCGATGTGGGGTGTGAGTAAGTTATGAATGAGTGAGTGTCCTTAAAGCGTTTTTTTCTTTCTTTCTTTTAAATTTTACTATTAAATTTGAATAGTTAGTGCCAATTTCTTTTGATTAGCTTTATTAGATTAGTTAATCTTGAAATTTTTGTTTATTTTTATATAAAATAGTCTTATATTGCATTGCGTAGAGTTTAATATGATTTTGTTATCTATTTCAAGTTGTATTATTTATCTGAGGTTAAGTAGTAAAGAGGACTCTATAGTCCTAACTTCGACTCCAATAAAGCCATTTTTCATTTCATTTCCCTCGTCACAAAGGTTCTGAACAAAAGCTGTTAATAATAATTAGTTTTTATGACATTTTATCATTTTCCCTCTTGTTATGAATAAAATACAAATACCTCTGACTATATTTACCATACCTCATTTCTGTATCTCAACACCTAAAAAGACAACAATTACAAGACACAGACAGCTTAAATTCTACATATATATTATTTAAATAGTTTATATGTTTAATAACACTCAATTTAATGGGTTGTCAGTAACCTACAGTTAGTAACCTAATATTATAAAATTCATAAAATAGTAAACTTTTTTTTTTTCTTTTTTTTTTAAACCACTCGCCAGTTGACATGGGCCAACAGGCCTGTGCGTCAACTTTATTCAACGAGTGAAGTACCGACCGTTGGCTCAGTGGGGATTCGAACCTTGGACCTTGCCCTCCGCAGCCCGAAGCCTTAGCCACTGAGCCACCACGCCGGCAACTAGGTTTAGTAAGGTAACTATTAGTGTGTTGCGTCTTTGTTTTGGTATCCTTGTATTACCCAGGGGAAGGGGGCCTGAGTACCTGTCCACTACCTTCGTTTAATGGTTATCGTACATTACAAGTTGAGCAGAATATGTGACGTGTAGTTTTTTAAGCTGTTTGTGATGAGTAGCCCTTAGCTACCACAAGTATAATACTCTAAATTCAAAATAAGATTCCACATTTTAAGGTTGTTTCAGTGAAGTCAAAATGAAAGAACCCTTCTCTAAGTTTCTATTATAGGAACTATTATAGTCCTACGTAGTTAATTGGTCATACTTGTTTGGTTTTGGTGATTCTTTTTAACTTCCATCGAAAATATTTTTTTAATTATACCATTGATTATATAAACCTACAATACATAAACCATCTAATACGAATATTTGTGGCAGTAATTTTGTTAGTTAGTACGGCTCACAATCACAGCTGGTTTAAACTGCATTACATATACATGGGACTATACTAGCGCTACACAATGGACCACAAAAACAGCTGATATTTTGAGACTCAAAATGTAACATTGGATGAGAAATCTATTTGTGTACAAAATCAATGATTATACTCTAAGGAAAACCAACATGATTTTAACTCTTAAAATTCGCGAAATTTCAATTTTTTTCTCACATTGGCATCACTGTTTTTCAACATTGAAAAGACATAGAGAGCTAAAACTTTCCTAAATAAACCCCCATAAATACCGTAAATTTACAGCAAAACATGGTTTGATTAAATATATAGTGTTTTATTATAGGGATTTGTGTAAGGAGGTCTTTATCAGCAGATCAGAACGCAAGGACTTACCGTCAGTTCAGACAAGTCGCTGCTTTGTGACACACCGCTTCTAGGCTTTTCTTTAATATTACTTCTGTTAGTTTTGGTTAACAATATTTTTTAGAATAACTTGGGATTACGTATAAAGAAGAAAATAACTTTACAGTTCTTTCTATAATTTGGATAGTATCTTTTTTATTTTGTCAGATATACTTTTTTTTATTGAAGGTCGTTTAATTTATACCTAAATTAAATAAGTAACTCAGTCATCAATGTTACTACAATGGCTTTATTTTTTTAAATTTCTTATCTACTTTTCAATGTTTGTTTCTAAATTTCTTTTCATCACAAACTGTTTCCATTGCATCAAAATATATTCCAATTCTGCGACAAATACAGGTGCAATTATGGGAGATATTGAAGACGAGGTATTTGTATATGTGGGTGCAAATGGTTGTGTTTGTCTTTGTATATGTGGGTGCATATGGTTGTGTATGTCTGTATATGTGGGTGCATATGGTTGTGTTTGTCTTTGTATATGTGGGTGCATATGGTTGCGTTTGTCTTTGTATATGTGGGTGCATATGGTTGTGTTTGTCTTTGTATATGTGGGTGCATATGGTTGCGTTTGTCTTTGTATATGTGGGTGCATATGGTTGTGTTTGTCTGTATATGTGGGTGCATATGGTTGTGTTTGTCTTTGTATATGTGGGTGCATATGGTTGTGTTTTTCTGTATATGTGGGTGCATATGGTTATGTTTGTCTTTGTATATGTGGGTGCATATGGTTGTGTTTGTCTGTATATGTGGGTGCATATGGTTGTGTTTGTCTTTGTATATGTGGGTGCATATAGTTGTGTTTGTCTTTGTATATGTGGGTGCATATGGTTGTGTTTTTCTGTATATGTGGGTGCATATGGTTGTGTTTGTCTTTGTATATGTGGGTGCATATGGTTGTGTTTGTCTTTGTATATGTGGGTGCATATGGTTGTGTTTGTCTTTGTATATGTGGGTGCATATGGTTGTGCTTGTCTTTGTATATATGGGTGTATATGGTTGTGTTTGTCTTTGTATATATGGGTGCATATGGTTGTGTTTGTCTTTGTATATGTGGGTGCATATGGTTGTGCTTGTCTTTGTATATGTGGGTGTATATGTTTGTGTTTGTATTATTTTCCGTCTTACCTAAAGTAATCATTTCTTGCAAGTAACTAACAACATCAATAGTTTGATTATTTTTCTACTTTTAAACGTTGATCGACCAATTATGCTTTTGGTGAAAAAATCCAACTCCCGCATATTTTTTATGTTAAAAATGAGGATAAAAGTTTTAATGGGACAAACCTTAAGTAAAAATGTTACTGATTTTAATAATTACTATTCTTGATACTGCAGTAAAATTCCCTAACATTGTTGACTTTGCGAAGCACAGATACCTGTTAGTAATAAATACACACTTATATGTGAACACACTTAGTACACATTTATGTGTGTGGTATCAGCGTCAATACACAAAGATTAAGTTATTGTTGTCCACTGAACTCTTGAGGGTCACTATCAAATAATATAAAAACAAGGGAGCAACAGGATTTAATAAGCGAGGTATAATGTTGTAGGTTCGAATCCCCACTAAGCAAATCTCACCCGATTGACAAGTGCATGACCACTTCCCAGTTTAAATATACTATTTTAAATTGGTTAAAAATCAATTATTGGCAATGTTCGAGAATTTCCGGAAAATTGTTTTCCTTGCAATCATATTGCCTTGTTAATGGACACTCACCTGTAACCTTTGAAATTGTAGCCTTTGTAATCGGAAATCACTTTTTTAAATTCAAAGGCTACAATTTCAAAGGAGTCAATATAAATTGTATAACATTGTATAAATTATAAAATATATTTTAACTGTTTGGAAAGTTTTTGATTACCACAAAACTGAAGTTTCTTTGTAAAATTTCTAATTTTAACGTAACCTTTTTAGCAGGTAAATTTGGGCCAAAATCCCACTCCATTTTTATTTTACAACACCATAAATCAACGTTGCTGATTATTATTGAGAGGGTTTAGAGGGAGAATGCAAACATTTAATATGATTTTTATTATTTTAATTTCTATTGTTGAAACATTTAAAATTTATATTTGGTTCGTTCAAATGAAAAATGCGTCAAAATACAGTGGCCTCGCAGCTGTATGATATCAGTGGTGGCTAGTACAGTGTCCTCACAGCTGTACGATATCGGTGGTAGCTACTACAGTGGCCTCGCAGCTATGCGATATCAATGGTGGCTTGTACAGCGGCCTCGCAGCTGTACGATATAAATGGCGACTATTACAGTGGCCTCACAGCTGTACGATATCAGTGGTGGCTACTAAAGTGGCTTCACAGCTGTATGATATCAGTGGTGGCTAGTACAGCGGCCTCGCAGCTGTACGATATCAATGTCGGCTATTACAGTGGCCTCACAGCTGTACGATATCAGTGGTGGCTAGTACAGCAGCCTCGCAGCTGTACGATATCAATGTCGGCTATTACAGTGGCCTCACAGCTGTACGATATCAGTGGTGGCTAGTACAGTGGCCTCGCAGCTGTACGATATCAGTGGCGGCTAGTACAGTGGCCTCACAGCTGTACGATATCAGTGGTGGCTAGTACACCGGCCTCGCAGCTGTACGATATCAATGTCGGCTATTACAGTGGTCTCACAGCTGTACGATATCAGTGGTGGCTAGTACAGCGGCCTCGCAGCTGTACGATATCAGTAGCGGCTAGTACAGTGGCCTCACAGCTGTACGATATCAGTAGTGGCTAGTACAGTGGTCTCGCAGCTGTACGATATTAGTGGTGGCTAGTCCATAAAGACTTTATAACGGAATCCTTCCAATTAAACTAATAATTTATCAATTCACAACAATTGTGAAGGTTTATTTATTCATCAACATTTACTCTGTATGTATTTTGTGAAATCGCATTGCTATTCAAGACAGGTGTTTTCAAAGTAGATCAACGTAGGAACTCACTGTAGAGGAGCCCAAAAGCCAACTTATTTGAGAAAACTGACGAATGAAAACTAACTTCGGTTTCAGAAATTTCAGAAACTTACAACAGATATTTATTAACATAGTCCCTTAAGCTAAATATTGTTTTCATTTGTTGCCATTTGACGAGAGAGCTCTTGTACAGCGCAAAATAGTTACATATTTTATGTTTGGGTATTTAAAATTATATTTTCCTCAATTATTCGTAAAAATATTTTAAGCGTTTTTTTACATTCAACACATGAATATTCAATTGATTTTGATATGAAATTGTTACTAAGACAAAAAACACACTATTCACTTACCTAATTTGTCCTAAACTCCTTGATAAAATTCGGAATTTTCAATAAAATCAAGTTTCGGCTTCCGAAAATACACACAATTTGTATGCTGTGGTTAGTCTTCAAAGTCTGTTCTTTAACTTTTTCCTCATGGTACAGAGGTATAAAAAGCCAACCACAGACTGACGTGTTATACTTACATAGGTTCTTCCATTTAAAGTCATTGGTATGATTATAGCAAACATCCTTCTTCATTTCAGTCCAATATGCTTAACTATATTCAGTCACTTAAGTGAAAATTTCTATATGCGCTGTGTTTGTTCCTTTTTCCCTCCCTTAAAATACGATTGCCATCCCTTTATGAAAGCTATATCCCTCTTAAATTCATAAATCACCTCCTTGGATGGTTCTCCACACTTAAATTTTTTACACTTATTATGGTGCTATACTTAACTTACATTTCACTACAAATAGCTTTTTTGTCTTTTTTTAAGTATACTAATGGTAGGAATTTTACTATGAATGTCACATTTATTTATTTCTCAGGATAATAATATCACTCAATTTGTAAGTTCCACAGTTAGTTTCCAGCCTTATATTTTTCCAGACGAAATACTTATATTCATATGTCGTATTATACCAAATATAATTGAATTAGTTTTCATAATATTTTGACTAGATAAACTTTACTATATTTTGTTGTATGAGCTGCCAAATATAGTAAAGGATCACCTGCATTTTGGCATGAAAATAAATAGATATGAACCGAACTGCCAATGCAATCATCTTGACCCTTGTGTAGACGGTCAAAACAATTTTGTAAAATTGATGGTTTACATCATATAGAACATTCAGGAACACATATAGGAACAAGATTAAAAATTGGGGCCAGAACCAGAGAAGTAAAAGAAAAAATAGACATGCCCAAATGGACAGAGGAAAAAGATTGAATTTAGTGATAAAATGAAGGGAAAACAAGAAGAACTCAAAGAAATCGTGATTCATATATGCTTTGCGTAATCCAACAGAGTTCATTCGCTAATAATAATAATAATTTAATATAGGATATTGACAATATCGTCCTGGAGATTAACCTAACCATCCCAGGACTACAGTTCTCCTCAGCACACAACGATAAGAAGTGGAAAGGAATTTGGTGATTTCGTGGGACTTTAAAAACGGAATTTAAGACAGAAAATCAACTTTTAGGATGAGATAAAAGCAGAAATTAGAAAACCTTTCTTGGTATATCACAGATTTAAAAGTATTTTGAACTTTGTACCTCGTGGTGAGGAACATTTTACAAAGTTAGTTTCCTTTACACTTATATTTTAAATATTATTACCAACAATTTACAAAAATAACTAAATTATAAAAAGTTCAATTAAAATAGAGTTGGAAAGTAAATAATTGCAACAATTTTTAAAAAATAATACCTTATTAAACGAGTATCTCGGTAGCCTTCATGATATCGTTGAGAATTCCAGTCGTTGAGCACGTCCTGCCCCCTCCCCCCCACCTACCAACCCATTAACACAGCTAAGGTCTATATCCGTCTTGGCTCAGCCCTTACACTCGCTCACGTTATAAGGCAGGATTTGCAAATACATTATGGATATTTCATCTCAGAATCTGTTTCAGTCACACGTCATATGGTTTTAGGCTCGTCAATGTTCAGATTATTGCACTAGTGAGCTTAAACCACAGCTGGGTAACCAAATAGTTTATGTTTTAACTGTAATTTAATTGTCCTAAACAATAACATCCTAATCATTAACAATCAAGTGGTGACTCAAATGAAAATGTAAACAAATCCTGACTATACCCAGAAAACTGGTATAATATTTGAAAAGAAATAATCCATATACTAAGATATATATCCGTAAAAATCCGATACATTTATAGTTTATTTCTGAGGCCTTTAGATAACAAATTAATCATTTTAAAACACTCATATTAACTAATACAACATGTATATATATTTTTTTAAGAATAATTTTTTTTTATTTTGTCAACAATTACAACATTTCCATTATAATTTTTACAGAACAGTTAATACAAGTTATTATAAACTAATTAAATTTAAACTAAGGCAAAATAAAATAGGGATCCCCTAGGTATCCTGTGTTGGGATCGCCATCACTTGAATTAAATTATAAAACAATTGTGCACTAGCAGCAAGACCGTTGCTAACAGATACAGAAAAACAAAATAACATATTCATTTGATTATTTCATATTTTCTGTGCAAAAATAAAAATAAATAAATAAAATTAAAATAATCAAGTACATTAATAATTAACTGATCCATGAACACACACACATACATTCACACTTACATACATACACATACATATACATATATATACACATATACATATACGTATATATACATAACTTCATATTCAAACACATATAAACCCATATATACCGATTATATATATTTAAGCCCAATAATTATATTTACAATATGTTGCATAAAAATAAACATAAATGGGAATAAATTATGTTTTAAATCAATAATTAAAAAGTAAATGTATTGGTGGTGGTTCATTATTCACTAGTTTTTCGACATATTTATTCGTGTATTTTGTTTCATATGCATCAAGATATTGATAATTTTAAACAAATTATAAGTACAAAATCACGGGTAACCCCATGATCTTTTTGGGTAGCCCCTTGTGATCAACTTGGGTAAAATTTC